>JALDNG010000331.1:0-192500 GCA_024349245.1 Neodontobutis hainanensis | reverse complement strand
CATTTTGCCTTGCATCTTCTTGGCGTATATCTTCTTCGCCGTTACATATGTGTGCTCGGCAAGACCGTTTTGTGTTTGAGTGCCCCCAAGTTGTCTGCTTTTCCATTTTGTTAAAATCGGTAGGACTCGGGTAGGTTTGGCTCTTCTGTGCTGATACATCCTCTTCACTGAACTGTATAAACTACATTACTCTGTTTGTGGGGCTCTTGTCTTTAGGATGGACCAGTTTTTGACGCAGAGTGTTCCAGGTTTAAAGTGGACTGGAATGTTGTGTTTGTAGAAAATCCTTTTCAGTTTTTCAGATAAACCAGACACATAAGGGATAACTACACTTCCCTTTTGTCCCTGGTTCCTGTCTGTTTGGTGTCTGTGTCCTCTTGGTTTTGTTGAAAGTCCATTTGGGGTGTCCACAGTCTCTCAGGGCTTTATGAATGTGTTCTTCTTCTTTCCGTTGACCTTCTGAGGTTGTGCTCTGAGCTGAAGAGTCCTGATGACTCCAGCTTGTGCTGCAGAGGCTGGTGGGAATCAAACACAAATATTGATCCGTGTGTGTAGGCTTCCTCTAAACGTCTACTTGGAGAGTCCTGTCTTCACAGATAACCACTGCACAGTCTAAGAAAGCCAGGCGGTTGTTTATGGCGTCTTCACAGGTGAACTTGATGTTCTTGTCCACTGCGTTGATGTGTTCTGTGAAGGCTTCTACTTCCTGGGTTCTGATTTTGACCCACGTGTCATCAACCAGTGACTGTGCACTGCACCTGGGGAAGAGACCAGCGCTTTGTTCTCCACTTCCTCCAGGTACAGGTGAGACACAGTACTCCCTCCAGGTACAGGTGAGACACAGTACTTCCTCCAGGTACAGGTGAGACACAGTACTTCCTCCAGGTACAGGTGAGACACAGTACTTCCTCCAGGTACAGGTGAGACACAGTACTTCCTCCAGGTACAGGTGAGACACAGTACTTCCTCCAGGTACAGGTGAGACACAGTACTTCCTCCAGGTACAGGTGAGACACAGTACTTCCTCCAGGTACAGGTGAGACACAGTACTCCTCCAGGTACAGGTGAGACACAGTACTTCCTCCAGGTACAGGTGAGACACAGTACTTCCTCCAGGTACAGGTGAGACACAGTACTTCCTCCAGGTACAGGTGAGACACAGTACTCCCTCCAGGTACAGGTGAGACACAGTACTTCCTCCAGGTACAGGTGAGACACAGTACTTCCTCCAGGTACAGGTGAGACACAGTAGTTCCTCCAGGTACAGGTGAGCCACAATACCTCCTCCAGGTACAGGTGAGCCACAATACTTCCTCCAGGTACAGGTGAGACACAGTACTTCCTCCAGGTACAGGTGAGCCACAATACTTCCTCCAGGTACAGGTGAGACAGTCCTTCCTCCAGGTACAGGTGAGCCACAATACTTCCTCCAGGTACAGGTGAGACAGTCCTTCCTCCAGGTACAGGTGAGACACAGTACTTCCTCCAGGTACAGGTGAGACACAGTCCTTCCTCCAGGTACAGGTGAGACACAGTCCTTCCTCCAGGTACAGGTGAGACAGTCCTTCCTCCAGGTACAGGTGAGTCACAATACTTCCTCCAGGTACAGGTGAGCCACAATACTTCCTCCAGGTACAGGTGAGCCACAATACTTCCTCCAGGTACAGGTGAGACAGTCCTTCCTCCAGGTACAGGTGAGCCACAGTCCTTCCTCCAGGTACAGGTGAGCCACAATACTTCCTCCAGGTACAGGTGAGCCACGATACTTCCTCCAGGTACAGGTGAGACACAGTCCTTCCTCCAGGTACAGGTGAGACAGTCCTTCCTCCAGGTACAGGTGAGCCACAATACTTCCTCCAGGTACAGGTGAGACACAGTCCTTCCTCCAGGTACAGGTGAGACACGATACTTCCTCCAGGTACAGGTGAGCCACGATACTTCCTCCAGGTACAGGTGAGACACAGTCCTTCCTCCAGGTACAGGTGAGACACAGTCCTTCCTCCAGGTACAGGTGAGACACAGTCCTTCCTCCAGGTACAGGTGAGCCACAATACGTCCTCCAGGTACAGGTGAGCCACAATACTTCCTCCAGGTACAGGTGAGCCACAATACGTCCTCCAGGTACAGGTGAGCCACAATACTTCCTCCAGGTACAGGTGAGCCACAATACTTCCTCCAGGTACAGGTGAGCCACAATACTTCCTCCAGGTACAGGTGAGACAGTCCTTCCTCCAGGTACAGGTGAGACACAGTCCTTCCTCCAGGTACAGGTGAGACAGTCCTTCCTCCAGGTACAGGTGAGACACAGTCCTTCCTCCAGGTACAGGTGAGACAGTCCTTCCTCCAGGTACAGGTGAGCCACAATACTTCCTCCAGGTACAGGTGAGACACGATACTTCCTCCAGGTACAGGTGAGCCACAATACTTCCTCCAGGTACAGGTGAGCCACAATACTTCCTCCAGGTACAGGTGAGACACAGTCCTTCCTCCAGGTACAGGTGAGACAGTCCTTCCTCCAGGTACAGGTGAGCCACAATACTTCCTCCAGGTACAGGTGAGACACAGTACTTCCTCCAGGTACAGGTGAGCCACAATACTTCCTCCAGGTACAGGTGAGCCACAATACTTCCTCCAGGTACAGGTGAGACACAGTACTTCCTCCAGGTACAGGTGAGCCACGATACTTCCTCCAGGTACAGGTGAGACACAGTACTTCCTCCAGGTACAGGTGAGCCACGATACTTCCTCCAGGTACAGGTGAGCCACAGTACTTCCTTCAGGTACAGGTGAGACACAGTACTTCCTCCAGGTACAGGTGAGCCACAGTACTTCCTCCAGGTACAGGTGAGCCACGATACTTCCTCCAGGTACAGGTGAGACACAGTCCTTCCTCCAGGTACAGGTGAGACACAGTACTTCCTCCAGGTACAGGTGAGCCACAATACTTCCTCCAGGTACAGGTGAGCCACAGTACTTCCTCCAGGTACAGGTGAGACACAATACTTCCTCCAGGTACAGGTGAGACACAATACTTCCTCCAGGTACAGGTGAGACACAGTACTTCCTCCAGGTACAGGTGAGCCACGATCAGGGAGACAGGTGATCCCATGGCACAGTGTTGTTGTCTGTAGAAGTTACCTCTGAACTGTAAATAAGTAGTGTTCAAGCATATCTCCAGTGAGCTGCATATGTGGTTATTATAAACCTTCAAGAAAAACAATATGAATATTAAAGATGTGACTTTTCACCAAAACCTGTTCTAGTCCACCTAAAACCTGTTCAAGTCTACCTAAAACCTGTTCAGACCCAGCTCTGTTTCAGGAGCTGAGGGGCTGTAACAGAAATGTGTGGTTCTGTCTTCTTCAGGTGAGAGTCCTCCGTCTGTGAGGAGTGTGTGTGGGGGGGGCCCTCCTCCGTCTGCAGGGGCCTCAGAGCAGAGCCCCAGTCTGCCCCAGGACCCACAGACCCCCCACATTAAAGAGGAACAGGAGGAAGACACGTTACACTGTGACATCATCACGTCACGCCTCATTAAGAGAGAGGAGCAGCTCTCAGGTAAAACATGGCCTTAATCCACCTAAAACCTGTTCTAGTCCCAGTAAAACATGTTCCGAGCTAGTTGTGTGTGTTTCAGCGTTTCAGGGGCTGAGTGGGGTCTCTGTGAAGAGTGAAGAAGAAGAGGCTCTGGAGACACACACAGAGGACAGATGGACACCATCAGATCACTACAACCAGACTGTGACCTCTGACCCCAGTCCGGATACCTCAGTCCTGGAGTCCGGAGACACACCGCGCCGCCTCAGCCCTGAATCCGAGAGGAAGAACAGACGGATTAGAAATCTGATCAAGTGCCACGTCTGTCCGAGCTGCGGCAAAGCCTTTCCGGCGAACTCGATGTTGGAGCGGCACATGAGGGTCCACACCGGAGAGAGACCCTTCAGCTGCTCCGTCTGCGGGAAGAGGTTTTCTCAGAAGGGCAACCTCCAGAGTCACATGATCGTTCACACCGGGGAGAGTCCCTTCTGCTGTTCGCTCTGCGGCAAGGCCGTGAAAACCAGCCGTAATCTCAGACTGCACATGTCCAGACACCAGAGGAAACTCACACTAGTCACATGACCCCAGAGGAGACTCACACTAGTCACAAGACCCCAGAGGAAACTCACACTAGTCACATGACCCCAGAGGAAACTCACACTAGTCACAAGACCCCAGAGGAAACTCACACTAGTCACATGACCCCAGAGGAGACTCACACTAGTCACAAGACCCCAGAGGAAACTCACACTAGTCACATGACCCCAGAGGAAACTCACACTAGTCACAAGACCCCAGAGGAAACTCACACTAGTCACATGACCCCAGAGTAGACTCACACTAGTCACAAGACCCCAGAGGAGACTCACACTAGTCACAAGACCCCAGAGGAGACTCACACTAGTCACAAGACCCCAGAGGAAACTCACAGTAGTCACAAGACCCCAGAGGAAACTCACACTAGTCACAAGACCCCAGAGGAGACTCACACTAGTCACATGACCCCAGAGGAGACTCACACTAGTCACAAGACCCCAGAGGAAACTCACACTAGTCACAAGACCCCAGAGGAGACTCACACTAGTCACATGACCCCAGAGGAGACTCACACTAGTCACAAGACCCCAGAGGAGACTCACACTAGTCACATGACCCCAGAGGAGACTCACACTAGTCACAAGACCCCAGAGGAAACTCACACTAGTCACATGACCCCAGAGGAAACTCACACTAGTCACATGACCCCAGAGGAGACTCACACTAGTCACAAGACCCCAGAGGAAACTCACACTAGTCACATGACCCCAGAGGAGACTCACACTAGTCACATGACCCCAGAGGAGACTCACACTAGTCACAAGACCCCAGAGGAGACTCACACTAGTCACAAGACCCCAGAGGAAACTCACAGTAGTCACAAGACCCCAGAGGAAACTCACACTAGTCACAAGACCCCAGAGGAGACTCACACTAGTCACATGACCCCAGAGGAGACTCACACTAGTCACAAGACCCCAGAGGAAACTCACACTAGTCACATGACCCCAGAGGAGACTCACACTAGTCACATGACCCCAGAGGAAACTCACACTAGTCACAAGACCCCAGAGGAAACTCACACTAGTCACAAGACCCCAGAGGAGACTCACACTAGTCACATGACCCCAGAGGAGACTCACACTAGTCACAAGACCCCAGAGGAGACTCACACTAGTCACATGACACCAGAGGAAACTCACACTAGTCACATGACACCAGAGGAAACTCACACTAGTCACATGACACCAGAGGAAACTCACACTAGTCACATGACACCAGAGGAAACTCACACTAGTCACATGACACCAGAGGAGACTCACACTAGTCACATGACACCAGAGGAGACTCACACTAGTCACATGACACCAGTTGAAACTCACACTAGTCACATGACCCCAGAGGAGACTCACACTAGTCACATGACACCAGTTGAAACACACTAGTCACATGACACCAGAGGAGACTCACACTAGTCACATGATCCCAGAGGAGACTCACACTAGTCACATGACCCCAGAGGAGACTCACACTAGTCACAAGACCCCAGAGGAAACTCACACTAGTCACATGACCCCAGAGGAGACTCACACTAGTCACATGACCCCAGAGGAGACTCACACTAGTCACAAGACCCCAGAGGAGACTCACACTAGACACATGACCCCAGAGGAGACTCACACTAGTCACAAGACCCCAGAGGAAACTCACACTAGTCACATGACCCCAGAGGAGACTCACACTAGTCACATGACCCCAGAGGAGACTCACACTAGTCACAAGACCCCAGAGGAAACTCACACTAGTCACAAGACCCCAGAGGAGACTCACACTAGTCACATGACCCCAGAGGAGACTCACACTAGTCACAAGACCCCAGAGGAGACTCACACTAGTCACAAGACCCCAGAGGAAACTCACACTAGTCACATGACCCCAGAGGAAACTCACACTAGTCACATGACACCAGAGGAGACTCACACTAGTCACATGACACCAGTTGAAACTCACACTAGTCACATGACCCCAGAGGAGACTCACACTAGTCACATGACACCAGAGGAGACTCACACTAGTCACATGACACCAGAGGAGACTCACACTAGTCACATGATCCCAGAGGAGACTCACACTAGTCACATGACCCCAGAGGAGACTCACACTAGTCACATGACCCCAGAGGAGACTCACACTAGACACATGACCCCAGAGGAGACTCACACTAGTCACATGATCCCAGAGGAGACTCACACTAGTCACATGACCCCAGAGGAGACTCACACTAGTCACATGACCCCAGAGGAGACTTGAGGGGGGGGGGTTTGACCCCATGACCCCAACGACTTCAACTTCAACTATAGCACCTCCTCATCCGGCTGAAACCTGTTCACATCCGTCTAAAGCGTTTGTAAATGTGGAGTTAAGTCAGAAACAGTGCTCTGATGGTTGGAACTACATTTTGTATTTTATTTTTTTTGACAGATTTGTACAAATTAAAATATTAATTTGTTTATCATTTTATATTAACCATTATTTCCAATTTTTTTATAATGTAACATATTGTGTGTTTTATGTGTAACTCTCCAAAATAAAAGCTTCCTAAACTGGAATATATTTTCTTTAATTAACAGTAAATGATGTGATTAAATCTGGACTGTGCTGACATCTGCTGGTGACAGTGCACACTGCAGGCCCACACATGCTTTGTTTTTGTTTAGGTTAGACTTTATTGTGACGTGCACTTTCAGGAACAGAAACCGATATATAAAGATAAAAATTTGATAAAAATGTAGTCATATTCACTCAAACAAAAAACTCATTTATTTTAACCGTTCACTCGCAGCTTTAAATCAGAAAAAGGCTAAAGCTAAACCTTTTAAACAGAAATTTGAGCGTCTGTGTTGATTAGTTTTACTTTGGGTTTTAAGAGAACATAATCTGTATCCAGTTGGAGATATTTGTCTTAGACAATAATGAACCAGCATTAATCTCTCTCTTCATAAACACTGATCACAGTTTGTGAAGGTTCTCAGTCATCCAGGACATCCTGAAGAAAAGGTTTGAGTAAAAGCATCTGGACTAAATTTTCAAGGTGAAGAAGTTTCGTCTCTAATTCTAAGAGACTTTAACAAGTTTTACTGATCACAGTTCATTTACTTCTGACACAAACCTACTGCTCTGACATAATCGTAAAAAACAATTCACACAACGTTTCACTCAACAAAGATACTAGTTATCTGGCCTACTCAAAAAACCTATTCATGAATATATGTTTATTCATGGGATAAGCATATATTAATAAGAACAAGGTTGTGCTTGTCACCACCTGCTCAATTACAAATTTGTAAACTTAAGTGTTTTATATTTCTATTTGACCACAGTCTCATTATTTTGCTCTAAAATAAAGTTAAAGTTGGTATTTTACCGATCCTAAAAAGAAAAGTAAATGTGCATTTAAGGGGTGTTTTACTGTGAAGTGGAACCGGAAATACTAGCGGAAGAGAAAACTACGGACGCGGACTTTTCAAAATGGCGCTGTGAACGAGCTCATTTCAGCGTAGATTAAGAAATACATTTACAAGGGTTCTGTTGACCGCGGTACCGGACCAAATGTAGTCTCTGATCGGTTTTATGGATTTATTCGACTGCGGAAGGAAATAAAGCTGAAGAAAGTGGACGTGAGTTTACGACGGTGGCGCCAATCGTTCTGCTTTTAGGACTAAACCAGGACTAAACCAGGACTAAACCAGGACTAAACCAGGACTAAATCCGGACTAAACGGGTCCAAAGCTGGTGTAAAATGTGTAAAGTTCCAGTGAAGCTGAGAGAGTTGGTGAAGCAGAGACTGGCTGCGGCTGCGGAGGAGATCTTTGAGCTTTTGGAGAAAACCCTCACAGAATATGAAGAGGACCTGAGGTGTGTTTATGAGAAACAGAAAAACCCACTGGAGACTGACCTCAACCAAACCCTGGTGTACGCCTCAGGTTTGTGCTCGTTGTGCTTTATATCCCACTATTTTCTCTGTTATTACGGTAATGACACAGTCTTATGGCGACAATAAATAACAGTAAAACACTAAATAAGATGTCCTTGAGGGGAGTTTCTAATAGTGCTACACCACAGGGAACACGTTGAATTCAGTTCAGTCTTTACCAAGCGTCTCCCATGGAACCTCCTAAATGGTCGTCGCGGGCGCCACACGCCGAAATACAGCGATATACCTCCGTCCACCAGGGGGCAGGCTCCAAAAGCAGAAACCCAATGGCGACTTTACAAGTGTAAAAATTCATGTTTACAGCCGGGTAGAAAAGATGGCTCCGGTCTCTAGAGCTACGTTTTTACTACGGGACGGGGACGGGGACGGGGGTCTTTACTTGGTTAAATATTTTTAATTGAACAAGTTAATGTTTTCAAATCTGAAGTCACAGTCTATAAGCCCTCCAAGATTTCCTGCAGAAAAATAGCACTTAAAGAGGACTCAGAAATAATACAACTTACTGTATCTTGTATTTGTGTTTGGCTAAAGAAAATACAGCTTCATTAAGGTTTTATTCCTTTTGGCCAGTCTGTGTAAAGCCTGAACTGAACCGTGGACATTTGTTTTAAAAGGCCATGAAACAATAATCCTTTATTTTGTGCTGTTGCAGTTGTTCCTGAGACTCAAGATCCTGCAGCTGTTCAGACTTCTAACGGTGAGAAACAAAAGAAAAACATTTCTGACTGGTGCCAACGGGCAACAACTCAAGAACTCTATTAAATGTATTTTGTCATATTTTTGTTTTTGCAGTTGTTCCAGACGCAGCTCATGTTTTTGAAGAGACTCCGGAACCAGAGAGAGTTCAGATTATCAACGGTGAGACTTTATTAAAACACAAAGACAACATCCAGCAACAGCATAGTTTTAGGTGCATTTGAAGAGGTTTTAGATGGATTTGAAGAGGTTTTAGGTGGATTTGAACAGGTTTTGGTTGGATTTGAACAGGTTTTGGTTGGATTTGAAGAGGTTTTAGGTGGATTTGAAGAGGTTTTAGGTGGATTTGAAGAGGTTTTAGGTGGATTTGAAGAGGTTTTGGTTGGATTTGAAGAGGTTTTGGTTGGATTTGAACAGGTTTTAGGTGGATTTGAACAGGTTTTAGGTGGATTTGAACAGGTTTTAGGTGGATTTGAACAGGTTTTAGGTGGATTTGAACAGGTTTTAGGTGGATTTGAACAGGTTTTAGGTGGATTTGAACAGGTTTTAGGTGGATTTGAACAGGTTTTAGGTGGATTTGAACAGGTTTTGGTTGGATTTGAACAGGTTTTAGATGGATTTGAAGAGGTTTTAGATGGATTTGAACAGGTTTTAGATGGATTTGAAGGGGTTTTAGATGGATTTGAAGGGGTTTTAGGTGGATTTGAACGGGTTTTAGGTGGATTTGAACAGGTTTTAGATGGATTTGAAGAGGTTTTAGATGGATTTGAAGAGGTTTTAGGTGGATTTGAAGAGGTTTTAGGTGGATTTGAAGAGGTTTTAGGTGGATTTGAAGAGGTTTTAGGTGGATTTGAAGAGGTTTTAGGTGGATTTGAAGAGGTTTTAGGTGGATTTGAAGAGGTTTTAGGTGGATTTGAAGAGGTTTTAGGTGGATTTGAAGAGGTTTTAGGTGGATTTGAAGAGGTTTTAGGTGGATTTGAAGAGGTTTTAGGTGGATTTGAAGAGGTTTTAGGTGGATTTGAAGAGGTTTTAGGTGGATTTGAAGAGGTTTTAGGTGGATTTGAACGGGTTTTAGATGGATTTGAAGAGGTTTTAGGTGGATTTGAAGAGGTTTTAGGTGGATTTGAAGAGGTTTTAGGTGGATTTGAAGAGGTTTTAGGTGGATTTGAAGAGGTTTTAGGTGGATTTGAAGAGGTTTTAGGTGGATTTGAAGAGGTTTTAGGTGGATTTGAAGAGGTTTTAGGTGGATTTGAAGAGGTTTTAGGTGGATTTGAAGAGGTTTTAGATGGATTTGAAGGGGTTTTAGATGGATTTGAAGGGGTTTTAGATGGATTTGAAGGGGTTTTAGATGGATTTGAAGGGGTTTTAGTTGGATTTGAACAGGTTTTAGGTGGATTTGAACAGGTTTTAGGTGGATTTGAACAGGTTTTAGGTGGATTTGAACAGGTTTTAGGTGGATTTGAACAGGTTTTGGTTGGATTTGAAGAGGTTTTAGATGGATTTGAAGGGGTTTTAGATGGATTTGAAGGGGTTTTAGGTGGATTTGAACGGGTTTTAGGTGGATTTGAACAGGTTTTAGATGGATTTGAAGAGGTTTTAGGTGGATTTGAAGAGGTTTTAGGTGGATTTGAAGAGGTTTTAGGTGGATTTGAAGAGGTTTTAGGTGGATTTGAAGAGGTTTTAGGTGGATTTGAAGAGGTTTTAGGTGGATTTGAAGAGGTTTTAGGTGGATTTGAAGAGGTTTTAGGTGGATTTGAAGAGGTTTTAGGTGGATTTGAAGAGGTTTTAGGTGGATTTGAAGAGGTTTTAGGTGGATTTGAAGAGGTTTTAGGTGGATTTGAAGAGGTTTTAGGTGGATTTGAACGGGTTTTAGATGGATTTGAAGAGGTTTTAGATGGATTTGAACAGGTTTTAGATGGATTTGAACAGGTTTTAGGTGGATTTGAACAGGTTTTAGGTGGATTTGAAGAGGTTTTAGGTGGATTTGAAGAGGTTTTAGGTGGATTTGAAGAGGTTTTAGGTGGATTTGAAGAGGTTTTAGGTGGATTTGAAGAGGTTTTAGGTGGATTTGAAGAGGTTTTAGGTGGATTTGAAGAGGTTTTAGGTGGATTTGAAGAGGTTTTAGGTGGATTTGAAGAGGTTTTAGGTGGATTTGAAGAGGTTTTAGGTGGATTTGAAGAGGTTTTAGATGGATTTGAAGGGGTTTTAGATGGATTTGAAGGGGTTTTAGGTGGATTTGAACAGGTTTTAGGTGGATTTGAACAGGTTTTAGTTGGATTTGAACAGGTTTTAGTTGGATTTGAACAGGTTTTCTAATGTTCGACCCTTTGTGTTTCAGTTGTGGAGCGGGCCCAGTGCAGTGTTGATGCGACGCTTGTTAAAGAAGAACAACAGAGTGTTTTAATCAACTCCGTGGTTTTGTTGAGCGCCGTCAAAGACGAACAGGCCGAGGTCCCCACGTTTTCTCTGGATTCACTAAAACAGGAAGAGTTCAAGGAGGAACCAAACCTGATAACATTCCCTCAAACTGCCCCAGAGCCTCCTCAAACTGCCCCAGAGCCTCCTCAAACTGCCCCAGAGCCTCCTCAAACTGCCCCAGAGCCTCCTCAAACTGCCCCAGAGCCTCCTCAAACTGCCCCAGAGCCTCCTCAAACTGCCCCAGAGCCTCCTCAAACCGACTTCAGTGAAAACGGACACGAGGAGGAAGAGTGCGAAAACTGGGAATTCGAAGGACTTTCGGGTCCTGAAAGCACAGAACAGACGGAAAACTCATCGGAAGAAGATCTGTCGCCGCCGAAGAAGAGGCCGACCGTATCGGACATATTGCAAAATTCAAACAATGTCAATTCAAAACCAAGCGAACAAACTGAAGCGGCGGAAAGAGACGGAGCTACGGTTTCAAACGCAGTCTCTAACGAAGCAGCAAGTTCGGACGGAAAGACGGAGAACTCGTCCGACGCTAGCGAAAGTGAAGACGATAGCGGGAAAAAAACGAATCAAAATTGTGGAGATAACAGAGGAGAACTTCCCGTCAACGTAATCCAATTAAAAAACTTAAAAATAGTCAGCAACCACACAATACGGACGCTGAATTTTGAGATGGACAAAGGCCAAAAAATAGCCACCCCTTCTGGGAATGTTGGCGTAAAGAGAAAACGTAGACGGCGCAAGAAGAAAACGAATAAAATGTTGGAAAACGACCAGAGTGAAAGCGATTCCGAAGGTAAAACGTCAAACCACGAGTGCTCCAAATACAAGGGACCGTTTAGTTCGTTACAGAAGCTGAAGGTCCACGCGACAGCTCACAAAGGGAATATTCTGACCTGTTCAGTCTGTGAGAAGAAATTTAAAACAAAGCATTTTCTGAACCGACACATGAACGTTCACCAAGCACAATCGGCTACGACAATGGCGAAGAATAAAAATTCAGACGATAAATTTAGCCCAAAACAGACGTTAGCCTCGAAGAAACACGACGTTGAGACGGACACCGATAAAACTGAACATTCTTCGGACGAAAATTAAAAGAAACATTTTATTTTACATTTCTGTTGAATGTATTATGAAAATGTATTTAAAGATCTCTGTTGTTTCTCTACTCTAGTCCCTCTACTGGACACGCTTGGTACTGCAGTTAAGTTCTACTCAAGTCTTACATGTATTTTAACATCTAAAACCTGCTCAAATCCATCAAAAACCTGCTCAAATCCAACTAAAACCTGCTCAAATCCATCAAAAACCTGCTCAAATCCATCAAAAACCTGCTCAAATCCATCAAAAACCTGCTCAAATCCATCAAAACCTGCTCAAATCCATCAAAACCTGCTCAAATCCATCAAAACCTGATCAAATCCATCAAAACCTGATCAAATCCATCAAAAACCTGCTCAAATCCATCAAAAACCTGCTCAAATCCAACTAAAACCTGCTCAAATCCAACTAAAACCTGTTCAAATCCAACTAAAACCTGTTCAAATCCAACTAAAACCTGCTCAAATCCAACTAAAACCTGATCAAATACAAAAAGTTTATTTGCAAAAACATAAAAGTAATTTTGAAAATCAGTCAACTGAGGCTTGTATTTATTCTCTGCATAGCGCAGTTTTTAAATCCCAAATCCATTTTAGTGGTCCTAATTGGTCACAGCCACTCAAGTTGGTTTTGACTGACATCACTTTTTGCAATTAATAGAAAAAATGTAGTTATCTACTTTTGCCTATAATCCTTAAAATAGAGCATAAACAATAAAACATCACAAAGACCTTTCAGGTGTTCAGTTATTATTGTTTTTGTCACGGTTAAACTTGTTCAATATTATTGAGGTTTAAAGTGTATTTTTTTCAGTTTACGTTGCTCTGAATGTTGTAAATGTCTTTTTTACTGAATTAAGTGGATATATATATATATTTTTTTTGTATATGTGTGTGCACGGAGTGTGACCCTGATCAAAAAAGTCAACAGCCATGCTCCAGTCACGTTGCCATGGTAACGCTGCAAAGATTTGACCATCGGCCAATGGGACGTCCCAAATCTTCATCATACTTAAACTAAATTCAGCTCATGAATGCAACATCCCGAGACGACATGGGCATCGTAAACAATAATTTAACAACGGCCTAGCGGCAAATCTTTATTTTCAACTGAATATAGAAAACCCTGTTGACGGTGTCGTTACAGGATCAGGCTGAAGAAGGATTAATAAAGAAACCTAAAGAAGCCTTTTACAGTCCCTGGTTTCCAGTCTGGTATTTAAAATATTAATATTTTGCTCATTGTTAATAAAAAAAAAGTATTAATTTTACGTTTACATTTTTTGACAAATTTGAGATTTCTAGAAATAAAGATGAGCCAGAATCTGCTTTGTGTCGTCCTTTATTCCAGGTGAGTATGAAAATAGATTACATCGATCTGTGTTTCTCTGCATCAAACGAACAAACGAGGAACAAACAGCATCTACTCCAAAAAAAGAACTGGTTTATTTTATCTTTAATTATTGTCATTGTTAAAGTGCAAAACATCATCACAAAACAAGCGCCTTTTTCTTAACATTTCTGTACAATATTAAAAACAAAGTCACAAAAACATGCAGGAAATAAACTCATCTCAGCGACAACAATAAACTCTGCACAACGTCAAACGAACAAAGAGAAATAAATCTGAGGCTCTTCAACAACACTCGGGAAAAATATATTCATAAAAACTATTGGTCTTTCCAAAAAATTGGATGAAGTTCAGCAAAAACCTGTTCGAATCCAACTAAAACCTTTTTACCAGAAAGAAACCTCTTATTTTCAATTGGACGCTTTAGCCCCGCCCACTTCTCCAATTGGTGGAGTTCTTTTTTAAAGTTTTATACATTTTAGGCTCAAGACAATCTCAGTGCCATTTTAGGCAGTCTGTCAAAGTAAAAGCGTTTACAGATTAAGTTCCAGAACACATTGTCTGGCTTTAGACTTTAGACTCAAGAGTTGAAAGTGTTTTAAGGATTATTTCTATTTTACACATTTATTCACAGCAGGAGGCGTCCTGTTCCTACTGGAAGGAAGGAAGGTTCTTTTAGTTTCACAGTGATTCATTCAAACCTCTGCCTCCATCTGTCGCTAAGAATCATGGTTATTGTAGTACCACAGTCTAGTCATGGGTTTAGTCCTGCTTTAGACCTGCTTTAGACCTGCTTTAGTCCTGCTTTAGTCCTGCTTTAGACCTGCTTTAGACCTGCTTTAGTCCTGCTTTAGTCCTGCTTTAGTCCTGCTTTAGACCTGCTTTAGACCTGCTTTAGTCCTGCTTTAGTCCTGCTTTAGACCTGCTTTAGACCTGCTTTAGACCTGCTTTAGACCTGCTTTAGTCCTGCTTTAGACCTGCTTTAGACCTGCTTTAGTCCTGCTTTAGACCTGCTTTAGACCTGCTTTAGACCTGCTTTAGACCTGCTTTAGTCCTGCTTTAGTCCTGCTTTAGTCCTGCTTTAGACCTGCTTTAGACCTGCTTTAGTCCTTTAGAATAAAACCCTAAATTGTTCCAACTCTGACACACTTTGTTTAAAAAATCGAATTTAATCCATTTTTAGAAACTCATTTAAATCCCAAAATTCTGACAAAACTGAAAAATTCTTAAAAATAATGATTATTTTGCCGTTGCTTGGTTTGGATGGAGCTCAAAGCAGAAAAAAGATTAAACACACTTTATGCAAAACATATTTCAGCAAACCATCAACACAGTCTTTTATAATTTTCAACAAAACTCCAGAGCTCAACACATTCTTCTGTTTTCTGACACTTTACTTTGAAATATTACTGCTTTTTAAACAAATCATGAGAAAATCTAGAATTATTGTTTTTTTTTTTTCTTGTTAACAGTTGATTTTCCTCAAACAAGAATGTCACTGATTCAGATGTTAATTATGATTTAAGAATTAATTAGTGCAAAGACTTATGG
This sequence comes from Neodontobutis hainanensis, assembly GCA_024349245.1. Lineage (NCBI taxonomy): Eukaryota > Metazoa > Chordata > Actinopteri > Gobiiformes > Odontobutidae > Neodontobutis > Neodontobutis hainanensis. Next base: position 177,307 of record JALDNG010000331.1, on the reverse strand, counting down.
GAATAAATAAAATAAATATCAAAAGTGTTAAATACAAATTCATTTTTCTTACTGCATTGAACTTGTGCTTTGCTCTTTTTGCCTGAGCTCTCAAACTTTTCTCAAATATTTCTCTTTAAATCAGATCATATCATCTTTCACCGTTTGAACGGATTTAAAAAAGGGCACAACATGAAAGGTTTTGTTTTAGGACCACACAAGAAAAAAAACCTGCACAACTCAAACGGTAACATAGTCCAACTAAAACCTGTTCAAATCCAACTAAAGCCTATTCAAATTCATCCATCCATCTTCTTCCTCTTATCCGGGGCCGGGTCGCGGGGGCAGCAGTCTAAGCAGAGACGCCCAGACTTCCCTCTTCCCAGACACCTCCTCCAGCTCTTCCGGGGGGATACCGAGGCGTTCCCAGGCCAGCCGAGAGACATAGTCCCTCCAGCGTGTCCTAGGTCTTCCCCGAGGTCTCCTCCCGGTGGGACATGCCCGGAACACCTCCCCAGGGAGGAGTCCAGGAGGCATCCGAAACAGATGCCCGAGCCACCTCAGTTGCTCCTCTCGATGTGAAGGAGCAGCGGCTCTACTTTGAGCTCCTCCTGAGCGACCGAGCTCCTCCCCTATCTCTAAGGGAGCGCCCCGCCACTCTGCGGAGAAAGCTCATTTCGGCCGCCTGTATCCGGGATCTTGTTCTTTCGGTCATGACCCAAAGCTCATGTCCATAGGTGAGAGTAGAACGTAGATCGACTGGTAAATCGAGAGCTTTGCCTTACAGCTCAGCTCCTTCTTCACCACGACAGACCGGTACATCGACCGCATCACTGCAGAAGCTGCACCGATCCGTCTGTTGATCTCACGCTCCTTCCTTCCCTCACTCGTGAACAAGACCCCGAGATACTTGAACTCCTCCACTTGAGGCAGGAGCTCTCCACCAACCTGAAGGGGACAAGCCACCCTTTTCCGACTGAGAACCATGGTCTCAGACTTGGAGGTGCTGATCCTCATCCCAGCCGCTTCACACTCGGCTGCAAACCGTCCCAGTGCAGCTGAAGGTCCTGGACTGATGGAGCCAACAGGACAACATCATCTGCAAAAAGCAGAGACGAGATCCTGTGGTCCCCAAACCAGACTTCCTCCGGCTCCTGGCTGCGCCTAGAAATCCTGTCCATAAAGATAATGAACAGGACCGGTGACAAAGGGCAGCCCTGAGTCCAACATGCACCAGGAACAAGTCTGACTTACTGCCGGCAATGAACCAAGCTCCTGCTCCGGTCGTACAGGGACCGGACAGCCCTTAGCAAAGGGCCCCGGACCCCATACTCCCAGAGCACCCCCCACAGGGCACCAAGAGGGACACAGTCGAATGCCTTCTCCAGATCCACAAAGCACATGTGGACTGGTCGGGCAAACTCCCATAAACCCTCCAGCACCTGGAGAGGGTACAGAGCTGGTCCAGTGTTCCACGACCGGGACGAAAACCGCATTGTTCCTCCAGGATCTGAGATTCGACTATCGTCCACATTCTCCTCTCCAGTACCCTGGCATAGACTTTCCCGGGGAGGCTGAGGAGTGTGATCCCTCTGTAGTTGGAACACACCCTCCGGTCCCACCCCCCCGGTCTGCCAGTCCAGTCCTTTTCCATGGCCTGACTGAACTCCTCCCAGACCTGAGTTTTAGCCTCCACGACCACCCGGGCTGCAGTCCGCTCGGCCTGCCGGTACCTATAGCTGCCTCAGGAGTCCCACGAGCCAACCAGGCTCGGTAGGTCTCCTTCAGCTTAACGGCATCCCTTACTTCCGGTGTCCACCACCGGGTTCGGGGGTTGCCGCCACGACAGGCACCGGAGACTTTACGGCCACAGCTTTGAGTGACCGCAACGACAATAAAAAAGCTTATGGATAGGAGAATATCAAGGGCCGAGGCGTTGCCCGGTATGGCCAGGCCCGGGGTTGGGGCTCGTACGTGAGCGCCTGGTGACGGGAGGAACCGTAAGGGGCCGGTGCAATGTGGATTGGGTGCCAATCCCCGGACACGGAATCAAATCCATCTAAAACCCTTTTTACATCTACCAGAGTCAAATTTAAATCCAATTAAAATTTGATTTCAGTTAATAAAATTTTTTTTTCTTAATGTGGTCTTAAAACCTCAGTGTAAAATATAAACAAAGTTTTACTTTGAAAAACAATAAAACTAGATACACTTTTCTTGTTTAAATGAATGTTTAAGTAAATGCCATTCTTTCTTTTCACAAACAGAACACATTAAGTTCAGATCTGTTCAGAACAGACTCAAACCTCGCGTTTATTGCCTTTTCTCTTGAGCCACAGCCGTTTCCAGAGGTCGTCTTCGTTTTTTTTACAAAGAGAGAGACTTTTTTTAAAGCTTCTCCACAAAAACCCGTACCGTCTCGCGTTTAACCAAACAAGTCCCATCCAGTCCTTCAAGAAGTTCAGGAACAAGACGAGGATCAACAGAAAAACACTCAGTTCTGCTCATCACTTCATTCAGCTTCATTAGCTTCAAATCCATCTAAAACCTGTTCAAATCCATCTAAACCCTGTTCAAATCCATCTAAACCCTGTTCAAATCCCTCTAATCCCTGTTCAAATCCAACTAAAACCTGTTCAAATCCATCTAAAACCTGTTCAAATCCATCTAAAACCTGTTCAAATCCATCTAAACCCTGTTCAAATCCCTCTAATCCCTGTTCAAATCCAACTAAAACCTGTTCAAATCCATCTAAAACCTGTTCAAATCCATCTAAAACCTGTTCAAATCCATCTAAAACCTGTTCAAATCCATCTAAAACCTGTTCAAATCCCTCTAATCCCTGTTCAAATCCAACTAAAACCTGTTCAAATCCATCTAAAACCTGTTCAAATCCATCTAAACCCTGTTCAAATCCCTCTAAACCCTGTTCAAATCCCTCTAATCCCTGTTCAAATCCAACTAAAACCTGTTCAAATCCATCTAAAACCTGTTCAAATCCATCTAAAACCTGTTCAAATCCATCTTAAACCTGTTCAAATCCCTCTAAAACCTGTTCAAATCCATCTAATCCCTGTTCAAATCCAACTAAAACCTGTTCAAATCCATCTAAAACCTGTTCAAATCCATCTAAAACCTGTTCAAATCCATCTAAAACCTGTTCAAATCCCTCTAAAACCTGTTCAAATCCATCTAAACCCTGTTCAAATCCCTCTAAAACCTGTTCAAATCCATCTAAACCCTGTTCAAATCCATCTAAAACCTGTTCAAATCCCTCTAATCCCTGTTCAAATCCAACTAAAACCTGTTCAAATCCAACTAAACCCTGTTCAAATCCATCTAAATCCTGTTCAAATCCATCTAAAACCTGTTCAAATCCATCTAAACCTATTCAAATCCATCTAAATCCTGTTCAAATCCATCTAAACCCTGTTCAAATCCAACTAAAACCTGTTCAAATCCAACTAAAACCTGTTCAAATCCATCTAAAACCTGTTCAAATCCAACTAAAACCTGTTCAAATCCAACTAAAACCTGTTCAAATCCCTCTAAACCCTGTTCAAATCCAACTAAAACCTGTTCAAATCCCTCTAAACCATGTTCAAATCCAACTAAAACCTGTTCAAATCCAACTAAAACCTGTTCAAATCCATCTAAAACCTGTTCAAATCCATCTAAAACCATGTTCAAATCCAACTAAAACCTGTTCAAATCCATCTAAAACCCTGTTCAAATCCATCTAAAACCCTGTTCAAATCCATCTAAACCCTGTTTAAATCAAACTAAAACCTGTTCAAATCCCTCTAAACCCTGTTCAAATCCATCTAAAACCTGCTCAAATCCATCTAAAACCTGTTCAAATCCCTCTAAACCCTGTTTAAATCAAACTAAAACCTGTTTAAATCCAACTAAAACCTGTTTTTACTAAAACAATGGCAACATTTTTTTAAAGTTAAAAGAAGTTTTAAAAGAGTCCATAAGGGGATTATGTTTGTTGTAGTATTTGTTGAAATTTGTAATGAGCAGAACTGAAAAATTAAACAAACTCAACAAAATAAAATTTAAATTAAAAAAGAGCAACCAACTTCATTTTCCTCAAACGTCGACGTTAGTTTCAGTCGAGTTTGGATTTCCTGACGCTGAGGTGTTTTTTTTGGAAGAATTACATTAAACAAGTTCTTTCTTTCACTCGAACATAAAGAAAAACGGCAGTCATTTTCTCACTCGATACAAACGTCTGAGGTTTAAACGTGAGCTAAAGGCGGAGAATAAAAATCAATATTTAATCTTACTATGAACAGACCATTTAGATTTTTTATTTTATTACTCAAAGTCTGTCTCATATTTTATGTATTGATTTCTGTTTAACCTCATATTAAATGTTTGACATTTTTAAGTTTCACAGTTTTGTTTTGCTTTTAAATGCTGTGGAATTTATTAATTTAAAGTGGTTTGTCAAAAGGCAAGAAAAAAAATTCCATGTTTCCACAGACAGTCTTGTTTAAATCCAACAGGATTTAGTCCTGTTCAAATCCACCTAAAACCTGAAACCCCGGGTCTTGATGGAAATATGGCTTGAACATTTCTAAACCACTTAAATGACCAATCCTTTAAAATAAGGCCTTCTGGGTGATTTTTAACTCAGCTTTAGCTAAAACCACGTCTAAACCTCAGAAGACGACCGAGTTCACTGAAAACTCCAGCACATTTTATTTGAACGGTTAATAAAGAGTTAATAAAGTTAGCGACCGTCACGTTTCCTCTCGGTTTCCGTTTCGTCTTTTTTAACCACGACTGACACCGAGCTCGATGACGGCAGACTCACTTCCACCGGTGTTAGCGTTATCTCCACCTCGCCTCGTTCCGGATGCACCATCGCTGCCGTCGTTGTTAGTGGCAAAACTTCAGTTGGAGCGGTGCTAATGGAGCTAACCTGATTTAAAGGTGTAGCCAACGTTGATGTAACCGTGTTGTTGTTGGTGTTACTCGGCCGTGGCGCTTTCTGAATCACCTCCACCATTTGACTCGACGGTGCCAGCTCCCAGTTGGGGTTTTGCAGCAACAAGACAGACCTCGGCGACGGTTGGTGCGGGTTGTGTTTGTCTATGTCCATCGCTAACGGCGCGCCTAGCATCACGCTTCCCCTCGACTCCGGAGCTAAGTTGCTAAAAACTAGCGCCTGGTCTTGGATGACGAGCTCCACGAGGTTGGAGGAGGTAGCGACGGCGGTGTTAGCAGACGTTGCTTTCTGGATGACCCCGCCCGTTACTGAGGTGATGATCGGGGGCGGGGCTTGAGGAGGAAGTGCGGAAGGAAGATGGGGAACAGTAGAGGCAGCTTGAGTTTCCTCCGGTCGTGGTTTTCTGGGTCGTCCTCGTTTGCGTTTAACAGGAGGAGGTGAGCTAATAGTGATCGGCGGCGTGTTTTCGAGGCGTCTTTTTGTTTTTTGTACAACGGACGTTTGTGAAGATGACGTAGAAGCAGAAGAGGGACAGACTTGTTGCGAGGAGCTGGTGGTGTTTGTCGTCGGAGCTGCAATCTTCTCCGTTCGGTCGTAGGACAAGCAGCTTGGGGGCAGGATCATCACTGGGACCGGAGCGCCCTGCTGTTGGGGGAGCGTTGTCATGGCAATGACTTTGACCCCGCCCCCGGGTGCGGAGGTGGTGCTGGTTGTGTTAGCAGAGGCCGCAGAAGCCCCGCCCACTGCCCCTGAGCCATCTTTGGGCCCGAGAGATGGCGAAGACGAGCGCACGGAGAGTTTGTCCGGGATTGAGCTGCGAGGAAGGATTGTGGGCAGCTTCTTCATGAACGCCTCCACCTTAAAACCACACAAAACCTGCTCAGACCCAGATAAAACCAGTTCAATTGTGTTTGTGGATGTATTTCCAGGAGTTACCTGTAGACGGCGCCCTAGTGCAGGCGGAAGTGAGGAGGGACTGGGCTGAGCGTCTACAGCGGCTTTAACTCTATCTCCAGCCTTTAACGAAGATGAGACGCAGGAGTCGCCAGCGTCTTTCTGCAATAAACAGGAAACAGTGAGGACTAACAGGAAGTGACCTCCAGACTCAAGCCTTTTCTAAATAATTTTAGGACTTTAGCAGTGAAGACAATAAAGAGGAAAGGTTAATGTAACAGGGAGTGTTAGGGTCATGTGATCAGTGATGTCATAGAGTACCTTCTGCTCCGAGGCTCCGTCTGCGTCAGGTTTAGAAACTGGAGTCTTCTTTATCACTTTGTACGGTTTAGCAGGACCTCCTGAAGAACAAAGAACATGTCTAGAACAGGTTTAAACCAGGTCTAACCCCACTCTAACCCAGCCTCACCTGCGAGTGCGGCGCTGCAGACCAGCTCCGCCTGAGAGCAGCGGGGGTTGACGATGTGCTCCTGGATCAGGTATCGGGCGATCTCCACCACAGTGTCAAACGAGCGCTTCAGGATTTTCTGAGCCCAGTCACAGATCAGCTCACAGGCCGCCTCCGTCACCTCCTGCCGGTAGGTCTGCACCAGCTCTGTCAGCTCTGCCTAAAAACCCACAGAGACCAGAGTTAGACCAGTCTACGACAATCTGTTTGAGCAGTCTAACCCTGCCCTAGCCCTGGTCTAACCCTGACCTCACTCTGGCCCAACTCTGGTCCAACTCTGGCCCAACTCTGGCCCAACTCTCTAAACCAGGCTTCACTGGGACTCTTCAGCTGCTGCCAAGACCAAGACCGGTAATGACCAGGTCTAGGACTATGACCAGTCACACTTCCAGGTGTTTAAGGGACTCTGGAGAAGTCAGAACCCAGAAATAGTGCTTCTCTCCTGGGCAAAGTGTCAGAAGTAAACCAGACTTGATTCAAGGGACCCATCTGAAGGTTGTACCCCCCAAAAAAGTTCTTCCTGGATCATGTTTGTGCATAAACTCCTTTAGACTTCCAGGATAGGGGACTCTTATGTTAGTACTCAGAGACTGAGCACGTTTCCTAGGCGGGGTTTGTGAGCTTTAACCCCCTGAAGATCATAGTGGATCACTGTTTTGTGTGAATGGGCACCAGCAGCTGAAGCTCTTACCGGGTCGTTCTTCAGGTCAAGGTTCGGCAGCAGAGGCATGTTCAGGACGGTCTTCCTCCTGATTCCACTGTAACAGTATGTTTCCGACACAGACGTTAAGGAACAGAACTCACTGCTGTAGCTGGAGACAGAATATTTACACCGCCGGTCTCCGAGAGCAGCTCAGGAGAGAATCTGCAGACTTAGACAGAATCGTCTGGCCATTGTTTGTTGTCTACATAACTTTGAAATGAATTAAATGAGTTTCTATGTTTCCAAAGCGTAGGAACTGTGCTGCTGGTTAAAGGATATTTGGACTGCCCTCTTCCTCCGAGACGTCGAGCTTTGATGTTGGGGAAGATGTCTCTGATGATTTTTCCAAAATTGGCGGCGCTGAGCGGACGATGCTGCAGGTTTTCACAGTGACGTCTGAGGAAGAGGAGACCCGGTTAATGTGTGTAAACCTGAATAATGACATGTTCTAAAGCAGATAAGTGCACTCACTTGTAGGTCTCGTAGACGTCCTGTTTGGGCAGACAGGTGTCTGAGTGCTCCTCCAGGTGGCTCCTGATCCAGTTACAGGTGTGGAGCTGGTCAGATGTGTTCAGGGAACCGCAGTCTCCTCCGCTGCGAACGGAAAAAAACGGGAGGAACAAGCACATGTAGGAAATTGCTGAAGCCTCTGTATTTAAAGTTTCTTCTTCTTCTGTTTTGGAGACACGTACCTCTTGTCTCCGGAGCTGGGCCCCGATGGCAGCTGCAGGTAAAGGTACAGCTTGTCATTGTCGGAAAAACGCTGCACTTCTTGCTGAAAACAAACACCCAAAAAAGCATCACTAAATTTCAGCTGAAAATAATAATAAAAAAGGTTGGTTTAAAAAGAAACACTCACCAAAATCTGATCCACTTTAGACTGAACCTGTTTCCTGCAAAGAAACAAGAGTTAGACCTGTTCAAATCCAACTAAAACCTGTTCAAATCCTACTAAAACCTATTCTGTCACGTGGTGCACCGGCGTTTTCTCTCACCTGCTCACGGCCTGGTTTCATTTGAGTTGTTTACGGCCTTTGGAGGCGTGACCAAACGCAGCAGTAGATCATTCCACATTGGTGGAATGATCTACTGCTGCCACAAGATCAGCAGATTCTGTGGCCATCTTTAAAAAACGCTTGAAAACACATCAACACCTGACTGACAAACACTGAATTCTACATCATTTCTATTATCAATTCAAAATTTATTTATTTTTTTTTTTAAATCTTATCCTTGGCTTTGATTACTGTGCTTGGTTTTAACTGACTAGTTTTTGTGCACTTATGCTTTTTGTTCCTTGTGTTGTTAAAATTGCTTCCATTGTTTTCCTCACTTGTAAGTCGCTTTGGATAAAAGCGTCTGCTAAATGACTAAATGTAAAATGTAAATGTATATAAAAGATGTTCAAATCCAACTAAAACCTGTTCAAATCCATGTAAAACCACTTTTACTCACGAGATGTTGTTCTTTAGCTTCTGCAGGAGCATGCTGGGCTCAGTGTCACCCTCTGTCGGCTCTAGTCCGACTGCTCCTTGATGGGACTCTGAGACTTGATCGTCCCCCGACATTGGACCAGGCTTGTGCTCACACCATCTGCAGAAAACCCCCAAAATATGTCACATGAGTCTGGACCTGGTCTAAGACTGGACTAACTCAGGCTCTTAAACCCTGCTCTAATTTTAAGATGTATATTTTTCATCTGTTGAAATTAAATCTAATTTGTTTTGTTAACCATAACCAGGGACGAAGGTAGGCCTTTTCTTGCAGGATTTCTATCAAAGGTTTATGTCCAACCTTTCAACAGTTTCAGGTCATGGTTCTGTTCTGTTCTGAGGTTTACAGCACAACATAAGGACGTGGACTGCATCTTTCACGAGCAAAGACCGAAACAGCACTGAGGTCTGGTGGTCCCACTGAGCAGGGCAGAGGGGTTTAAAGTCTGTGCACATGTTTCCTTCATTAGACATTCATCAAGACACATTCTAATATTTTCTTACTGGGGATTTACAATCAAAGACACAGTGACAGGTTTATTATTTTTATCACCACAGATTTCTGACTTTAGGGGCTTTGTAAATATATTTTGATATTATAAACAATTTGATTTATTAATAAATTAATTATTAGCCAGAAAGAAAGGTTCCCTTTTAATCTAAAGCCTGCATCAGGATGTCAATGTCTGAATGTTTTATTTATGTTAAGGCTGTTTTAGGAGAAAGACTTTATTTTATTGTACAAAGCAAGCAGCAGCTTATTTTGGTTCATTTCTAAAATCCCGGTTAAACATGTCCACGCAGTGTTGCTCTGCTCTAAACACCTGCCCGCTGCCAAAGCCGTGTCAGAGCCGCTGTAAAACCGGGCAAACACCGGGAAACACACCCAAAAAAACAGGTTCGATGCACTCCCAAAGCGGACAGGCGGCAGGAGACAGGAGCTAACCGCTTTTACCCGCATTTACAACCGCGTACTTTCCCCGGTTTCCTCTCGTCATTTCAACCCCGAGCCCCGTGTTTACAACCGCTGCTCATGTGCTTTTACTACAACGCCTCCAGAACTGTCACAACGAGCTAACACAGGCTAACGGGAAGCTAACAGGAGGGTAACCCCGCGTTTGCACAAACTGACAGAACACTAGCTGGACCCGACACACGCCCAAAGTTTCAGAGTTACAGCCCAGAACCAGAATAACGCTGTCAACCCGCTTCGTAAAGCCGCTGTGGAGCAACTACAATTAGCATACTAGCTTAGCCTGGGATAGCTGCTATCTCAGGCTAACTCTGCTCTAAAATAGCCTTTACATATGTCCCACGCTGTATTTAAAGCGTGAAAACAACTCGTAAATGTGGATTAATGTTTTTTTTATTAATACGTGGCCGGTTTTATGAGTCATATTGTGTTAATTGGTTTATAAAATAAAAAGAAAAGTACCTGAGCCAAGCTAGAGCAAAAATCCCCCTCAGATTTTTTTGTGATTGGACGGCTTTGTTATGTCTGCCTAACTACAAAGCCAAGCTGGGCTCTGATTGGACAGTTGTCACGGAGCTCACACGCAAGGATTATTCTGATTGGCCGCGCGGATCTGGTCTGCCCAGTTACAAAACAGATTGCAGTCTCTCGCCGGATCTGCCTAGCAACAGCGCAGACGGTTTCGTAAGCCTAAAGTGAAAGCATCCCCAGCACGTGCCTTCAGCTGACACCTTTTGTTCGTTTGTCATTAATCTATCGCGTTTATTTGGATTCATTTTAGCAATATCAACTCACATTCATCGTATTATATTGGCAGCACAAATAAAATATAGCTTTTTAATTTTAACTGTTTTCTTACAATAAGTCTTTTATGTATGTATATAACATTTACATTTGTTTTTTTAAACAAAGGTTTGAGTAAAAGCATCTGGACTTTGTTTTCAAGGTGAAGACGTTTCGTTTCTATTCCAAGAGACTTTATCAATTCTGAGTTCTACTGGTAGGAAAGCTGAGCTTTATCTCTAAAGGAGGAGTTTCCCCTGAAACTAAACCTGATGGTTGTTCTGTTGTTGGTCATGAAAGAGAGGTGTGACTCCTGATGTGAGAGTTGTTAAGGCTCAGGAGAGTCATTAGTGACACTGCTCCATTCAGGTGCAGGGTCGTTAGTGTCTTAGTTCTATTCAGGTGCTATGTTTGTTATTCTAGAGTGAGGCTCTTTTGTTTTAGGTTTAAGAACACTGTTGTAAATACTAGTCCACATGAATCTGAGGCCACCTCCTCTGTTCAACAAAGGCCTTTCCATTTTCACAAAAATGTCTTCCTTCAGCTCTCTCTCAAACCATCTGGCCTCTCTGGACATAATTTGGACATTGCTGTCCTCAAAGGAATGTCCTTTCTCTTTGAGGTGGAGGTGGACTCAGACTCAGGTCCAGACTCAGGTCCAGACTCAGGTCCAGACTCAGGTCCAGGATTGTCTCTTCTGTGCTGATACATCCTCTTGTGAAGCTGTTGTTTAGTTTCTCCAACAGAACTGTCCCTGCACTCTTCACTGAACTGTATAAACTACATGACTCTGTTTGTGGGGCTCTTGTCTTTAGGATGGACCAGTTTTTGACGCAGCATGTTCCAGGTTTAAAGTGGACTGGAATGTTGTGTTTGTAGAAAATCCTTTTCAGTTTTTCAGATAAACCAGACACATAAGGGATAACTACACTTCCCTTTTGTCCCTGGTTCCTGTCTGTTTGGTGTCTGTGTCCTCTTGGTTTTGTTGAAAGTCCATCTGGGGTGTCCACAGTCTCTCAGGGCTTTACGAATGTGTTCTTCTTCTTTCCATTTACCTTCTGAGGTTGTGCTCTGAGCTGAAGAGTCCTGATGACTCCAGCTTGTGCTGCAGAGGTGAGAATCAAACACAAATATTGATCCGTGTGTGTAGGCTTCCTCATAACGTCTACTTGGAGAGTCCTGTCCTCACAGATAACCACTGCACAGTCTAAGAAAGCCAGGCAGTTGTTTATGGCGTCTTCACAGGTGAACTGGATGTTCTTGTCCACTGCGTTGATGTGTTTACGACTCTCCTGAGCCTTAACAACTCTCACATCAGGAGTCACACCTCTCTTTCATGACCAACAACAGAACAACCATCAGGTTTAGTTTCAGGGGAAACTCCTCCTTTAGAGATAAATCTCAGCTCTTACCTGTTGAACACAGAATTGATAAAGTCTCTTAGAATTAGAGACGAAACGTCTTCACCTTGAAAACGAAGTCCAGATGCTTTTACTCAAACCTTTGCTTCAAGATGTCTTCAAGATGGATGACTGAGAACCTTCAGACATTTGGTTATTTAGCAGACGCTTTTATCCAAAGCGACTTACATTTATACAACCTGTCCAACTTTAATTCATCTAAAACTTTTGGAAATCCAATTCAAACCTGAAATAAACATTAACATACCAAACATTTTCTTTATAGCACATATAACAGAACTTAAAATGATGAATAAATTGTACTCACCTGAAAAAGGAAAATTGGAGACCACACTTGTTAATTTTCTAATGCATGCTGATGATATTGTACACTGGAGGCACAGTGGCTCAGTGGTACCACAGTCATCCTTCAACCGAAAGGCAGGAGGTTCGATTCCCACGCTCCCCACAGTGTCCTCGAGCAAGACACTTAACCCCCCTTGCCTCCAGTGGTGTTCCAGCTGTGACACTGGTGAATGGGACCTTAATGTTAGTCGCTTTAAAATGAAATCATCAGCTAAAAACGTGAGCCACATGTAAGTCACTTTGGATAAAAGCGTCTGCTAAATGTAATGTTTATTATTAAAATAAAACAGTGTCTGAAATTCACAAAAAAACTACAAGGATAGTTTGGTCACATGTGTTCCAGGGAGAAGTAGAACTCAAACTTTTAGAGGAATTCCAGTTTCTTCTAACACTTTCAATTAAAAAACAAAAACTCAACCAACGCAATAAAGCTAAATTTTAAACAAAATAGATTATCTATGAGATGCAAAAATGTTCTTACATCCAGTGATTTTTAATACAGATAGATTACTGCTTCACTAATTGGTCACTCGCTGGAGATACAATAAAAAGAGTAGTAACACTTTTTAAAACATAAGAAATGTTCCAAAATCCAAAAATCCAAGTCATATTTTAGACAAATATAAAATGCTTAACTTCTAAAACTTTATTCATTTAAAAAACTGCAGTTTGATTTACAGAAGTCCTCATGGACTTGCCCCGCCCTCACTTCTTAAACACATTCTGCCTCGGGACTCTGCTATAACCCGGCTCATTTACAGCCTGTACTTCTGTTCAGTGCCTTGTCCCGACTATAGCAATAAAAATAAAACAAACTCATCTGAAAAACACACTTTCCATTTTCCACGGCTGATGTTGCTCAAGAAACGGAGATTATTCAAAGAGTGCGTTAGCGTAACCAGTTTTTGGCCTTTTATGGCGTTATAGGCAGAACATTTACAATTATTTGGTTTAAAAGGACAAAGGAGAGGGCATACCTTAAAAACAAATATTTATTGTTTTGTGCATCATTTCTACTTCTGGTTTAAAACAGCACACCATCTGTTATTTGTGTTGATCTTTTATTTTTCATTTTTACAAAAACAGTGAACGTCACAAAAAGAGGAACTACAGGAAATCCAGGGTCCTAAAGAGCTTCAGTTCATTTACCGACGCTTCACTCAAATCCACTGAGAAAGAAAAAACAGAAACATTAAACTCCAGAGTCCAGTCCAGTCCAGAGTCCAGTCCAGTCCAGAATCCAGAGTCCAGTCCAGAATCCAGAGTCCAGTCCAGAATCCAGAGTCCAGTCCAGTCCATAATCCAGAGTCCAGTCCAGTCCATAATCCAGAGTCCAGTCCAGTCCAGAGTCCAGAGTCCAGTCCAGTCCAGAATCCAGAGTCCAGTCCAGTCCAGAATCCAGAGTCCAGTCCAGAATCCAGAGTCCAGTCTAGACCAGAGTCCAGAGTCCAGTCCAGAATCCAGAGTCCAGTCCAGTCCAGAATCCAGAGTCCAGAGTCCAGTCCAGAATCCAGAGTCCAGTCCAGAATCCAGAGTCCAGTCCAGTCCAGAATCCAGTCCAAACTCCAGAGTCCAGTCTAGACTCCAATATAGAGCCCCGTCCAGACCAGAGTCCACTCACCTGACCAAGTGAGCGATGTCCCAGTTGGTCTCAGACGACAGAGGGCCAATGATCTCCACACCTTCCTCCGTCACAATAGCAATCTCATACTGAAAACAAAAACACATTTACATCTTTCTCAATTCAACAAGTTTCCATTTTAAAGCCACATGATTCAATTTAATACAAACTTCAGATTTATCCTAGAAAACAATTGATCAAAAACAAGTCCATCTAAAACCTGTCCAAGCCTCAGATGGATTAAAGCTCTGTGGGGGTCGTTACCCTGTTGTAGGAGCGGGCGTCTCTGTAGTACAGCACTTTGAGGCAGCGTTCGATCAGGTCTCGAGCTTCCTGTTTGGAGATGTCTGTCTTGTTCTCCAACACTTCCCTCATCAGCGGCTGGAGGAAAAAAAAACATAGGAAACACAGGTTAAAAGAGAAAATATAGTGTTCTTCCTCAAAGCTAGACAGAGTAAGAGCTCAAGCAGATGGATGCGACTCGTGGGATTTTCTGGAAAATTACATAAAGACATAAAGGTCACGGGTTCAGTCTCCCGCTTCTGGTCAGCCTCTGAGGTCTGCAGGTCCTGGAAGTGTTTGTGTGGACGTCTCACCTGAGCCAGGTAAGCTCCGAAGCCAGTGGCCACAGTGGGAGCCTCATAAGCCACGCCCAGTTTATCCACATAACCCAGGAAACTGCAGAAAGGGAAGAGCAGGGTTAGATTTAACTCTGAACATCTCTAACCCTTCTGCAAACAGAGAGTTTAAATAAAAACTGTTTTTAATCAACATTTACCTAATACTGCAAAGACACCTCTGCACTTTTTATACTCTTTTAATTCTAATTTACACTTTAAACCTCCCCAAAGAGAAATACACTGGCTGTGTCCAAATTCAGGGTCTGCATCCTTCGGAGTCCTCATTTGAAGGATGTTACGTCACAGCGCAGCGACGAAGGCTGTCCAAATTCGTAGGATCCTTCAAATGCGGCCCACAAATACGTCCTCCTTTTCCCCGAATTGGAAGGATGGGTGTGGTGGATCCTTTCCCGTCCTACCTATCCCATAATTCTTTTCGGCAGAGCGTAATGGCCAATGAAGCGAGCGGTAGCGGAGTGGGAGAGAATGCGCTTTTAGATGTCGTTTTTAAAAACTGGCTTTTAAAAAAATACGTGTTTTTTTTCAGTGGTTGTCATACATTTTGTTAAGTATTTTTTTTTTACATTTGTACGTTTATATATGTACCAAAAAACATTACTCGTAAACTAGCTTCTTCCTTACAGCCTGTGTAATGTCCCCTTACACACAGCTAATCTGTTAGTGAGTGAAGCTGTTTTTAACGCTTCCAGGGACGAAAGAGCAGACAGAAGTTTTTATAAAGCTCCGGGGAGAGAACGATGCTCTTCACCGGAGCAAACAAAAAAAAAGCTTAGCGCTGTCACGGTTGCTAGGCGACAGGAAATGAGCAACGGGTAAGGGAGGGACCTGAAAGAAGGGTAGGCTGTCCAAATTCACAAACACCGACTTCCGGGTTTTGTGGTCGTCGGAGGACCCCTCCTCCTTCAACCGGGTAGGAAGGACCCTAAGGAGGATGTAGACCCTGAATTTGGACACAGCCACTGACGTGGTTCAGTGACCTTTCAAGACCTCACTGGAATTTGAACTAATTTAAGTTTTGTCGAACTGAAGCGGGAGGGTGAGTGCCGTCTAGAAGTCCAGAATCCAGTCCAGTGTCCATATTTCAGTCCAGTCCAGAATCCAGTCCAGTGTCCATATTTCAGTCCAGTCCAGTGTCCATATTTCAGTCCAGTCCAGTGTCCATATTTCAGTCCAGTCCAGAGTCCAGTCCAGTGTCCATATTTCAGTCCAGTCCAGTGTCCATATTTCAGTCCAGTCCAGAATCCAGCCCAGTGTCCATATTTCAGTCCAGTCCAGTGTCCATATTTCAGTCCAGTCCAGTGTCCATATTTCAGTCCAGTCCAGTGTCCATATTTCGGTCCAGCCCAGTGTCCATATTTTAGTCCAGCCCAGTGTCCATATTTCAGTCCAGTCCAGTGTCCATATTTCGGTCCAGTCCAGTGTCCATATTTCAGTCCAGTCCAGTGTCCATATTTCAGTCCAGTCCAGTGTCCATATTTCAGTCCAGTCCAGTGTCCATATTTCAGTCCAGTCCAGTGTCCATATTTTAGTCCAGCCCAGTGTCCATATTTCAGTCCAGTCCAGTGTCCATATTTTAGTCCAGAATCCAGTCCAGCGTCCATATTTCAGTCCAGTCCAGTGTCCATATTTCAGTCCAGTCCAGCGTCCATATTTCAGTCCAGTCCAGCGTCCATATTTCAGTCCAGTCCAGCGTCCATATTTCAGTCCAGAATCCAGTCCAGTGTCCATATTTATCAGTGGACCACTCCCAAACATTGACAGAAGGATCAATAAATTCAGTCGGCTGCTTGCATTAAATACATGGCTGTCCAAGACCTGCGAGACAAGAGGAGTACACTTTATTGATAACTTCAACTTGTTTTGGCAACGTGTAGACCTGTTTAAAGGAAAGGGCCCACACCTGAACAGAGGAGGGGTCAGGAGGCTAACAGATAATCTCCTGCACTCCCTGAGACACCTAAACGGTTCTGGGCACACTCTTAAACAAAGAAAGAGTCTTCTGAGAAGCCATCAGCCACTGAATGAGAAAAACACTCCAGCCTCACCAACCAAAGATCCTCCTCTGACTGGACCACCATCAACACCTCCACCACTGGACCCCCCCCAATAGGACCCTGGACCCCCCAGTAACATCAACACCTTCTGAGGACCTCACCATCTCTGTCCCATCCCCGGATTCACCAATGGGATTTCCAGATCACCTGGAAATGTTGGTAAAATCTGGAACTAAGTTGATACCCCTCACACCTAACTTGGCCAGGTCACGGGTTCTATCATCTCCATCTTGGCCAGAACAAATGAGACCCCCGATAGGTGTCCAATGCACCCCTGTCAGACCCCCTCCACCCCCTCCCAGACCAGCTCCAAAAGCCTTGACTAGCATCAAGGCTACTATCAGCGATTAGGACACTGAGGGCCTCTGCTGTTCCAGGACTTTTTGTCATCATAAAACACTTATCAACCCGAGGCCCTGGGAGAGAACACTCCCCCCGAGCTCCATAGCTACAGTCAGAAGTCACAGACTCGAGAAGAGAATAACAGTTAGTTTGTCTAATCAGACAAACCTGATTCAAATTCCCTGCAAACAGATAAAGTCTAGTCCTGCTCAAACAGACTTGAAACTTGCAGTGTTCAATGTCAGGTCTTTGGGAAACAAATCTTTTTTAATTAATGATTTTATAATTTCAAATAAGCTTGATTTTATGTTTTTAACAGAAACATGGTTAGACAGTAAGACTGGAAATGCTGTCCTTATTGAATCCACCCCATCGAATTTCACATTTTTATCCAAAATGCGGGAAAACAAAAAGGGTGGTGGTGTTTGTGCTATTTTTAGGGATAATATTCTTATCCAGAAACTATCACTTGGGCAGTTTTCATCATTTGAGTATGTGGCATTCAAAATGGAGTTGAGGTTTACTCCATCTATTTTATATGTTGTTCTTTACAAACCACCAACAATGTCATGATTTTATTGATGAGTTACTGAAATGCTTTGGGTTATCTGCACAGAATATGAACAAATAATCATATCAGGTGATTTTAATGTGCATGTGGATAATGTTTCTGACAGAAATGCCAAAGAACTTTCTACTATTCTTGATACTTTTGGTCTTTGTCAGCATGTTAATGAGCCGACCCATAACAGAGGTCACACTCTGGACCTGGTCATTACAAAGGCTGTTCATATTTCAGACGTCACTGTGATTGATGTTGCTCTGTCTGATCATTCTTGTGTCTTTTTCCATCTGTCCATGATTCCAAAAGCTGCTGCTGGACCTACAGCTGTTCAGAAGAGACACATTAATGATAACACCAGGACACAGTTTATGGAGGCAATCAGGTTTGAAAATGCCTCATCAGGTCAAGTTGATGATTTAATGAATTGTTATACTTCAGGTGTTTTGAATGTTATGGACACCATTGCTCCTGTTAAGGTTAAAGTGATGAAGCGGCAGAAGGCTTCGTGGAGCAATGCTCCTTCTGTCAGGGCACAGAAAAGGGAATGCCGAAAAGCCGAAAGAAAATGGCGTAAATTGAAACTCTTAATTCATTATGGAGGTATACAAAGAAAACCTGCATGTTTTCAATCAAACTTTGAAAAAAGCAAGAGAAATATTCTTCTCAGAGCTCATCAACAACAGCAGTAACAACTCACGTGTCCTGTTTGCTCCAGTGAACAGATTAACAAACCCTCCAGCTCCATTTCCTACAGAATTAGTTTCCAACACTAAATGCAATGAGTTTGCATTGTTTTTTAACGACAAGGTTCAAGGCATTAAACATGCGATACAGTCTAAAGGGCAAACAACAACACTGCAGCCACATAGGAGACCTTTGTTTGAGTTAAACACATTTTACACCCATTAATGACAGAACAATTGAAAAAACTGTCTCCAGCCTGAGTTCATCCACCTGCTGCCTCGATGTTTTACCCACTAGATTTCTAAAATCAGTACTAAGCAGTTTGTTTCCACAACTCACTAATATAGTCAATAATTCCTTACAGTCTGGAACATTTCCAAGGGCCTTAAAAACTGCTGTCATCAAGCCTCTCCTAAAGAAGAGCAGTCTTGATGCTACAGAGCTCAACAACTATCGGCCCATATCAAACCTGCCATTTTTAGGGAAAGTCATCGAAAAAGTTGTACATCATCAACTTAATGACTTTCTATTGCTTAACAACTGCTTTGATCCTTTTCAGTCAGGATTTAGGCCCCATCACAGACTGAGACTGCACTTATCAAAGTCACAAATGACATCCGTCTGAACACTAACGCGGGCAAAGTCTCTGTCTTAGTTCTGTTGGACTTGAGTGTTTGATACAGTGGACCATGAAATCCTGTCACAAAGATTAGATGAATGGATAGGTATCTCTGGAACTGCTCTTAAATGGTTTCAGTCCTATCTTGAAGACAGGAAGTACTTTGTTTCGGTTGGAAACTGTGTATCAGACCAAATGGCCCTGACATGTGGGGTTCCACAGGGGTCTATCCTGGGACCTCTATTATTCAATCTCTACATGCTTCCTTTAGGTCAGTTAATACACAGCTGTGGTGTATCCTACCATAATTATGACACTCAGATTTACATTTCACTCACAGCAGGTGAAAATGGACCAATCCATTCATTGTGTCACTGCATCGAACAGATTGATGTGTGGATGCAAAATATTTTTCTCCAACTGAACAGAAACAAGACTGAAATAATCATCTTTGGAACAGAAACAAAGAGAAATTGTCAGCAGTCACCTTGAGTCTCTTTCTCTAAAATCTAAAAACCAGGTTAGAAATCTAGGGGTCATCATGGACTCAGACTTGAATTTCCAGAGTCACATTAAGTCAATTACATCATCTGCATTTCATCACCTTAAAAATATTTCCAGAGTCAAAGGGATAATGTCTCAACCAGACTTAGAGAAACTTATTCATGCTTTTATCTCCAGCAGGTTAGATTACTGTAACGGCCTGCTCACTGGTCTCTCAAAACGAGGGTTAAGACAGAACGCTGCTGCTCGGGTTCTAACTAACACCAGGAAGTACAACCACATCAGTCCAGTTTTAAAATCTCTGCACTGGCTTCCTGTTGCTCAGAGGATAGACTTTAAAACAGCACTGCTGCTTTACAAGTCTCAAAATGGTTTAGCACCAGAATATATTTCTGAAATGCTAGTAGCTTATGAGCCTCCTCGGACTCTGAGAACATCTGGGACAGGCTTCTGCTCGAGCCCAGAGTTAGAACTAAACAGGGTGAAGCAGCGTTTAAGTTTCAAGCAGCAAAAACCTGGAACAACCTCCCAGATGAAGTAAAACAAGCCTCAACTTTAACAATGTTCAAGGGGAGGTTAAAAACCTTCCTTTTTAGCTCCGCCTACACCACAACTTAAAATGTTTTTTATCTGCACTCTTCTTTTTTTTAATAATGCTTTTAATCTTTCTTATGTTTCCAAATATAAATCTTGTAAATTGTCTTTTATTTCTGTAAAGCACTTTGAGTTACCCAGTGTATGAATTGTGCTATATAAATAAAATTGCCTTGCCTTGCCTATTTCAGTCCAGTCCAGTGTCCATATTTCAGTCCAGAATCCAGTCCAGTGTCCATATTTCAGTCCAGTTCAGGGTCCAGTCCAGTGTCCATATTTCAGTCCAGAATCCAGTCCAGTGTCCATATTTCAGTCCAGTTCAGGGTCCAGTCCAGTGTCCATATTTCAGTCCAGTCCAGTGTCCATATTTCAGTCCAGTTCAGGGTCCAGTCCAGTGTCCATATTTCAGTCCAGTCCAGTGTCCATATTTCAGTCCAGAATCCAGTCCAGTGTCCATATTTCAGTCCAGAATCCAGTCCAGTGTCCATATTTCAGTCCAGTCCAGTGTCCATATTTCAGTCCAGAATCCAGTCCAGCGTCCATATTTCAGTCCAGTCCAGTGTCCATATTTCAGTCCAGAATCCAGTCCAGTGTCCATATTTCAGTCCAGTGTCCATATTTCAGTCCAGTCCAGTGTCCATATTTCAGTCCAGTCCAGTGTCCATATTTCAGTCCAGTCCAGTGTCCATATTTCAGTCCAGTCCAGTGTCCATATTTTAGGCCAGAATCCAGTCCAGCGTCCATATTTTAGTCCAGTCCAGTGTCCATATTTCAGTCCAGTCCAGTGTCCATATTTTAGTCCAGAATCCAGTCCAGCGTCCATATTTCAGTCCAGTCCAGTGTCCATATTTCAGTCCAGAATCCAGTCCCGTGTCCATATTTCAGTCCAGTTCAGGGTCCAGTCCAGTGTCCATATTTCAGTCCAGTCCAGTGTCCATATTTCAGTCCAGTTCAGGGTCCAGTCCAGTGTCCATATTTCAGTCCAGTCCAGTGTCCATATTTCAGTCCAGTCCAGTGTCCATATTTCAGTCCAGTCCAGTGTCCATATTTTAGTCCAGAATCCAGTCCAGCGTCCATATTTCAGTCCAGTCCAGTGTCCATATTTCAGTCCAGAATCCAGTCCAGTGTCCATATTTCAGTCCAGAATCCAGTCCCGTGTCCATATATCAGTCCAGTCCAGAGTCCATATATCAGTCCAGTCCAGGGTCCAGTCCCGTGTCCATATTTCAGTCCAGTCCAGGGTCCAGTCCAGAGTCCAGACCATAGTCCCTATATCAGTCCAGTCCAGGGTCCAGTCAAGAGTCCAGTCCAGTACCTCCACAGGTCAGTTCCTGTGAAGCGGGACGTACCTCTCTCCGTTGTAGAAGCCCCCCAGGACCACGGTGTTCCACAGAGGGTTCATGCGGCTGCGGCGGTTGTACATGACTCTGGTGAGCCACGAGTGAAAGGCTTTGGGACTGTAGCTGTGACCGTCTCCCAGCAGCTCCTCATCGATCCTGGGTTCAGGGCAGGAATATTACAGCATTAACACAAAGCCTAATTAGATCCAACTAAAACCTGTTTAAATCCAACTAAAACCTGTTCAAATCCAACTAACCCCTGTTCAAATCCAACTAAAACCTGTTTAAATCCAACTAACCCCTGTTCAAATCCAACTAAAACCTGTTTAAATCCAACTAAAACCTGTTCAAATCCACCTTAAACCTGTTCAGATCCAACTAAAACCTGTTCAAATCCAACTAACCCCTGTTTAAATCCAACTAAAACCTGTTCAAATCCACCTTAAACCTGTTCAGATCCAACTAAAACCTGTTCAAATCCAACTAACCCCTGTTTAAATCCAACTAAAACCTGTTTAAATCCAACTAAAACCTGTTCAAATCCAACTAAAACCTGTTTAAATCCAACTAAAACCTGTTTAAATCCAACTAAAACCTGTTCAAATCCACCTTAAACCTGTTCAGATCCAACTAAAACCTGTTCAAATCCAACTAACCCCTGTTTAAATCCAACTAAAACCTGTTCAAATCCAACTAAAACCTGTTTAAATCCAACTAAAACCTGTTTAAATCCAACTAAAACCTGTTTAAATCCAACTAAAACCTGTTTAAATCCAACTAAAACCTGTTCAAATCCAACTAAAACCTGTTCAAATCCAACTAAAACCTGTTCAAATCCAACTAAAACCTGTTTAAATCCAACTAAAACCTGTTTAAATCCAACTAAAACCTGTTCAAATCCACCTTAAACCTGTTCAGATCCAACTAAAACCTGTTCAAATCCAACTAACCCCTGTTTAAATCCAACTAAAACCTGTTCAAATCCAACTAAAACCTGTTTAAATCCAACTAAAACCTGTTTAAATCCAACTAAAACCTGTTTAAATCCAACTAAAACCTGTTCAAATCCACCTTAAACCTGTTCAGATCCAACTAAAACCTGTTCAAATCCAACTAAAACCTGTTCAAATCCAACTAAAACCTGTTCAAATCCAACTAAAACCTGTTCAAATCCAACTAAAACCTGTTTAAATCCAACTAAAACCTGTTCAAATCCAACTAAAACCTGTTCAAATCCAACTAAAACCTGTTCAAATCCAACTAAAACCTGTTCAAATCCAACTAAAACCTGTTTAAATCCAACTAAAACCTGTTTAAATCCAACTAAAACCTGTTCAAATCCACCTTAAACCTGTTCAAATCCAACTAAAACCTGTTCAAATCCAACTAAAACCTGTTCAAATCCAACTAAAACCTGTTTAAATCCAACTAAAACCTGTTTAAATCCAACTAAAACCTGTTCAAATCCACCTTAAACCTGTTCAGATCCAACTAAAACCTGTTCAAATCCAACTAACACCTGTTTAAATCCAACTAAAACCTGTTCAAATCCAACTAAAACCTGTTCAAATCCAACTAAAACCTGTTCAAATCCAACTAAAACCTGTTCAAATCCAACTAAAACCTGTTCAAATCCAACTAAAACCTGTTCAAATCCAACTAAAACCTGTTTAAATCCAACTAAAACCTGTTTAAATCCAACTAAAACCTGTTCAAATCCACCTTAAACCTGTTCAGATCCAACTAAAACCTGTTCAAATCCAACTAACCCCTGTTCAAATCCAACTAAAACCTGTTTAAATCCAACTAAAACCTGTTTAAATCCAACTAAAACCTGTTTAAATCCAACTAAAACCTGTTTAAATCCAACTAAAACCTGTTCAAATCCAACTAAAACCTGTTCAAATCCAACTAAAACCTGTTCAAATCCAACTAAAACCTGTTCAAATCCAACTAAAACCTGTTTAAATCCCAACTAAAACCTGTTTAAATCCCAACTAAAACCTGTTTAAATCCCAACTAAAACCTGTTCAAATCCAACTAACACCTGTTTAAATCCAACTAAAACCTGTTTAAATCCAACTAAAACCTGTTTAAATCCAACTAAAACCTGTTCAAATCCAACTAAAACCTGTTCAAATCCAACTAAAACCTGTTCAAATCCAACTAAAACCTGTTCAAATCCAACTAAAACCTGTTTAAATCCAACTAAAACCTGTTTAAATCCACCTAAAACCTGTTCAAATCCACCTTAAACCTGTTCAGATCCAACTAAAACCTGTTCAAATCCAACTAACCCCTGTTCAAATCCAACTAAAACCTGTTTAAATCCAACTAAAACCTGTTTAAATCCAACTAAAACCTGTTTAAATCCAACTAAAACCTGTTCAAATCCAACTAAAACCTGTTCAAATCCAACTAAAACCTGTTCAAATCCAACTAAAACCTGTTCAAATCCAACTAAAACCTGTTTAAATCCCAACTAAAACCTGTTTAAATCCCAACTAACCCCTGTTCAAATCCAACTAAAACCTGTTCAAATCCCAACTAATACCTGTTCAAATCCAACTAAAACCCGTTTAAATCCAACTAAAACCTGTTTAAATCCAACTAAAACCTGTTTAAATCCAACTAAAACCTGTTTAAATCCAACTAAAACCTGTTCAAATCCAACTAAAACCTGTTCAAATCCAACTAAAACCTGTTCAAATCCAACTAAAACCTGTTCAAATCCAACTAAAACCTGTTTAAATCCCAACTAAAACCTGTTCAAATCCAACTAAAACCTGTTTAAATCCAACTAAAACCTGTTTAAATCCAACTAAAACCTGTTTAAATCCAACTAAAACCTGTTTAAATCCCAACTAAAACCTGTTCAAATCCAACTAAAACCTGTTCAAATCCAACTAAAACCTGTTCAAATCCAACTAAAACCTGTTCAAATCCAACTAAAACCTGTTCAAATCCAACTAAAACCTGTTCAAATCCAACTAAAACCTGTTCAAATCCAACTAAAACCTGTTCAAATCCAACTAAAACCTGTTTAAATCCAACTAAAACCTGTTTAAATCCCAACTAAAACCTGTTTAAATCCCAACTAAAACCTGTTTAAATCCCAACTAAAACCTGTTTAAATCCCAACTAAAACCTGTTTAAATCCCAACTAAAACCTGTTTAAATCCCAACTAAAACCTGTTTAAATCCCAACTAAAACCTGTTTAAATCCCAACTAAAACCTGTTTAAATCCCAACTAAAACCTGTTTAAATCCCAACTAAAACCTGTTTAAATCCCAACTAAAACCTGTTTAAATCCAACTAAAACCTGTTTAAATCTAACTAAAACCTGTTCAAATCCAACTAAAACCTGTTCAAATCCAACTAAAACCTGTTCAAATCCAACTAAAACCTGTTCAAATCCAACTAAAACCTGTTTAAATCCCAACTAAAACCTGTTCAAATCCAACTAAAACCTGTTTAAATCCCAACTAAAACCTGTTCAAATCCAACTAAAACCTGTTCAAATCCAACTAAAACATGTTCAAATCCAACTAAAACATGTTCAAATCCAACTAAAACCTGTTCAAATCCAACTAAAACCTGTTCAAATCCAACTAAAACCTGTTCAAATCCAACTAAAACCTGTTCAAATCCAACTAAAACCTGTTTAAATCCAACTAAAACCTGTTTAAATCCAACTAAAACCTGTTTAAATCCAACTAAAACCTGTTTAAATCCAACTAAAACCTGTTTAAATCCAACTAAAACCTGTTTAAATCCAACTAACCCCTGTTCAAATCCCAACTAAAACCTGTTCAAATCCAACTAAAACATGTTCAAATCCAACTAAAACCTGTTCAAATCCAACTAAAACCTGTTCAAATCCAACTAAAACCTGTTCAAATCCAACTAAAACCTGTTCAAATCCAACTAAAACCTGTTTAAATCCAACTAACCCCTGTTCAAATCCAACTAAAACCTGTTTAAATCCAACTAAAACCTGTTCAAATCCAACTAAAACCTGTTTAAATCCAACTAAAACCTGTTTAAATCCAACTAAAACCTGTTTAAATCCAACTAAAACCTGTTTAAATCCAACTAAAACCTGTTTAAATCCAACTAACCCCTGTTCAAATCCAACTAAAACCCGTTTAAATCCAACTAAAACCTGTTTAAATCCAACTAACCCCTGTTCAAATCCCAACTAAAACCTGTTCAAATCCAACTAAAACATGTTCAAATCCAACTAAAACCTGTTCAAATCCAACTAAAACCTGTTCAAATCCAACTAAAACCTGTTCAAATCCAACTAAAACCTGTTCAAATCCAACTAAAACCTGTTTAAATCCAACTAACCCCTGTTCAAATCCAACTAAAACCTGTTTAAATCCAACTAAAACCTGTTTAAATCCAACTAAAACCTGTTTAAATCCAACTAAAACCTGTTTAAATCCAACTAAAACCTGTTTAAATCCAACTAAAACCTGTTCAAATCCAACTAAAACCTGTTCAAATCCAACTAAAACCTGTTCAAATCCAACTAAAACCTGTTCAAATCCAACTAAAACCTGTTTAAATCCCAACTAAAACCTGTTCAAATCCAACTAAAACCTGTTCAAATCCAACTAAAACCTGTTCAAATCCAACTAAAACCTGTTTAAATCCCAACTAAAACCTGTTCAAATCCAACTAAAACCTGTTTAAATCCCAACTAAAACCTGTTCAAATCCAATTAAAACCTGTTCAAATCCAACTAAAACCTGTTTAAATCCAACTAAAACCTGTTTAAATCCCAACTAAAACCTGTTTAAATCCCACTAAAACCTGTTTAAATCCAACTAAAACCTGTTTAAATCCAACTAAAACCTGTTTAAATCCAACTAAAACCTGTTTAAATCCAACTAAAACCTGTTTAAATCCAACTAAAACCTGTTTAAATCCAACTAAAACCTGTTTAAATCCAACTAACCCCTGTTCAAATCCAACTAAAACCCGTTTAAATCCAACTAAACCCCTGTTCAAATCCCAACAAACCCCTGTTCAAATCCAACTAAAACCCGTTTAAATCCAACTAAAACCTGTTCAAATCCAACTAAAACCTGTTCAAATCCAACTAAAACCTGTTCAAATCCAACTAAAACCTGTTCAAATCCAACTAAAACCTGTTTAAATCCAACTAAAACCTGTTTAAATCCAACTAAAACCTGTTTAAATCCAACTAAAACCTGTTTAAATCCAACTAAAACCTGTTTAAATCCAACTAAAACCTGTTTAAATCCAACTAAAACCTGTTTAAATCCAACTAAAACCTGTTTAAATCCAACTAAAACCTGTTTAAATCCAACTAAAACCTGTTTAAATCCAACTAAAACCTGTTTAAATCCCAACTAAAACCTGTTTAAATCCAACTAAAACCTGTTTAAATCCAACTAAAACCTGTTTAAATCCAACTAAAACCTGTTTAAATCCAACTAAAACCTGTTCAAATCCAACTAAAACCTGTTTAAATCCAACTAAAACCTGTTTAAATCCAACTAAAACCTGTTTAAATCCAACTAAAACCTGTTTAAATCCAACTAAAACCTGTTTAAATCCAACTAAAACCTGTTTAAATCCAACTAAAACCTGTTCAAATCCAACTAACCCCTGTTCAAATCCAACTAAAACCTGTTTAAATCCAACTAAAACCTGTTTAAATCCAACTAAAACCTGTTCAAATCCACCTTAAACCTGTTCAGATCCAACTAAAACCTGTTCAAATCCAACTAAAACCTGTTCAAATCCAACTAAAACCTGTTTAAATCCAACTACAACCTGTTCAAATCCAACTAAAACCTGTTCAAATCCAACTAAAACCTGTTCAAATCCAACTAAAACCTGTTCAAATCCAACTAAAACCTGTTTAAATCCCAACTAAAACCTGTTTAAATCCCAACTAAAACCTGTTCAAATCCAACTAAAACCTGTTTAAATCCAACTAAAACCTGTTTAAATCCAACTAAAACCTGTTTAAATCCAACTAAAACCTGTTTAAATCCAACTAAAACCTGTTTAAATCCAACTAAAACCTGTTTAAATCCAACTAAAACCTGTTTAAATCCAACTAAAACCTGTTTAAATCCAACTAAAACCTGTTCAAATCCCAACTAACCCCTGTTCAAATCCAACTAAAACCTGTTCAAATCCCAACTAAAACCTGTTCAAATCCAACTAAAACCCGTTTAAATCCAACTAAAACCTGTTTAAATCCAACTAAAACCTGTTCAAATCCCAACTAAAACCTGTTCAAATCCAACTAAAACCTGTTCAAATCCAACTAAAACCTGTTCAAATCCAACTAAAACCTGTTCAAATCCAACTAAAACCTGTTCAAATCCAACTAAAACCCGTTTAAATCCAACTAAAACCTGTTTAAATCCAACTAAAACCTGTTCAAATCCCAACTAAAACCTGTTCAAATCCAACTAAAACCCGTTTAAATCCAACTAAAACCTGTTTAAATCCAACTAAAACCTGTTCAAATCCCAACTAAAACCTGTTCAAATCCCAACTAAAACCTGTTCAAATCCAACTAACCCCTGTTCAAATCCAACTAAAACCTGTTCAAATCCAACTAAAACCTGTTCAAATCCAACTAAAACCTGTTTAAATCCAACTAAAACCTGTTTAAATCCAACTAAAACCTGTTCAAATCCAACTAAAACCTGTTCAAATCCAACTAAAACCTGTTCAAATCCAACTAAAACCTGTTCAAATCCAACTAAAACCTGTTCAAATCCAACTAAAACCTGTTTAAATCCCAACTAAAACCTGTTCAAATCCAACTAAAACCTGTTTAAATCCCAACTAAAACCTGTTTAAATCCAACTAAAACCTGTTCAAATCCAACTAACCCCTGTTCAAATCCAACTAAAACCTGTTTAAATCCAACTAACCCCTGTTCAAATCCAACTAAAACCTGTTTAAATCCAACTAAAACCTGTTCAAATCCAACTAAAACCTGTTCAAATCCAACTAAAACCTGTTTAAATCCAACTAAAACCTGTTCAAATCCAACTAAAACCTGTTCAAATCCAACTAAAACCTGTTCAAATCCAACTAAAACCTGTTCAAATCCAACTAAAACCTGTTCAAATCCAACTAAAACCTGTTCAAATCCAACTAAAACCTGTTCAAATCCAACTAAAACCTGTTTAAATCCAACTAAAACCTGTTCAAATCCAACTAAAACCTGTTCAAATCCACCTTAAACCTGTTCAGATCCAACTAAAACCTGTTCAAATCCAACTAACCCCTGTTCAAATCCAACTAAAACCTGTTTAAATCCAACTAAAACCTGTTTAAATCCAACTAAAACCTGTTTAAATCCAACTAAAACCTGTTTAAATCCAACTAAAACCTGTTCAAATCCAACTAAAACCTGTTCAAATCCAACTAAAACCTGTTTAAATCCCAACTAAAACCTGTTTAAATCCCAACTAAAACCTGTTTAAATCCCAACTAAAACCTGTTCAAATCCAACTAAAACCTGTTTAAATCCAACTAAAACCTGTTTAAATCCAACTAAAACCTGTTTAAATCCAACTAAAACCTGTTTAAATCCAACTAAAACCTGTTTAAATCCAACTAAAACATGTTTAAATCCAACTAACCCCTGTTCAAATCCAACTAAAACCTGTTTAAATCCAACTAACCCCTGTTTAAATCCAACTAACCCCTGTTTAAATCCAACTAACCCCTGTTTAAATCCAACTAAAACCTGTTTAAATCCAACTAACCCCTGTTCAAATCCAACTAAAACCTGTTTAAATCCAACTAAAACCTGTTTAAATCCAACTAAAACCTGTTCAAATCCAACTAAAACCTGTTCAAATCCAACTAAAACCTGTTCAAATCCAACTAAAACCTGTTCAAATCCAACTAAAACCTGTTCAAATCCAACTAAAACCTGTTCAAATCCAACTAAAACCTGTTTAAATCCAACTAAAACCTGTTTAAATCCAACTAAAACCTGTTCAAATCCAACTAAAACCTGTTCAAATCCACCTTAAACCTGTTCAGATCCAACTAAAACCTGTTCAAATCCAACTAACCCCTGTTCAAATCCAACTAACCCCTGTTTAAATCCAACTAAAACCTGTTTAAATCCAACTAAAACCTGTTTAAATCCAACTAAAACCTGTTCAAATCCAACTAAAACCTGTTCAAATCCAACTAAAACCTGTTTAAATCCAACTAAAACCTGTTCAAATCCAACTAAAACCTGTTCAAATCCAACTAAAACCTGTTCAAATCCAACTAAAACCTGTTTAAATCCCAACTAAAACCTGTTTAAATCCCAACTAAAACCTGTTCAAATCCAACTAAAACCTGTTTAAATCCAACTAAAACCTGTTTAAATCCAACTAAAACCTGTTTAAATCCAACTAAAACCTGTTTAAATCCAACTAAAACCTGTTTAAATCCAACTAAAACCTGTTTAAATCCAACTAAAACCTGTTTAAATCCAACTAACCCCTGTTCAAATCCAACTAAAACCCGTTTAAATCCAACTAAAACCTGTTTAAATCCAACTAAAACCTGTTTAAATCCAACTAAAACCTGTTCAAATCCAACTAAAACCTGTTCAAATCCAACTAAAACCTGTTCAAATCCAACTAAAACCTGTTCAAATCCCAACTAAAACCTGTTCAAATCCAACTAAAACCCGTTTAAATCCAACTAAAACCTGTTTAAATCCAACTAAAACCTGTTCAAATCCCAACTAAAACCTGTTCAAATCCAACTAAAACCTGTTCAAATCCAACTAAAACCTGTTCAAATCCAACTAAAACCTGTTCAAATCCAACTAAAACCTGTTCAAATCCAACTAACCCCTGTTCAAATCCAACTAAAACCTGTTTAAATCCAACTAAAACCTGTTTAAATCCAACTAAAACCTGTTTAAATCCAACTAAAACCTGTTTAAATCCAACTAAAACCTGTTTAAATCCAACTAAAACCTGTTT
This sequence comes from Neodontobutis hainanensis, assembly GCA_024349245.1. Taxonomy (NCBI): domain Eukaryota; kingdom Metazoa; phylum Chordata; class Actinopteri; order Gobiiformes; family Odontobutidae; genus Neodontobutis; species Neodontobutis hainanensis. Next base: position 147,278 of record JALDNG010000331.1, on the reverse strand, counting down.
AAATCCAAAAAAACCTGTTTAAATCCAACTAAAACCTGTTTAAATCCAACTAAAACCTGTTCAAATCCATCTAAAACCTGTTCAAATCCATCTAAAACCTGTTCAAATCCAACTAAAACCTGTTTAAATCCAACTAAAACCTGTTTAAATCCAACTAAAACCTGTTCAAATCCAACTAAAACCTGTTCAAATCCAACTAAAACCTGTTCAAATCCAACTAAAACCTGTTCAAATCCAACTAAAACCTGTTCAAATCCAACTAAAACCTGTTTAAATCCCAACTAAAACCTGTTCAAATCCAACTAAAACCTGTTTAAATCCAACTAAAACCTGTTTAAATCCAACTAAAACCTGTTTAAATCCCAACTAAAACCTGTTTAAATCCAACTAAAACCTGTTTAAATCCCAACTAAAACCTGTTTAAATCCAACTAAAACCTGTTTGAATCCAACTAAAACCTGTTTAAATCCAACTAAAACCTGTTTAAATCCAACTAAAACCTGTTTAAATCCAACTAAAACCTGTTTAAATCCAACTAAAACCTGTTTAAATCCAACTAAAACCTGTTTAAATCCAACTAAAACCTGTTTAAATCCAACTAAAACCTGTTTAAATCCAACTAACCCCTGTTCAAATCCAACTAAAACCCGTTTAAATCCAACTAAAACCTGTTTAAATCCAACTAACCCCTGTTCAAATCCCAACTAACCCCTGTTCAAATCCAACTAAAACCCGTTTAAATCCAACTAAAACCTGTTTAAATCCAACTAACCCCTGTTCAAATCCAACTAAAACCTGTTCAAATCCAACTAACCCCTGTTCAAATCCAACTAAAACCCGTTCAAATCCCAACTAAAACCTGTTCAAATCCAACTAAAACCTGTTCAAATCCAACTAAAACCTGTTCAAATCCAACTAAAACCTGTTTAAAATCCAACTAAAACCTGTTTAAATCCAACTAAAACCTGTTTAAATCAAACTAAAACCTGTTTAAATCAAACTAAAACCTGTTTAAATCCAACTAAAACCTGTTTAAATCCAACTAAAACCTGTTTAAATCCAACTAAAACCTGTTTAAATCCAACTAAAACCTGTTTAAATCCAATTAAAACCTCTAATATGAGGCTTTATCAATGCTGCTACAGATACCCACATAATAAGTCAATAAAACAATATAAATGTTTCCCTGTAAAGGTTAACCGTGATGAGACGGAGCAGTACTTACACCATCTGCTCGATGACCTGTTTGAGATACTGATAGTCGGCGTAGTCTCCGGACGCTCCCAGGATCGTGCTGTTGTTCACCTGCAACAGTGTCTTTTTAATCTCACGGTTCAAGTATAAAAGGCATATATTTCTGCATCTTTTAACAAATCTTTGTCTTAGCTCTACGGAGCCAGAGCGGGGTCAAACTACATACTCAACCTACTAAATGTTCTGAAGCTATAGTAAACCTGAAATAAATCTGAATTACAAAAACAGATGTCATTGTTTAGCCCTAGTTTCAGTCGACAGTTATTAAATCTTAAACTTTTATCAGTTCATTTTGTTTCCTCCATTACTCACTCAGGGTCATTCATTCATTTTCTACCGCTTTGTCCCATTTAGGGGTCGTGGGTGACTGGAGCCTATCCCAGCAGCTTTGGGCCTGAGGCGGGGTACACCCTGGACAGTGGCCAGTTAGTTGCAGGGCTGACATTTAGAGACAGACATTGACAGACAAACATTCTCTCTCACATTCATTCACTAGGGACACTTTAGAGTTGCCGATTAACCTGTACATGCATGTCTTTGGACGGTGGGAGGAGCCGGAGTACCCGGAGAGAACCCACGGTAACATGTGGAGGACATGCAGACTCCTCACAGAAAGACCGGAGTCGGCCGGGTTTTGAACTCACGACCTTCTTGCTGTGAGGCAGGAGTGCTAACCACTCTGCCACTTGCACTCCTTGGCAACCACGAAGGGACACGAACCCTTAGGGGTCACTCCTTCAAAAACTAAAATAGCCAACATCCTGTTGAGCTTAGGGTTCTCCTTTTCCAGAGGGGCCACTGAGACCTTTTTTTTAATATAGAATTTTCACTCATTCTGAATTTTCAGTCTGTATCTACATTTGTGTTTGGGCCCTAAAATACTTGTTTGGCACAAATCAGAGCCTTCTTGTAAATTGCTGGAAATGTAGCCCAGTCCAGAAGCAGTCAGGTGACTGAGGTTTACCTTCATGAGGCGGGAGATGTTCCTGAACCGAGCCAGAGAGCCGTAGGAGCCCAACATGTCCGCCGCAATAATGACGCCGCCATTAAACTTCACCCCGAGCACCGACGTCCCGGTCACCATCGGGTTCCTGCAACAAAACAGATAAGGACTTAAAACCCAGGTCCAGACTCAGCTGGCCCAGATAACAGTTCACTACCATCGAGAACAGCTACAAACCTGGTTTAGTCCTGATTTAGACCTGGTTCAGATCTGGTTTAGTCCAAATTAAGAATCAAACAATGTTCTTAGTTTGCACTGAAGCTGAGATATTTCTGGATTCACTCTGAATGTCGTCAGTTGTTTAGATGAAGAAATACGAGCAATAGCTCTGCCTCAGTTGTTATGAATGTTCCAGGCTGTCCGTGGTGCTACCCTTATTAAAATGATCAAACTAAAAAGGTAATCAGCTGACAATGTTTTATTAATGTAATTTTTGACCTTTTATAGTTTTATAACAGGCTTTAACTGATTTCTTTCAGAATAAGAACTTTTTTTGATAAAGCGACATAAACAGTCTGTTTTTAGCTCTTTCACTGTAAATTAGACTAGACCTTGTTTATGGAAGCAAAGAGTCCTAATCTGACCTAAACTGCTGCATTTAGGTTTTAGGTTCCTAACAAGAGAAAAAAAATAGTTTTGAATCATCTGAAAAAATTTAAATAGATATTTAGATTTTTTAGCCACATTTTTAGGCAGCATATTGTACTGGCTAAAATACAGAACAAACCAAAAAAGTGTGATGTAAAGAATAACTTAAACATTCACAAAACTACCAAGACTAAGTAAATATACAGTATTATTAATGTTCATTACTTTTACTTCTGACTTTACAAACGCTTTTCTTGTAAATCTTTCAAAATATAAGGCCAATGATCGTTTTTAATAATGCAAACTCAATATATCTAAAACGGTGTAGTAAACACTTCCCAACCCTTCAATAAACAATAAAAGCTTAACTTTCATTCTGTAAATACAATTTCGTTTTGGATTTTCATGACACTCGAAGGATTTTCAAACGTTGTATAAACCCCGGTACGGGTTCAGTTGCAGATACATTATAATAAACACATCAAAAGTCTGTAAATAACCTTTTAACCGACACCGTTTCATTTTAACCCAGTTAATTTTAACAGTTAGCCGTTAGCTTAGCATGACTCGGCTAGTCTGTGACGATGATGAAGCACCGCGAAACGAAATTCCGGGAATAAAATCCGAGAGAGAGGCTTGTGTCCGAGCGGGTAACTCACAGCGTGTGTCTGACCGGTCCACATGCCGCCCCCGAGCTGTTGTTCCCGGGGAAGGAATACAAATGACCAGGCTTTGGTCCGTTCTCCCAGAAATTCAGCTTCCCCGTGCAGGACTCCATCTTGAATATGTACCGGAAGTGACGGCGCACCGGCTAATTGTTGGTGAGAGGTGACGTTATGACGTAAGACACAACATTTCTTTTATACATTTAAAATAAAACAAAGGTGAATGTTTCATTATTTTTATTACAATAAAGCAATACAATATTGATAACTATTACAAACACAATTATAGTAGCAGATGTTACATTTAGCCCTGGTTTAGACTTGGTTTAGACCTGGTTTAGACCTGGTTTAGATCTGGATTAGACCTGGTTTAGTCCTGGTTTAGATCTGGGTTAGTTCTGGTTTAGATCTGGATTAGTTCTGGATTAGACCTGGTTTAGTCCTGGTTTAGTCCTGGTTTAGATCTGGGTTAGTTCTGGTTTAGATCTGGATTAGTTCTGGATTAGACCTGGTTTAGTCCTGGATTAGACCTGGTTTAGACCTGGTTTAGACCTGGATTAGTCCTGGTTTAGACCTGGTTTAGACCTGGTTCAGTCCTGGTTTAGACCTGGTTTAGACCTGGTTTAGACCTGGTTCAGTCCTGGTTTAGACCTGGTTTAGTCCTGGTTTAGACCTGGTTTAGACCTGGTTTAGTCCTGGTTTAGACCTGGTTTAGTCCTGGCTTAGACCTGGTTTAGTCCTGGTTTAGTCCTGGTTTAGCCCTGGTTCAGTCCTGGTTTAGACCTGGTTTAGTCCTGGTTTAGACCTGGTTTAGACCTGGTTTAGTCCTGGTTTAGACCTGGTTTAGTCCTGGCTTAGACCTGGTTTAGTCCTGGTTTAGACCTGGTTTAGTCCTGGTTTAGACCTGGTTTAGTCCTGGTTTAGACCTGGTTTAGTCCTGGTTTAGTCCTGGTTTAGACCTAGTTTATAACCTGGTTTAGACCTGGTTTAGCCCTGGTTCAGTCCTGGTTTAGACCTAGTTTAGACCTGGTTTAGACCTGGTTTAGCCCTGGTTCAGTCCTGGTTTAGACCTGGTTTAGTCCCGACAAAGACACAGAGTCAGACCACGTTCACAGTGAATTGTTTATTGACTTTGTGAGAATATATTTTTGATTCTGGACTTGGTTCAGGACTTGGTTCAGGACTTGGTTCAGGACTCGGTTTAGGACTCTGTTTAGGACTCGGTCTGGTCTGGAGCTGACTTCTTGTGGCAGAAGTCTGAAACAAAAAACAGTGACATTAGTCCAACTTTAAGTGTTGTTTTTTTAGGTTTTTCTGTCACAAACTCAACTTTAACCCAGATTAAACTGGATTAGCACAGTACAAATGAAACTGGGCCAAAGTGTGTTAGTGTTAAACAGAGAGTGGTTCTGACCCGAGACGCCGTCGTAAACGTAAACCTTGTCCAGAGGTAAACCCAGGCACTCGGCCAGTTTCCTGTGGTCGTCCTGCTCCTTCTTCAGCTCCTCCACGTCACGGTGGTGTCCCTCCCTCCCTGAAGGCAAAACCAGGTAAAACCAGGTCTAAACCAGGTCTAAACAGGACTAAACCAGGACTGAACCAGGTCTAAACCAGGACTAAACCAGCTCTAAACCAGCTCTAAACCAGGACTAAACCAGGACTAAACCAGGACTAAACCAGGACTAAACCAGGACTAAACCAGGTCTAAACCAGGTCTAAACCAGGTCTAAACCAGGTCTAAACCAGGACTAAACCAGGTCTAAACCAGGACTAAACCAGGTCTAAACCAGGTCTAAACCAGGTCTAAACCAGGACTAAACCAGGTCTAAACCAGGACTAAACCAGGACTAAACCAGGACTAAACCAGGTCTAAACCAGGTCTAAACCAGGTCTAAACCAGGTCTAAACCAGGACTAAACCAGGTCTAAACCAGGACTAAACCAGGTCTAAACCAGGTCTAAACCAGGTCTAAACCAGGACTAAACCAGGACTAAACCAGGTCTAAACCAGGACTAAACCAGGTCTAAACCAGGTCTAAACCAGGTCTAAACAGGACTAAACCAGGTCTAAACCAGGTCTAAACCAGGTCTAAACCAGGTCTAAACCAGGACTAAACCAGGACTAAACCAGGTCTAAACCAGGTCTAAACCAGGTCTAAACCAGGACTAAACCAGGACTAAACCAGGTCTAAACCAGGTCTAAACCAGGTCTAAACCAGGTCTAAACCAGGTCTAAACCAGGTCTAAACAGGACTAAACCAGGTCTAAACCAGGACTAAACCAGGTCTAAACCAGGACTAAACCAGGTCTAAACCAGGTCTAAACCAGGACTAAACCAGGACTAAACCAGGTCTAAACCAGGTCTAAACCAGGACTAAACCAGGACTAAACCAGGTCTAAACCAGGTCTAAACCAGGTCTAAACCAGGTCTAAACCAGGTCTAAACCAGGACTAAACCAGGACTAAACCAGGACTAAACCAGGTCTAAACCAGGACTAAACCAGGTCTTAACTAGGTCTAAACCAGGACTAAACCAGGACTAAACCAGGTCTAAACCAGGTCTAAACCAGGTCTAAACCAGGACTAAACCAGGTCTAAACCAGGACTAAACCAGGTCTAAACCAGGTCTAAACCAGGACTAAACCAGGACTAAACCAGGTCTAAACCAGGTCTAAACCAGGACTAAACCAGGTCTAAACCAGGTCTAAACCAGGTCTAAACCAGGACTAAACCAGGACTAAACCAGGTCTAAACCAGGTCTAAACCAGGTCTAAACCAGGTCTAAACCAGGACTAAACCAGGTCTAAACCAGGACTAAACCAGGTCTAAACCAGGACTAAACCAGGTCTAAACCAGGTCTAAACCAGGACTAAACCAGGTCTAAACCAGGACTAAACCAGGTCTAAACCAGGTCTAAACCAGGACTAAACCAGGACTAAACCAGGACTAAACCAGGACTAAACCAGGACTAAACCAGGTCTAAACCAGGTCTAAACCAGACTCACTGTAGATGAGGAGGAAGCGGCCCACGGTCGGACTTTCATAGACCAGTTTCATGCAGGTGTCACAGGACTGGAGGAAGTCCAGCGTCACTGAGTCATTGTAGGGTCTGACCGCTCCGTCTTTGTGCTCGACTGAAAACACAAACATTTAAAGCGTTCAAACAAACAATTCCTCGCTACAATCCCCAAAATAACAGTTTATGTTCTCCAGCGGCTGGAGATAAACTAACGTGCGACTCACTTCCTCTGAAAGACACTAGGCTGCGCTGTTCTCCCTCGTTTCCTTCGGGAACCGTTATGTTCATGTTGTACACAGCACAGCGGCCTCCTCTGAAAACACAACCACCAAACCAGACTGGGCTAGACCTGGTCTAGTCCGGTTCAGTCCAGTTTAGTCCTGGTTTAGCCCTGGTTTAGTCCTGGTTTAGTCTTGGTTCAGTCCTGGTATAGTCCGGTTCAGTCCAGTTTAGTCCTGGTTTAGGCCTGGTTTAGTCCTGGTCTAGTCCGGTTCAGTCCAGTTTAGTCCTGGTTTAGGCCTGGTTTAGTCCTGGTTTAGCCCTGGTTTAGTCCTGGTTTAGTCTTGGTTCAGTCCTGGTATAGTCCGGTTCAGTCCAGTTTAGTCCTGGTTTAGGCCTGGTTTAGTCCTGGTCTAGTCCGGTTCAGTCCAGTTTAGTCCTGGTTTAGGCCTGGTTTAGTCCTGGTTTAGGCCTGGTTTAGTCCTTGTTTATTCGTGGTTTAGACCTGGTTTAGTTCTTGTTTGGTCCTGGTTTAGACCTGGTTCAGTCCTGGTTTAGTCCTTGTTTGGTCCTGTTTTAGTCTTGGTTCAGTCCTGGTTTAGTCCTGGTTTAGACCTGGTTTAGTCCTGGTTTATTCGTGGTTTAGACCTGGTTTAGTTCTTGTTTGGTCCTGGTTTAGTCCTGGTTTAGTCCTGGTTTAGTCTTGGTTCAGTCCTGGTTTAGACCTGGTTCAGTCCTGGTTTAGTCCTTGTTTGGTCCTGTTTTAGTCTTGGTTCAGTCCTGGTTCAGTCCTGGTTTAGACCTGGTTCAGTCCTGGTTTAGTCCTTGTTTGGTCCTGTTTTAGTCTTGGTTCAGTCCTGGTTTAGTCCTGGTTTAGACCTGGTTTAGTCCTGGTTTATTCGTGGTTTAGACCTGGTTTAGTTCTTGTTTGGTCCTGGTTTAGTCCTAGTTTAGTCCAGGTCCAGGACTCACTGGTAGACATTCCTCTCGAGGTAGTGGAAAGTCTTGTTGTCGAGCAGATGTCGGATCTCGAGGAAAGAATTGGTAAAGTTCGGCATCGCGTCTACGTCATTGGAAACAGTGTTGACCATCCAGACCAAGACCCAGTCCCCTTCGATCTGGACCAGAGACAGGACTGGGTTAGACCTGGTTTGACCTGGTTAGACCGGGTTTATCTAAGATTATTTGAGTCAAAGACAGAGGCAGTTCGATGTTGCATTAGTCCCTTTGATACATTTGGTGAGAGATATTTTTGGTACATTAATCCAAAAAGACAACAGGCCCTGAACCCTTCTTAAGAGTTGGGACAGGGAACAACACTGCGGACAAAAGACTAAAGCACACTAAACAGGGGTAAGTGTTTAAACTGAAATTAAGATGACTTCTCAGTTGGTTAAAGCCACTCTGACTGGAGCAGGACACCTATTCCCTGCCCTGTCTGAAGAAGACCCAGGCCAATCTCCAAACATTTAATCATCAAACTGTTAAGTCGAGGGTTTAGACCAGGTTTAGACCAGGTTTAGTCCTGGTTTACCTTGTGAAGCTCTTGTGGACCCAGAGTCTTGTTGAGTCCAACACAGTCCGGTTCAGCTGCGTTGGTCCAGACTAGAACCAGGACCAGAGACAGAGCTCCCAAAGTGGACTCCTTCGTGAAGGAGAACTGATGCTTGCCTGGAGCCAATCACAGATCTTTATATCCATTTAGTCGACCAATCAGAGAGCTGTATTTGACTGGGTCCAAAGTCTGAGAGTGACTGACCGTGTTGTTTTGGGACAGAGGTCTCTGTGGGACTCTGCTCCATCAGACTCTATGTTCTTAATATTTTTAGAGAAGCTCACAGAACAAATGTCTCTGAAATGGATCCAATAGACCTGGTTTAGACCTGGTTTAGACCGAGGTCTCTGTTTTTTTTTTTTAAATAGTGCTTTTCCACCTACTGTAGTAGGCACTCAAAGCGCTTTACACACATTAAACTATTGCCAGTGTTACAGAACTTCACTGGAGGCAATGTAGGTAAGTGTCTTGCCCAAGGACACAACGACAGTATGCGGGGGAGAGCGGGATGTTATAATGTTTTGGGATGTTTCGAGCAGGATTCGATCTACCCACCCGCCGGTCGAAGGACGCCCGCTCTACCCACTGAGCTATACAGCTGGATGTTGGTTTTCAGTCACTGTGGGAGATACATGTTTTTGATATTTCAAAAACTGAAACTCCAAATGAAAGTCTAAACTGGATCTGTTCGTGTGAAGCATGCAGCAGATCAAGGGACAAAGAGCTGCACTAGACAGCATCCCCTGTCCTTAAACCCTCCATCAGGGTCAGAGGCCACCCCCCCCAAAAAAATAATCCTACAGCTACAGCCAGTGTGAGTGCGGACCTACAGCCAGTGTGAGTGTGGACCTACAGCCAGTGTGAGCGTGTATCTACAGCCAGTGTGAGTGTGGACCTACAGCCAGTGTCAGTGCGGACCTACAGCCAGTGTGAGCGCGGACCTACAGCCAGTGTGAGCGTGTATCTACAGCCAGTGTGAGTGTGGACCTACAGCCAGTGTGAGCGCGGACCTACAGCCAGTGTGAGTGCGGATCTACAGCCAGTGTGAGTGTCTATCTACAGCCAGTGTGAGCGCGGACCTACAGCCAGTGTGAGCGCGGACCTACAGCCAGTGTGAGTGCGGACCTACAGCCAGTGTGAGCATGTATCTACAGCCAGTGTGAGCGTGGACCTACAGTCAGTGTGAGCGCGGACCTACAGCCAGTGTGAGCGCGGTCCTACAGCCAGTGTGAGCGCGGACCTACAGCCAGTGAGTGCGGACCTACAGCCAGTGTGAGCATGTATCTACAGCCAGTGTGAGCGTGGACCTACAGTCAGTGTGAGCGCGGACCTACAGCCAGTGTGAGCGCGGACCTACAGCCAGTGTAAGCGTGGACCTACAGCCAGTGTGAGCGTGGACCTACAGTCAGTGTGAGTGTGGACCTACAGCCAGTGTGAGTGCGGACCTACAGCCAGTGTGAGTGTGTACCTACAGCCAGTGTGAGTGTGTACCTACAGCCAGTGTGAGTGCGGACCTACAGCCAGTGTGAGTGCGGACCTACAGCCAGTGTGAGTGTGTACCTACAGCCAGTGTGAGCGTGGACCTACAGCCAGTGTGAGTGCGGACCTACAGGCAGTGTGAGTGTGTACCTACAGCCAGTGTAAGTGGGACCTACAGCCAGTGTGAGTGCGGACCTACAGCCAGTGTGAGTGTGTATCTACAGCCAGTGTGAGTGCGGACCTACAGCCACTGTGAGTGCGGACCTACAGCCAGTGTGAGTGTGTACCTACAGCCAGTGTGAGCGCGGACCTACAGCCAGTGTGAGCATGTACCTACAGCCAGTGTGAGTGTGTACCTACAGCCAGTGTGAGTGCGGACCTACAGCCAGTGTGAGTGCGGACCTACAGCCAGTGTGAGTGTGTACCTACAGCCAGTGTGAGCGTGGACCTACAGCCAGTGTGAGTGCGGACCTACAGGCAGTGTGAGTGTGTACCTACAGCCAGTGTAAGTGGGACCTACAGCCAGTGTGAGTGCGGACCTACAGCCAGTGTGAGTGTGTATCTACAGCCAGTGTGAGTGCGGACCTACAGCCAGTGTGAGTGCGGACCTACAGCCAGTGTGAGTGTGTACCTACAGCCAGTGTGAGCGTGGACCTACAGCCAGTGTGAGTGCGGACCTACAGGCAGTGTGAGTGTGTACCTACAGCCAGTGTAAGTGGGACCTACAGCCAGTGTGAGTGCGGACCTACAGCCAGTGTGAGTGTGTATCTACAGCCAGTGTGAGTGCGGACCTACAGCCACTGTGAGTGCGGACCTACAGCCAGTGTGAGTGTGTACCTACAGCCAGTGTGAGCGCGGACCTACAGCCAGTGTGAGTGCGGACCTACAGCCAGTGTGAGCATGTATCTACAGCCAGTGTGAGCGTGGACCTACAGTCAGTGTGAGCGCGGACCTACAGCCAGTGTGAGCGCGGACCTACAGCCAGTGTAAGCGTGGACCTACAGCCAGTGTGAGCGCGGACCTACAGCCAGTGTGAGTGCGGACCTACAGCCAGTGTGAGCATGTATCTACAGCCAGTGTGAGCGTGGACCTACAGCCAGTGTGAGCGCGGACCTAGAGCCAGTGTGAGTGCGGACCTACAGCCAGTGTGAGTGCGGACCTACAGCCAGTGTGAGTGTGTACCTACAGCCAGTGTGAGTGCGGACCTACAGCCAGTGTGAGTGCGGACCTACAGCCAGTGTGAGTGTGTACCTACAGCCAGTGTAAGTGGGACCTACAGCCAGTGTGAGCGTGGACCTACAGCCAGTGTGAGTGCGGACCTACAGGCAGTGTGAGTGTGTACCTACAGCCAGTGTAAGTGGGACCTACAGCCAGTGTGAGTGCGGACCTACAGCCAGTGTGAGTGCGGACCTACAGCCAGTGTGAGCCTGGACCTACAGCCATTGTGAGTGCGGACCTACAGCCAGTGTGAGTGCGGACCTACAGCCAGTGTGAGAGTGGACCTACAGCCATTGTGAGTGCGGACCTACAGCCAGTGTGAGTGCGGACCTACAGGCAGTGTGAGTGTGTACCTACAGCCAGTGTAAGTGGGACCTACAGCCAGTGTGAGTGCGGACCTACAGCCAGTGTGAGTGTGTATCTACAGCCAGTGTGAGTGCGGACCTACAGCCACTGTGAGTGCGGACCTACAGCCAGTGTGAGTGCGGACCTACAGCCAGTGTGAGTGTGGACCTACAGCCAGTGTGAGTGCGGACCTACAGGCAGTGTGAGTGCGGACCTACAGCCAGTGTGAGTGCGGACCTACAGCCAGTGTGAGTGCGGACCTACAACCAGTGTGAGTGTTGACCTACAGCCAGTGTGAGTGTGGACATATAGCCAGTGTGGCGCGGACCTACAGCCAGTGTGGCGTGGACCTACAGCCAGTGTGAGTGCGGACCTACAGCCAGTGTGGCGTGGACCTACAGCCAGTGTGAGTGTGGACCTACAGCCAGTGTGAGTGTGGACCTACAGCCAGTGTGAGTGCGGGCCTACAGCCAGTGTGAGTGCGGACCTACAGCCAGTGTGAGTGCGGACCTACAGCCAGTGTGAGTGTGTACCTTCAGCCAGTGTGAGTGGACCTACAGCCAGTGTGAGTGCGGACCTACAGCCAGTGTGAGTGTGTACCTACAGCCAGTGTGAGTGTGTACCTACAGCCAGTGTAAGTGGGACCTACAGCCAGTGTGAGTGCGGACCTACAGCCAGTGTGAGTGTGTACCTACAGGCATTGTGAGTGTGGACCTACAGCCATTGTGAGTGCGGACCTACAGCCAGTGTGAGAGTGGACCTACAGCCATTGTGAGTGCGGACCTACAGCCAGTGTGAGTGCGGACCTACAGGCAGTGTGAGTGTGTACCTACAGCCAGTGTAAGTGGGACCTACAGCCAGTGTGAGTGCGGACCTACAGCCAGTGTGAGTGTGTATCTACAGCCAGTGTGAGTGCGGACCTACAGCCACTGTGAGTGCGGACCTACAGCCAGTGTGAGTGCGGACCTACAGCCAGTGTGAGTGTGGACCTACAGCCAGTGTGAGTGCGGACCTACAGGCAGTGTGAGTGCGGACCTACAGCCAGTGTGAGTGCGGACCTACAGCCAGTGTGAGTGCGGACCTACAACCAGTGTGAGTGTTGACCTACAGCCAGTGTGAGTGTGGACATATAGCCAGTGTGAGCGCGGACCTACAGCCAGTGTGAGCGTGGACCTACAGCCAGTGTGAGTGCGGACCTACAGCCAGTGTGAGCGTGGACCTACAGCCAGTGTGAGTGTGGACCTACAGCCAGTGTGAGTGTGGACCTACAGCCAGTGTGAGTGCGGGCCTACAGCCAGTGTGAGTGCGGACCTACAGCCAGTGTGAGTGCGGACCTACAGCCAGTGTGAGTGTGTACCTTCAGCCAGTGTGAGTGGGACCTACAGCCAGTGTGAGTGCGGACCTACAGCCAGTGTGAGTGTGTACCTACAGCCAGTGTGAGTGTGTACCTACAGCCAGTGTAAGTGGGACCTACAGCCAGTGTGAGTGCGGACCTACAGCCAGTGTGAGTGTGTACCTACAGCCAGTGTGAGTGTGTACCTACAGCCAGTGTAAGTGGGACCTACAGGCATTGTGAGTGTGGACCTACAGCCATTGTGAGTGCGGACCTACAGCCAGTGTGAGTGTGGACCTACAGCCAGTGTGAGCGTGGACCTACAGCCAGTGTGAGTGCGGACCTACAGCCAGTGTGAGCCTGGACCTACAGCCATTGTGAGTGCGGACCTACAGCCAGTGTGAGCGTGGACCTACAGCCAGTGTGAGTGTGGACCTACAGCCAGTGTGAGTGTGTACCTACAGCCAGTGTGAGTGTGTACCTACAGCCAGTGTGAGCATGGACCTACAGCCAGTGTGAGCGTGTACCTACAGCTAGTGTGAGCGTGGACCTACAGCCAGTGTGAGCATGGACCTACAGCCAGTGTGAGCATGGACCTACAGCTAGTGTGAGCGTGGACCTACAGCCAGTGTGAGTGCGGACCTACAGCTACAGCCAGTGTGAGTGTGTACCTACAGCTACAGCCAGTGTGAGTGTGGACCTACAGCCAGTGTGAGGGTGTATCTACAGCCATTGTGAGTGCGGACCTACAGCCAGTGTGAGTGTGGACCTACAGCCAGTGTGAGCGTGGACCTACAGCCAGTGTGAGCCTGGACCTACAGCCATTGTGAGTGCGGACCTACAGCCAGTGTGAGTGCGGACCTACAGCCAGTGTGAGAGTGGACCTACAGCCATTGTGAGTGCGGACCTACAGCCAGTGTGAGTGCGGACCTACAGGCAGTGTGAGTGTGTACCTACAGCCAGTGTAAGTGGGACCTACAGCCAGTGTGAGTGCGGACCTACAGCCAGTGTGAGTGTGGACCTACAGCCAGTGTGAGTGCGGACCTACAGCCACTGTGAGTGCGGACCTACAGCCAGTGTGAGTGCGGACCTACAGCCAGTGTGAGTGCGGACCTACAACCAGTGTGAGTGTGGACCTACAGCCAGTGTGAGTGTGGACCTATAGCCAGTGTGAGCGCGGACCTACAGCCAGTGTGAGCGTGGACCTACAGCCAGTGTGAGTGCGGACCTACAGCCAGTGTGAGCGTGGACCTACAGCCAGTGTGAGTGCGGACCTACAGTCAGTGTGAGTGTGGACCTACAGCCAGTGTGAGTGTGGACCTACAGCCAGTGTGAGTGCGGGCCTACAGCCAGTGTGAGTGCGGACCTACAGCCAGTGTGAGTGCGGACCTACAGCCAGTGTGAGTGTGTACCTTCAGCCAGTGTGAGTGGGACCTACAGCCAGTGTGAGTGCGGACCTACAGCCAGTGTGAGTGTGTACCTACAGCCAGTGTGAGTGTGTACCTACAGCCAGTGTAAGTGGGACCTACAGCCAGTGTGAGTGCGGACCTACAGCCAGTGTGAGTGTGTACCTACAGCCAGTGTGAGTGTGTACCTACAGCCAGTGTAAGTGGGACCTACAGGCATTGTGAGTGTGGACCTACAGCCATTGTGAGTGCGGTTCTACAGCCAGTGTGAGCGTGGACCTACAGCCAGTGTGAGTGTGGACCTACAGCCAGTGTGAGCGTGGACCTACAGCCAGTGTGAGTGCGGACCTACAGCCAGTTTGAGCCTGGACCTACAGCCATTGTGAGTGCGGACCTACAGCCAGTGTGAGCGTGGACCTACAGCCAGTGTGAGTGTGGACCTACAGCCAGTGTGAGTGTGTACCTACAGCCAGTGTGAGTGTGTACCTACAGCCAGTGTGAGCATGGACCTACAGCCAGTGTGAGCATGTACCTACAGCTAGTGTGAGCGTGGACCTACAGCCAGTGTGAGCATGGACCTACAGCCAGTGTGAGCATGGACCTACAGCTAGTGTGAGCGTGGACCTACAGCCAGTGTGAGTGCGGACCTACAGCTACAGCCAGTGTGAGTGTGTACCTACAGCTACAGCCAGTGTGAGTGTGGACCTACAGCCAGTGTGAGTGTGTATCTACAGACATTGTGAGTGCGGACCTACAGCCAGTGTGAGCCTGGACCTACAGCCATTGTGAGTGCGGACCTACAGCCAGTGTGAGCGTGGACCTACAGCCAGTGTGAGTGTGGACCTACAGCCAGTGTGAGTGTGTACCTACAGCCAGTGTGAGCGTGGACCTACAGCCAGTGTGAGCATGGACCTACAGCTAGTGTGAGCGTGGACCTACAGCCAGTGTGAGCGCGGACCTACAACCAGTGTGAGTGTGGACCTACAGCCAGTGTGAGCATGGACCTACAGCCAGTGTGAGCATGGACCTACAGCTATTGTGAGCGTGGACCTACAGCCAGTGTGAGTGCGGACCTACAGCCAGTGTGAGTGCGGACCTACAGCCAGTGTGAGTGCGGACCTACAGCCAGTGTGAGTGTGTACCTACAGCCAGTGTGAGTGTGTACCTACAGCCAGTGTGAGTGTGTACCTACAGCTACAGCCAGTGTGAGTGTGTACCTACAGCTACAGCCAGTGTGAGTGTGGACCTACAGCCAGTGTGAGTGTGGACCTACAGCCAGTGTGAGTGTGGACCTACAGCCAGTGTGAGTGCGGACCTACAGCCAGTGTGAGTGCGGACCTACAGCCAGTGTGAGTGCGGACCTACAGCCAGTGTGAGTGCGGACCTACAGCCAGTGTGAGTGCGGACCTACAGCCAGTGTGAGCGCGGACACACTTTGATCTTATTACATGAGTCATGTTCGTGTGAGGATGTATGGAGTCAAAGGGTGAGGCACCAGGAAGTGAGGCTCTCATCTGGAGAGATTAACTGTTTAATCTTGTAGGCTGTTCTCTCTCTGTGGTAATATTGTGTGTGATCAATGTATGTGACACAAGGAAGCAGGTCTCCTAGCCCCCGGGAGTGATTATAAACCTAGAGGCTTCTACGTAATATGAGCACGGTTTTCTGGGACAAAGACCTCTCCCCACAATAGGAGAGGCATGGCAATAATGTAAGATGTTATTTGCTCGGAGGTATTTAAGGTCTGTGCTTCTTATACTCTTGGTCAGACTCTGCTTGTGAAAGAAAAACATCCTCAACATCCTCAATGGACAGAACTTCAAGACACTTCAGTTTTTCTAAAGCAAACTCAAAAGATACTTATTTCAACAAACGTACGGCGACTGATTGAACATAGGTACACGCTCACACTGGTTGTAGTTGTAGCATACTCAAAAGCTCATGTTATTTTTACACCTGCCTATTTTTGCAGTAGTATTTAGCACTTTTTTCTTTTTCTTTTTGTAAGCTCCTTCTAGGGTGGACACAAACCTCTGACCTGCTCGGTGCACCCTTCTTATGGGAAATAATTGTGTCAATCGCGCTCAGAGACCAGGTAATCAGATCCATTAGGAGTCCTGCCTGCTGGACTCCTAAGAAGAAAACAAGAGTATGACTAGACGAGACAAAAGAAGCCTACACCAGAGGCAAGAGAAGGAAAGGGCCAGGAGGAGCAGTAACAGGCTTCAATGCAGCTGTTAAAGTTTAAGTCTGAGTCCATTATTACCACAGATTTCTGACATGATTTCAAGGCTTTAGAGAAAGTGCTGACTACAGACACTCCCTTTGTGAGTTTGGGCCAAAGATAACTTCTTACACAGTGATGCACAGTTTTCACTAAGTACTTCCTGTCTTCAAGATAGAAGCTGAACCATTTGAGAGCAGCACCAGAGACGCCCTGTCCTCTGACCTCTGTAACAGGACCACATGATCGCAGCAGGACTAAGGCTGAGACTCTGCGTTAGTGTTCAGACGAATGTAATCTGTCACCAGTGACGGAGCCTAAAACCTGCTCACTGTGGTTCAATTATTGTTTATTCATATCTGACATCCAGGTCCAGTGTTGGGTTGAGTCCTCTAGCTCCGCCTTGTTTCTTCTTTGTGTCTCAAAACGTCCTGCAGTGCTGTCATTTTCTCGTCCCTTCTGATATGAAGAGGTCAGTTTTTTCACAGCCATCTTTTTATTTCTTATGTCCATATCTTATCTATTTTTATTTCTTTTGTATAAACACTGACTGCTGATGCACTCATACTGTTATAACGCTATTGTGGCATCTGGGTTTTGTTCTCGTAAGTCCTTCTGCCACAACACACAGCAATAAAACACAACGCAGAAGTTCAACAGTCAAACAGGCAAGGGCCGATCATCGCCGCTTACTGCTTTAATCCTGGTTTGATCCTGGTTTGATCCTGGTTTAGACCTGCTTTAATCCTGGTTTGATCCTGGTTTGATCCTGCTTTAATCCTGGTTTAATCCTGCTTTAATCCTGGTTTAGACCTGCTTTAGACCTGCTTTAATCCTGGTTTAGACCTGCTTTAATCCTGGTTTAATCCTGCTTTAATCCTGCTTTAATCCTGCTTTAATCCTGGTTGAATCCTGCTTTAATCCTGGTTTAATCCTGCTTTAATCCTGGTTTGATCCTGCTTTAATCCTGGTTTAGACCTGCTTTAATCCTGGTTTAGACCTGCTTTAATCCTGCTTTAATCCTGCTTTAATCCTGCTTTAATCTTGGTTTAATCCTGCTTTAATCCTGGTTTAGACCTGCTTTAGACCTGCTTTAATCCTGGTTTAGACCTGCTTTAATCCTGGTTTAGACCTGGTTTAGACCAACTTTAATCCTGGTTTAGACCTGGTTTAGACCTGCTTTAATCCTGGTTTAGACTTGGTTTAATCCTGGTTTAATCCTGGTTTAGACCTGCTTTAGACCTGGTTTAGACCTGGTTTAGACCTGCTTTAATTCTGGTTTAGAACTGCTTTAATCCTGGTTTAGTCCTGGTTTAGACCTGGTTTAGACCTGCTTTAATCCTGGTTTAGACCTGCTTTAGTCCTGCTTTAGTCCTGGTTTAGTCCTGGTTTAGACCTGGTTTAGACCTGCTTTAATCCTGGTTTAGACCTGCTTTAATCCTGGTTTAGACCTGGTTTAGACCTGGTTTAGACCTGGTTTAGTCCTGGTTTAGACCTGGTTTAGACCTGGTTTAGACCTGCTTTAATCCTGGTTTAGACCTGCTTTAATCCTGGTTTAGACCTGCTTTAATCCTGGTTTAGACCTGCTTTAATCCTGGTTTAGACCTGCTTTAATCCTGGTTTAGACCTGCTTTAGACCTGCTTTAATCCTGGTTTAGACCTGGTTTAGTCCTGGTTTAGACCTGGTTTAGACCTGCTTTAATCCTGGTTTAGACTTGGTTTAATCCTGGTTTAATCCTGGTTTAGACCTGCTTTAGACCTGGTTTAGACCTGGTTTAGACCTGCTTTAATTCTGGTTTAGACCTGCTTTAATCCTGGTTTAGAACTGCTTTAATCCTGGTTTAGTCCTGGTTTAGACCTGGTTTAGACCTGCTTTAATCCTGGTTTAGACCTGCTTTAATCCTGGTTTAGACCTGGTTTAGACCAACTTTAATCCTGGTTTAGACCTGCTTTAATCCTGGTTTAGACTTGGTTTAATCCTGGTTTAGACCTGCTTTAATCCTGCTTTAGACCTGGTTTAAACCTGGTTTAGACCTGGTTTAGACCTGGTTTAGACCTGGTTTAGTCCTGGTTTAGACCTGGTTTAGACCTGGTTTAGACCTGGTTTAGACCTGCTTTAGACCTGCTTTAGACCTGGTTTAGACCTGCTTTAGACCTGCTTTAGACCTGGTTTAGACCTGGTTTAGACCTGGTTTAGACCTGGTTTAGACCTGGTTTAGACCTGGTTTAGACCTGGTTTAGACCTGGTTTAGACCTGGTTTAGACCTGGTTTAGACCTGGTTTAGACCTGGTTTAGTCCTGGTTTAGACCTGGTTTAGACCTGCTTTAGTCCTGCTTTAGTCCTGGTTTAGTCCTGGTTTATACCTGGTTTAGACCTGGTTTAGACCTGCTTTAATTCTGCTTTAGACCTGGTTTAGACCTGGTTTAGTCCTGGTTTAGACCTGGTTTAGTCCTGGTTTAGTCCTGGTTTAGACCTGGTTTAGTCCTGGTTTAGACCTGGTTTAGACCTGGTTTAGTCCTGGTTTAGACCTGCTTTAGACCTGTTTTAATCCTGGTTTAGACCTGGTTTAGACCTGGTTTAGACCTGGTTTAGACCTGGTTTAGTCCTGGTTTAGACCTGGTTTAGACCTGGTTTAGACCTGGTTTAGACCTGGTTTAGACCTGGTTTAGACCTGGTTTAGACCTGCTTTAGTCCTGGTTTAGACCTGGTTTAGTCCTGGTTTAGACCTGGTTTAGTCCTGGTTTAGACCTGGTTTAGACCTGGTTAAGTCCTGCTTTAGACCTGCTTTAATCCTGGTTTAGACCTGGTTTAGTCCTGGTTTAGACCTGGTTTAGACCTGGTTTAGTCCTGATTTAGACCTGGTTTAGACCTGCTTTAGTCCTGGTTTAGACCTGGTTTAGACCTGGTTTAGACCTGGTTTAGACCTGGTTTAGACCTGGTTTAGTCCTGGTTTAGACCTGGTTTAGTCCTGGTTTAGACCTGGTTTAGACCTGCTTTAGTCCTGGTTTAGACCTGGTTTAGTCCTGGTTTAGACCTGGTTTAGACCTGCTTTAGACCTGGTTTAGACCTGGTTTAGACCTGGTTTAGACCTGGTTTAGACCTGGTTTAGACCTGGTTTAGACCTGGTTTAGTCCTGGTTTAGACCTGGTTTAGACCTGGTTTAATCCTGGTTTAGACCTGGTTTAGACTTGGTTTAGACCTGGTTTAGACCTGGTTTAGACCTGGTTTAGACCTGCTTTAGACCTGCTTTAGACCTGGTTTAGACCTGGTTTAGACCTGGTTTAGACCTGCTTTAATCCCGGTTTAGACCTGCTTTAGTCCTGCTTTAGTCCTGGTTTAGTCCTGGTTTAGCCATGGTTTAGACCTGGTTTAGACCTGGTTTATACCTGGTTTAGACCTGGTTTAGTCCTGGTTTAGACCTCGTTTAGACCTGGTTTAGTCCTGGTTTAGACCTGGTTTAGACCTGATTTAATCCTGGTTTAGACCTGGTTTAGACCTGGTTTAGTCCTGGTTTAGACCTGGTTTAGTCCTGGTTTAGACCTGGTTTAGACCTGGTTTAGACCTGGTTTAGACCTGGTTTAGACCTGCTTTAATCCTGGTTTAGACCTGGTTTAGACCTGGTTTAGTCCTGGTTTAGACCTGGTTTAGTCCTGGTTTAGACCTGGTTTAGACCTGGTTTAGTCCTGGTTTAGACCTGGTTTAGTCCTGGTTTAGACCTGGTTTAGACCTGGTTTAGACCTGGTTTAGACCTGGTTTAGACCTGCTTTAGACCTGCTTTAGACCTGGTTTAGACCTGGTTTAGACCTGGTTTAGACCTGGTTTAGACCTGGTTTAGACCTGGTTTAGACCTGGTTTAGTCCTGGTTTAGACCTGGTTTAGTCCTGGTTTAGACCTGGTTTAGACCTGGTTTAGTCCTGGTTTAGACCTGCTTTAATCCTGGTTTAGACCTGGTTTAGACCTGGTTTAGTCCTGGTTTAGACCTGGTTTAGACCTGGTTTAGACCTGGTTTAGTCCTGGTTTAGACCTGGTTTAGTCCTGGTTTAGACCTGGTTTAGACCTGGTTTAGTCCTGGTTTAGACCTGCTTTAATCCTGGTTTAGACCTGGTTTAGACCTGGTTTAGTCCTGGTTTAGACCTGGTTTAGTCCTGGTTTAGACCTGGTTTAGACCTGGTTTAGACCTGGTTTAGACCTGGTTTAGACCTGCTTTAGACCTGCTTTAGACCTGGTTTAGACCTGGTTTAGACCTGGTTTAGACCTGGTTTAGACCTGGTTTAGACCTGGTTTAGACCTGGTTTAGACCTGGTTTAGTCCTGGTTTAGACCTGGTTTAGTCCTGGTTTAGACCTGGTTTAGACCTGGTTTAGTCCTGGTTTAGACCTGCTTTAATCCTGGTTTAGACCTGGTTTAGACCTGGTTTAGACCTGGTTTAGACCTGCTTTAGACCTGCTTTAGACCTGCTTTAGACCTGCTTTAGACCTGCTTTAGACCTGGTTTAGTCCTGGTTTAGACTTGGTTTAGACCTGGTTTAGACTTGGTTTAGACCTGGTTTAGTCCTGGTTTAGACCTGGTTTAGACCTGGTTTAGACCTGGTTTAGACCTGGTTTAGACCTGGTTTAGACCTGGTTTAGACCTGGTTTAGACCTGGTTTAGACCTGGTTTAGTCCTGGTTTAGACCTGGTTTAGACCTGCTTTAGACCTGGTTTAGACCTGGTTTAGACCTGGTTTAGACCTGGTTTAGACCTGCTTTAGTCCTGGTTTAGACCTGGTTTAGTCCTGGTTTAGACCTGGTTTAGACCTGGTTTAGTCCTGGTTTAGACCTGGTTTAGACCTGGTTTAATCCTGGTTTAGACCTGCTTTAATCCTGGTTTAGACCTGGTTTAGACCTGGTTTAGACCTGGTTTAGACCTGGTTTAGTCCTGGTTTAGACCTGGTTTAGACCTGGTTTAGACCTGGTTTAGACCTGGTTTAGACCTGGTTTAGACCTGGTTTAGACCTGGTTTAGACCTGGTTTAGACCTGGTTTAGTCCTGGTTTAGACCTGGTTTAGACCTGCTTTAGACCTGGTTTAGACCTGGTTTAGACCTGGTTTAGACCTGGTTTAGACCTGCTTTAGTCCTGGTTTAGACCTGGTTTAGTCCTGGTTTAGACCTGGTTTAGACCTGGTTTAGTCCTGGTTTAGACCTGGTTTAGACCTGGTTTAATCCTGGTTTAGACCTGCTTTAATCCTGGTTTAGACCTGGTTTAGACCTGGTTTAGTCCTGGTTTAGACCTGGTTTAGTCCTGGTTTAGACCTGGTTTAGACCTGGTTTAGACCTGGTTTAGACCTGGTTTAGACCTGCTTTAGACCTGCTTTAGACCTGGTTTAGACCTGGTTTAGACCTGGTTTAGACCTGGTTTAGACCTGGTTTAGACCTGGTTTAGACCTGGTTTAGACCTGGTTTAGTCCTGGTTTAGACCTGGTTTAGTCCTGGTTTAGACATGGTTTAGACCTGGTTTAGTCCTGGTTTAGACCTGGTTTAGACCTGCTTTAGACCTGGTTTAGACCTGGTTTAGACCTGCTTTAATCCTGGTTTAGACCTGCTTTAATCCTGGTTTAGACCTGGTTTATTCCTGGTTTAGTCCTGGTTTAGACCTGGTTTAGACCTGCTTTAGTCCTGGTTTAGACCTGGTTTAGTCCTGGTTTAGACCTGGTTTAGACCTGCTTTAGACCTGGTTTAGACCTGGTTTAGACCTGGTTTAGACCTGGTTTAGACCTGGTTTAGACCTGGTTTAGACTTGGTTTAGACCTGGTTTAGACCTGGTTTAGACCTGGTTTAGACCTGGTTTAGACCTGCTTTAGTCCTGGTTTAGACCTGGTTTAGACCTGGTTTAGACCTGGTTTAGACCTGGTTTAGACCTGGTTTAGACCTGCTTTAGACCTGGTTTAGACCTGGTTTAGACCTGGTTTAGACCTGGTTTAGTCCTGGTTTAGACCTGGTTTAGACCTGGTTTAGACTTGGTTTAGACTTGGTTTAGACCTGGTTTAGACCTGGTTTAGACCTGGTTTAGACCTGGTTTAGACCTGGTTTAGACCTGGTTTAGACCTGGTTTAGACCTGGTTTAGACCTGGTTTAGACCTGCTTTAGACCTGGTTTAGACCTGGTTTAGTCCTGGTTTAGACCTGGTTTAGACCTGCTTTAGACCTGGTTTAGACCTGGTTTAGACCTGGTTTAGACCTGGTTTAGACCTGGTTTAGACCTGGTTTAGACCTGGTTTAGACCTGGTTTAGACCTGGTTTAGTCCTGGTTTAGACCTGGTTTAGACCTGGTTTAGACCTGGTTTAGACCTGGTTTAGACCTGCTTTAGACCTGCTTTAGACCTGGTTTAGACCTGGTTTAGACCTGGTTTAGACCTGGTTTAGACCTGGTTTAGACCTGGTTTAGACCTGGTTGGAGGTTGTGTGCCCATTGCTCACAGGGCAATAAAATGGTGAATACATCATCATCTTTAGTAAAACAATCGTTTTCAGAGAGCATAAACGCATGTATTAATCAAGAAGTCAGTCGTCCCAGAGTTGTCACAAGGTAAAAACTCTAGAGACCAGAGCCATCTTTTGTACCAGGCTGTAAACATGATTTTTACACTGAATTTCTCCTTCTATTTCTGCTTTTGGAGCCTGCCCTCTGGTGGACGGAGGTATATTGCTTTATGATGGTGCCCTTACTCAAAACCCTTAAAGGTGGTGACATGAGCAAGGCTTGGGTCAAACCCTGGGGGGATTGGAGGGGGGTGTGGTGGGGCTACAGCGGGGTCCACCATTAAGCAGGTCTTCCATGGGCAAGTTATGGTACACTTTAGTGCTTACAATAAAGTGCCTAAAAGAAGGCCAGAAGGTGTGAGACAGGTGTGGAAGAAGCCATTTTTGTTCAAATGTTTTAAACAGAAAGTATTGTCCTTTTAAAAATAATTTCATCCTACAATTTTATTTTAAAAAGCCAATAAACAGACAAAGAAACGGTTTAGAGGGTTTTATTGTTTCCTGGACTTGGATCAGGACTAATTTCCAGAGTCAGTCTGGTCTGGAGCTGACTTCTTGTGCTGGAAATCTGAAACAAAGAGAAAGACACTGTGACAATATTCGCCTGACTTACACTTGGTAGACCCGGGTTCAAATCTGGGGTAGGGCAGTAACCACTTTTCAGTGTGGGTCTTAGGCAAGACCTACTTTGCACTGGCGCCTACCTCATATAATGACGAGAGACACAAAGTTAGAAGACACGCCGCTCAGATGTGTTGGACAGAACAGCCTGATGAGAAATGGCTCTGCTGCTGCTCTACCCACTGAGCTACTGCCGCCCGAGCATGCTCACTTCAAAACCCACATTCAACACTAACAAACGCCAACTGCTTTCCCAAAACCAGGCACAACCAATCAATGCACTGCCTGGATTGATTACAAGAGAGCCTACGACTCACTGCCACTCACATGGATCATGGAAGGCTTAAAGATGTACAACAGCAACAGGAGAGACTTCATTGCAATGAGGCCAGTGTCCATCAAATGTGGAATCTACCAAGGAGATGTTCTGTCCCATCTGCTGTTCTGCCAAGGTCTGAACCCCCTCAGCCAAATAATCAACAAGACTGGCTATAGATATCGACCCAGGAGTGGGGCCACCATCAGTCACCTCCTCCAAGATCCACACCACCAGGATCTACAGCTCTCACATTGGACATGGTGACCAAGAGAGAGTCGTCCATTCAGAAGGGGTCTCACTCCCAGAAGGAACAACAGCAAGTACCTGGAAATCCCACAAGAAAACCTCGCAAAGGCAACCTTGAAGAGGCCACATTGTGTATGGAGGGTTCCACCCCAAAGCCCACTGAGACGGTACTCTAAACCAGTATCCAGCATGAAACCTCCAGGATCCTTGAACACATCAGGAAAATGGCAGCGGAAAGATGGAGGATGAGGTGCTGAAGGTACCTTCATGGGAGGAAAGGCCCTACATGGAATGTGGCTGAGAGAAATCCTACCAATGGCTAGAAATGTCTGGACTGAAGGACAGCACCGAGGCACTCATCATGGCATCACAGGAGCAGGCCCTGATCTACCACACCAGACAAGACCCATGAAGTCAGCTGTGCAAAGAAGCCTCTGAGACAATCCCACAGGAACATCTGCAACCTCCGAAGCCCCCAGGTCAAAGTGAGAAACAGCTCTGAAGGAGGCAGAGAACAACCGAGACTCAGACCTTGTGCTGAGAGAAAAACAGAGGAACGCCGTTGTGGATGAAGTGCCAAGTGATGGCAACATCAAGAAACAGGAACATGAGAAACTAGAGAAATATCAAGGCCTCAAAGGAAAACTTGAAAAGTTTTTTCAAAAATAGAAAATATTAAAACAAAGAAAAAGGAGAAAGAAAAATTAAATATAAAATGTCTGAAGTCAAAAGAAGTATGTTAATGTTATTAAATTCTAAATAAAATGTACAAATCTGAAAAACGTTATCTGATTTATCAAATGTAAAATGATTGCAACAGAAAGAAAAAATAAAATTTTATTAAAATGCTGCTGAAATATAAAAGTGTGGTTCTGACCCGAGACGCCGTCGTAAACGTAAACCGTGTCCAGAGGTAAACCCAGGCACTCGGCCAGTTTCCTGTGGTCGTCCTGCTCCTTCTTCAGCTCCTCCACGTCACGGTGGTGTCCCTCCCTCCCTGAAGGCAAAACCAGGTAAAACCAGGTCTAAGCCAGGTCTAAGCCAGGTCTGAACCAGCTCTAAACCAGACTCACTGTAGATGAGGAGAAAGCTGCCCCAGGTCGGACTTTTGTAGACGAACTTCAAGCTCTGGTCAGAGCTCTGGAAGAAGTCCACCTTGGCTGAGTCATTGAACATTCCCACTTTCCCGTCGAGCTCCTCGGCTTCAGAAACAAGAACATACGTTATGAATATACAGGCTTTTATTGTGAAATAAGGTGAGACTGAGACTTACTTCCTCCCAGAGACACCAGGCTGTTGTATTCTCCGTCGTCGTTTTCAGGAACCGTTAGATTAATGTTGTAGGTTGAGAACTTGTTTTCTCTGGAGATGAGAGGAAAGACTTTCAGCAGGTGCTCATCTGTAAAAGGAAGCTTGAACATCAAATCCAGTTTTGGACCAAGCCTCTCTCATTGAACCCTTTATATGGGGTGATAAACTTCCGTCCACCAGAGGGCAGGCTCCAAAAGCAGAACTATGAGTAGAACCCAATGGTGACTTTACAAGTGTAATGTTTAGAGCCCGCTACAAAAGACGGCTCTGGAGCTACGTTTTTACTACATGTCAGGGTTCATTTTTCTGAAAACTACAGTTGTACTGCGCAGTAACTGCAGAAAAGCCCAGGATGTAACCGCCATTTTATTGCCCCGTGGTGAGGCCTTTATCAGTGACTCATGCTCTGCACTGTTTCTACAATCATTGTCTGGGCTCGAGGTCCTTCGCTCATCGAACGGGAGTTACATCCAGGAATACTATGACAGATATGACAGATGAGCACGAAGACCACCTCCGCCGACACTAGTGACCTGAAAGAGAAGAAGAACCTGTGGTACTGACAGGTAGACGTTCCTCTCCAAGTAGTTCACCGTCCTGTTGTCGGGCAGAAGTCTCATCTCCACGTGAGAACTGGAGACGTTCTTTAACAGCTCTGAGGTTTTAGGACTGTCACTGACGGACCACACCAGGACCCAGTCCCCCACCACCTGCACCGCACAGGAACCAGGAACCAGACCGAGGAACCAGGAACCAGGAACCAGGAACCAGACCGAGGAACCAGGAACCAGACCGAGGAACCAGGAACCAGACCGAGGAACCAGGAACCAGGAACCAGACCGAAGAACCAGGAACCAGACCGAGGAACCAGGAACCAGGAACCAGACCGAGGAACCAGGAACCAGACCGAGGAACCAGGAACCAGGAACCAGACCGAAGAACCAGGAACCAGACCGAGGAACCAGGAACCAGGAACCAGGAACCAGACCGAGGAACCAGGAACCAGGAACCAGACCGAGGAACCAGGAACCAGACCGAGGAACCAGGAACCAGGAACCAGGAACCAGACCGAGGAACCAGGAACCAGGAACCAGACCGAGGAACCAGGAACCAGACCGAGGAACCAGGAACCAGGAACCAGACCGAGGAACCAGGAACCAGACCAAGGAGACAGGAACCAGACCGAGGAGACAGGAAACAGACAGAGGAGACAGGAACCAGGAACCAGACCGAGGAGACAGGAAACAGACAGAGGAGACAGGAACCAGGAACCAGACCGAGGAACCAGGAACCAGACAGAGGAGACAGGAACCAGACCGAGGAACCAGGAACCAGACCGAGGAACCAGGAACCAGGAACCAGACCGAAGAACCAGGAACCAGACCGAGGAACCAGGAACCAGGAACCAGACCGAGGAACCAGGAACCAGACCAAGGAGACAGGAACCAGACCGAGGAGACAGGAAACAGACAGAGGAGACAGGAACCAGGAACCAGACCGAGGAACCAGGAACCAGACCGAGGAACCAGGAACCAGACCGAGGAACCAGGAACCAGACCGAGGCACCAGGAACCAGACCGAGGAACCAGGAATCAGGAACCAGACCGAGGAGACAGGAAACAGACAGAGGAGACAGGAACCAGGAACCAGACCGAGGAACCAGGAACCAGACCAAGGAGACAGGAACCAGGAACCAGACCGAAGAACCAGGAACCAGACCGAGGAACCAGGAACCAGGAACCAGACCGAGGAACCAGGAACCAGACCAAGGAGACAGGAACCAGACCGAGGAGACAGGAACCAGACCGAGGAGACAGGAAACAGACCGAGGAGACAGGAAACAGACCGAGGAGACAGGAAACAGACCGAGGAGACAGGAACCAGGAACCAGACCGAGGAGACAGGAACCAGACCGAGGAGACAGGAACCAGGAACCAGACCGAGGAGACAGGAACCAGGAACCAGACAGAGGAGACAGGAACCAGACCGAGGAGACAGGAACCAGGAACCAGACCGAGGAGACAGGAACCAGGAACCAGACCGAGGAGACAGGAACCAGACAGAGGAGACAGGAAACAACTATTATAAGGCATTAAGGCATTATTCATAAAACTGACAGGACTATGGTTAGCCTCGTGGCTTCACCGAGAACTGTCCCGTGGCTCTCCGTCCCGTAGAACCACGGACAGGACTGTCCTGTTTCTCACTCTATGTTTTAACCTTTACAGAGACCCACTACATTTTAGTTTATTTCAGGAAATAAACTAACGTCTGGTTTTAAAGATAAATGTTGTTCGACTCAATATTTAATAAACTCAACCTGGTTTAGTCCTGGTTTAGACCTGGTTTAGACCTGGTTTAGTCCTGTTTTAGTCCTGGTTTAGACCTGGTTTAGTCCTGGTTTAGACCTGGTTTAGACCTGGTTTAGTCCTGGTTTAGACCTGGTTTAGACCTGGTTTAGTCCTGTTTTAGTCCTGGTTTAGACCTGGTTTAGTCCTGGTTTAGACCTGGTTTAGACCTGGTTTAGTCCTGGTTTAGTCCTGGTTTAGACCTGGTTTAGTCCTGGTTTAGTCCTGGTTTAGACCTGGTTTAGTCCTGGTTTAGTCCTGGTTTAGTCCTGGTTTAGACCTGGTTTAGTCCTGTTTAGACCTGGTTTAGACCTGGTTTAGACCTGGTTTAGACCTGGTTTAGTCCTGGTTTAGTCCTGGTTTAGTCCTGGGTTAGACCTGGTTTAGTCCTGGTTTAGACCTGGTTTAGACCTGGTTTAGTCCTGTTTTAGTCCTGGTTTAGACCTGGTTTAGTCCTGGTTTAGACCTGGTTTAGACCTGGTTTAGTCCTGGTTTAGTCCTGGTTTAGACCTGGTTTAGTCCTGGTTTAGTCCTGGTTTAGACCTGGTTTAGTCCTGGTTTAGTCCTGGTTTAGTCCTGGTTTAGACCTGGTTTAGTCCTGTTTAGACCTGGTTTAGACCTGGTTTAGACCTGGTTTAGACCTGGTTTAGTCCTGGTTTAGACCTGGTTTAGACCTGGTTTAGTCCTGGTTTAGTCCTGGTTTAGACCTGGTTTAGACCTGGTTTAGTCCTGGTTTAGTCCTGGTTTAGACCTGGTTTAGACCTGGTTTAGTCCTGGTTTAGACCTGGTTTAGTCCTGGTTTAGTCCTGGTTTAGACCTGGTTTAGACCTGGTTTAGACCTGGTTTAGACCTGGTTTAGTCCTGTTTAGACCTGGTTTAGACCTGGTTTAGACCTGGTTTAGACCTGGTTTAGTCCTGGTTTAGTCCTGGTTTAGACCTGGTTTAGACCTGGTTTAGACCTGGTTTAGTCCTGGTTTAGTCCTGTTTAGACCTGGTTTAGACCTGGTTTAGACCTGGTTTAGACCTGGTTTAGTCCTGGTTTAGTCCTGGTTTAGACCTGGTTTAGTCCTGG
Source organism: Neodontobutis hainanensis (assembly GCA_024349245.1). Lineage (NCBI taxonomy): Eukaryota > Metazoa > Chordata > Actinopteri > Gobiiformes > Odontobutidae > Neodontobutis > Neodontobutis hainanensis. The sequence goes on along the minus strand of JALDNG010000331.1, from coordinate 118,538 downwards.
TTTAGTCCTGGTTTAGTCCTGGTTTAGACCTGGTTTAGTCCTGTTTAGACCTGGTTTAGACCTGGTTTAGACCTGGTTTAGACCTGGTTTAGTCCTGGTTTAGTCCTGGTTTAGTCCTGGGTTAGACCTGGTTTAGTCCTGGTTTAGTCCTGGTTTAGACCTGGTTTAGACCTGGTTTAGACCTGGTTTAGTCCTGGTTTAGTCCTGGTTTAGTCCTGGGTTAGACCTGGTTTAGTCCTGGTTTAGTCCTGGTTTAGACCTGGTTTAGACCTGGTTTAGACCTGGTTTAGACCTGGTTTAGTCCTGGTTTAGACCTGGTTTAGACCTGGTTTAGTCCTGGTTTAGTCCTGGTTTAGACCTGGTTTAGACCTGGTTTAGTCCTGGTTTAGTCCTGGTTTAGACCTGGTTTAGACCTGGTTTAGTCCTGGTTTAGACCTGGTTTAGTCCTGGTTTAGTCCTGGTTTAGACCTGGTTTAGACCTGGTTTAGACCTGGTTTAGACCTGGTTTAGTCCTGTTTAGACCTGGTTTAGACCTGGTTTAGACCTGGTTTAGACCTGGTTTAGTCCTGGTTTAGTCCTGGTTTAGACCTGGTTTAGACCTGGTTTAGACCTGGTTTAGTCCTGGTTTAGTCCTGTTTAGACCTGGTTTAGACCTGGTTTAGACCTGGTTTAGACCTGGTTTAGTCCTGGTTTAGTCCTGGTTTACCTTGTGTAGATCTTGTGGACCCAGAGTCTTGTTGAGTCCAACACAGTCCGGTTCAGCAGCGCTGGTCCAGACCAGGACCAGGACCAGAGACAGAACTCCCAAAGTGGACTCCATCGTTAGTCGGATGTTGGCTTTGAGCCAATCACAGAGCTTCTTATCCTTCTGAGTCGACCAATCAGAGAGCTGTATTTGACTGGGTCCAGAGTCTGAGAGTGAGTGACCGTGTGGTTCTGGGACAGAGGTCTCTGTGGGACTCTTTTGGGGCGACTCATGTAACACGTGAACTGGATCAATGGCCCTGTGCAAAGTTTTCTTTGGCTCCAATACATTTGGTGATATTCTGTAGGACTTGATTCATCAAAGACAATCCTGCCTCACCTGGAGCAGGACGGGCCTCACACCTGCACCTCCTGCCTCACCTGGAGCAGGACGGGCCTCACACCTGCTCCTCCTGCCTCACCTGGAGCAGGACGGGCCTCACACCTGCTCCTCCTGCCTCACCTGGAGCAGGACGGGCCTCACACCTGCTCCTCCTGCCTCACCTGGAGCAGGACGGGCCTCACACCTGCACCTCCTGCCTCACCTGGAGCAGGACGGGCCTCACACCTGCTCCTCCTGCCTCACCTGGAGCAGGACGGGCCTCACACCTGCTCCTCCTGCCTCACCTGGAGCAGGACGGGCCTCACACCTGCTCCTCCTGCCTCACCTGGAGCAGGACGGGCCTCACACCTGCTCCTCCTGCCTCACCTGGAGCAGGACGGGCCTAACACCTGCACCTCCTGCCTCACCTGGAGCAGGACGGGCCTCACACCTGCACCTCCTGCCTCACCTGGAGCAGGACGGGCCTAACACCTGCACCTCCTGCCTCACCTGGAGCAGGACGGGCCTCACACCTGCTCCTCCTGCCTCACCTGGAGCAGGACGGGCCTAACACCTGCACCTCCTGCCTCACCTGGAGCAGGACGGGCCTCACACCTGCTCCTCCTGCCTCACCTGGAGCAGGACGGGCCTCACACCTGCTCCTCCTGCCTCACCTGGAGCAGGACGGGCCTCACACCTGCTCCTCCTGCCTCACCTGGAGCAGGACGGGCCTAAGGCCTGCTCCTCCTGCCTCACCTGGAGCAGGACGGGCCTCACACCTGCACCTCCTGCCTCACCTGGAGCAGGACGGGCCTCACACCTGCTCCTCCTGCCTCACCTGGAGCAGGACGGGCCTAACACCTGCACCTCCTGCCTCACCTGGAGCAGGACGGGCCTCACACCTGCTCCTCCTGCCTCACCTGGAGCAGGACGGGCCTAACACCTGCACCTCCTGCCTCACCTGGAGCAGGACGGGCAGGTGTGAGTGAGGCCTGCTCCTCCTGCCTCACCTGGAGCAGGACGGGCAGGCCTGCTCCTCCTGCCTCACCTGGAGCAGGACGGGCAGGTGTGAGGCCTGCTCCTCCTGCCTCACCTGGAGCAGGATGGGCAGGTGTGAGGCCTGCTCCTCCTGCCTCACCTGGAGCAGGACGGGCAGGTGTGAGGCCTGGTTCCAGTGACCTGCCAAAATCAAAGTAGGCCAAATAAAGACCTTTACTGCTGTTTTGAGCAGTTTTCAAAGAAGAAAGCCTTCAAAAACATTCATGTAACCGAGGACACAGAGTTCAATGAACTGTTTTGATCAAAGTTTCCAGGAAAAAACAGAATATTTAACGTCTGTCCTGTCAGAGTTCTGTTCAGGAGAGACTTACACAGAACATAAAACCTTTTCATTAAAACTGTTTCTATATATACGAGAGAAAAAAGATCAGATGTTTTGAGTTTTAGTCACAAGTCCACACCTTCATTCAGTCGAACAGGTTTCATTTGGATTTAAACAGGTCTTAGACCAGTCCCAAACCTTTTATTCCCTTTCAGGTGTGGCGGAGAAAAACACAAATAAAAAAGCTATAATCTTTGTAATATTTTAAGAGGGACTCTTGGTATTGTCTGTTAAATACAGGCCCGGGTCTTAGAACAGAATCTAAGACCTGTTCAAATCCAACTAAAAAGGTTTTTGTTGGTTTAGAATGTGTTTTAGATGGTCTTAACAGGTTTTTAGATGGTTTAAACAGGTTTTTAGATGGTTTTGAACAGGTTTTATATGGTTTTTAACAGGTTTTAGATGGTTTTGAACAGGTTTTATATGGTTTTTAACAGGTTTTAGATGGTTTTGAACAGGTTTTATATGGTTTTTAACAGGTTTTAGATGGTTTTAACAGGTTTTTAGATGGCTTTAACAGGTTTTAGATGGTTTTGAACAGGTTTTATGTGGTTTTTAACAGGTTTTAGATGGTTTTAACAGGTTTTTAGATGGCTTTGAACAGGTTTTATATGGTTTTTAACAGGTTTTAGATGGTTTTAACAGGTTTTTAGATGGCTTTGAACAGGTTTTATATGGTTTTTAGCTGGTTTTTAGATGGTTTTAACAGGTTTTTAGATGGTTTTTAGATGGTTTTAACAGGTTTTTAGATGTTTTTTAGATGATTTTAACAGGTTTTAGATGGTTTTGAACAGGTTTTATATGGTTTTTAACAGGTTTTATGTGGTTTTTAACAGGTTTTTAGATGGCTTTGAACAGGTTTTATGTGGTTTTTAACAGGTTTTAGATGGTTTTGAACAGGTTTTATGTGGTTTTTAGCTGGTTTTTAGCTGGTTTTAACAGGTTTTAGATGGTTTTTAACAGGTTTTATGTGGTTTTTAACAGGTTTTAGATGGCTTTGAACAGGTTTTATGTGGTTTTTAACAGGTTTTTAGATGGTTTTGAACAGGTTTTATGTGGTTTTTAACAGGTTTTTAGATGGTTTTGAACAGGTTTTATGTGGTTTTTAGCTGGTTTTTAGCTGGTTTTAACAGGTTTTTAGATGGTTTTTAGATGTTTTAACAGGTTTTTAGATGGTTTTAACAGGTTTTAGATGTTTTTTAGATGGTTTTAACAGGTTTTAGATGGTTTTGAACAGGTTTTATGTGGTTTTTAACAGGTTTTAGATGGTGTTGAACAGGTTTTATGTGGTTTTTAACAGGTTTTATATGGTTTTAACAGGTTTTTAGATGTCTTTGAACAGGTTTTATATGGTTTTTAGCTGTTTTTAGATGGTTTTAACAGGTTTTAGATGGTTTTTAACAGGTTTTATGTGGTTTTTAACAGGTTTTATGTGGTTTTTAACAGGTTTTTAGATGGTTTTGAACAGGTTTTATGTGGTTTTTAACAGGTTTTAGATGGTTTTGAACAGGTTTTATAGGGTTTTTAACAGGTTTTAGATGGTTTTAACAGGTTTTTAGATGGCTTTGAACAGGTTTTATATGGTTTTTAGCTGGTTTTAACAGGTTTTAGATGGTTTTGAACAGGTTTTATGTGGTTTTAACAGGTTTTAGATGGTTTTGAACAGGTTTTATGTGGTTTTAACAGGTTTTAGATGGTTTTGAACAGGTTTTATGTGGTTTTAACAGGTTTTAGATGGTTTTAACAGGTTTTTAGATGGTTTTTAGCTGTTTTTTAGCTGGTTTTAACAGGTTTTATATGGTTTTTAGCTGGTTTTTAGCTGTTTTTAACAGGTTTTAGATGGTTTTAACAGGTTTTAACAGGTTTTTAGATGGCTTTGAACAGGTTTTATATGGTTTTTAGCTGGTTTTAACAGGTTTTAGATGGTTTTGAACAGGTTTTATGTGGTTTTTAACAGGTTTTAGATGGTTTTGAACAGGTTTTATGTGGTTTTTAACAGGTTTTAGATGGCTTTGAACAGGTTTTATATGGTTTTTAGCTGGTTTTTAGATGGTTTTAACAGGTTTTTAGATGGTTTTAACAGGATTTTAGATGTTTTTTAGATGGTTTTAACAGGTTTTTATATGGTTTTGAACAGGTTTTAGATGGTTTTTAGCTGGTTTTTAGATGGTTTTAACAGGTTTTTAGATGGTTTTTAGATGTTTTAACAAGTTTTAGATGGTTTTTAGATGTTTTTTAGATGGTTTTAACAGGTTTTTAGATGGTTTTAACAGGTTTTAGATGGTTTTAACAGGTTTTAGATGTTTTTTAGATGGTTTTAACAGGTTTTTAGATGGTTTGAACAGGTTTTATATGGTTTTTAGCTGGTTTTTAGATGGTTTTAACAGGTTTTTAGATGGTTTTTAGATGGTTTTAACAGGTTTTAAGATGGTTTTAGATGGTTTTAACAAGTTTTAGATGGTTATAACAGGTTTTAGATGGTTTTGAAGAGGTTTTAGATGGTTTTGAACAGGTTTTATGTGGTTTTTAGCTGGTTTTTAGCTGGTTTTAACAGGTTTTTAGATGGTTTTTAGATGTTTTAACAGGTTTTTAGATGGTTTTAACAGGTTTTAGATGGCTTTGAACAGGTTTTATGTGGTTTTTAACAGGTTTTAGATGGCTTTTTACAGGTTTTATATGGTTTTTAGCTGGTTTTTAGATGGTTTTAACAGGTTTTTAGATGGTTTTAACAGGTTTTAGATGGTTTTGAACAGGTTTTATATGGTTTTTAGCTGGTTTTAGATGGTTTTAACAGGTTTTTAGATGGTTTTAAAAGGTTTTAGATGGCTTTGAACAGGTTTTATGTGGTTTTTAACAGGTTTTAGATGGCTTTTTACAGGTTTTATATGGTTTTTAGCTGGTTTTTAGATGGTTTTAACAGGTTTTTAGATGGTTTTAACAGGTTTTAGATGGTTTTGAACAGGTTTTATATGGTTTTTAGCTGGTTTTAGATGGTTTTGAACAGGTTTTATGTGGTTTATAACAGGTTTTAGATGGTTTTAACAGGTTTTCAGATGGCTTTGAACAGGTTTTAGATGGTTTTGAACAGGTTTTATGTGGTTTTTAACAGGTTTTAGATGGCTTTGAACAGGTTTTATGTGGTTTTTAACAGGTTTTTAGATGGTTTTGAACAGGTTTTATGTGGTTTTTAACAGGTTTTAGATGGTGTTGAACAGGTTTTATGTGGTTTTTAACAGGTTTTATATGGTTTTAACAGGTTTTTAGATGTCTTTGAACAGGTTTTATATGGTTTTTAGCTGTTTTTAGATGGTTTTAACAGGTTTTAGATGGTTTTAACAGGTTTTATGTGGTTTTAACAGGTTTTATGTGGTTTTAACAGGTTTTAGATGGTTTTGAACAGGTTTTATGTGGTTTTAACAGGTTTTAGATGGTTTTGAACAGGTTTTATATGGTTTTAACAGGTTTTAGATGGTTTTAACAGGTTTTAGATGGATTTGAACAGGTTTTATATGGTTTTTAGCTGGTTTTAACAGGTTTTAGATGGTTTTGAACAGGTTTTATGTGGTTTTTAACAGGTTTTAGATGGTTTTGAACAGGTTTTATGTGGTTTTTAACAGGTTTTAGATGGCTTTGAACAGGTTTTATATGGTTTTTAGCTGGTTTTTAGATGGTTTTAACAGGTTTTTAGATGGTTTTAACAGGATTTTAGATGTTTTTTAGATGGTTTTAACAGGTTTTTATATGGTTTTGAACAGGTTTTAGATGGTTTTTAGCTGGTTTTTAGATGGTTTTAACAGGTTTTTAGATGGTTTTTAGATGTTTTAACAAGTTTTAGATGGTTTTAACAGGTTTTAGATGTTTTTTTAGATGGTTTTAACAGGTTTTAGATGGTTTTAACAGGTTTTAGATGTTTTTAGATGGTTTAACAGGTTTTTAGATGGTTTTAACAGGTTTTAGATGTTTTTAGATGGTTTTAACAGGTTTTAGATGGTTTTGAACAGGTTTTATGTGGTTTTAACAGGTTTTAGATGGTTTTGAACAGGTTTTATGTGGTTTTAACAGGTTTTAGATGGTTTTAACAGGTTTTAGATGTTTTTAGCTGTTTTTAGCTGGTTTTAACAGGTTTTATATGGTTTTTAGCTGGTTTTTAGCTGTTTTTAACAGGTTTTAGATGGTTTTAACAGGTTTTTAGATGGTTTTTAGATGGTTTTAACAGGTTTTTAGATGGTTTAAACAGGTTTTTGATGTTTTTTTGATGGTTTTAACAGGTTTTTATATGGTTTTTAGATGGTTTTAACAGGTTTTAGATGGTTTTTAGATGGTTTTTAGATGGTTATAACAGGTTTTTAGAAGGTTTTTAGATGGTTTTAACAGGTTTTTAGATGTTTTTTAGATGGTTTTAAAGGGTTTTAGATGTTTTTTTAGATGGTTTTAACAGGTTTTAGATGGTTTTTAGATGGTTTTAACAGGTTTTAGATGGTTTTGAAAAGGTTTTATATGGTTTTAGATGGTTTTAACAGGTTTTAAGATGGTTTTAGATGGTTTTAACAAGTTTTAGATGGTTTTAACAGGTTTTAGATGGTTTTGAAGAGGTTTTAGATGGTTTTGAACAGGTTTTAGTTGGATTTGAACATGTTTTAGATGGTTTTGAACAGGTTTTAGATGGTTTTGAACAGGTTTTAGGTGGAGTGAAGAGGTTTTAGGTGGATTTGAACAGGTTTTAGGTGGATTTGAACAGGTTTTAGTTGGAGTGAAGAGGTTTTAGGTGGATTTGAACAGGTTTTAGGTGGATTTGAACAGGTTTTAGGTGGATTTGAACAGGTTTTAGTTGGAGTGAAGAGGTTTTAGGTGGATTTGAACAGGTTTTAGGTGGTTTTTAACAGTTTTTAGTTGGTTTTTAACAGTTTTTAGTTGGTTTATAACAGGTTTTAGATGGCTTTGAACAGGTTTTAGATGGTTTTTAACAGGTTTTATGTGGTTTTTAACAGGTTTTAGATGGTTTTAACAGGTTTTAGATGGTTTTGAACAGGTTTTATGTGGTTTTTAACAGGTTTTAGATGGTGTTGAACAGGTTTTATGTGGTTTTTAACAGGTTTTATATGGTTTTAACAGGTTTTTAGATGTCTTTGAACAGGTTTTATATGGTTTTTAGCTGTTTTTAGATGGTTTTAACAGGTTTTAGATGGTTTTTAACAGGTTTTATGTGGTTTTTAACAGGTTTTTAGATGGTTTTGAACAGGTTTTATGTGGTTTTTAACAGGTTTTAGATGGTTTTGAACAGGTTTTATATGGTTTTTAACAGGTTTTAGATGGTTTTAACAGGTTTTTAGATGGCTTTGAACAGGTTTTATATGGTTTTTAGCTGGTTTTAACAGGTTTTAGATGGTTTTGAACAGGTTTTATGTGGTTTTTAACAGGTTTTAGATGGTTTTGAACAGGTTTTATGTGGTTTTTAACAGGTTTTAGATGGCTTTGAACAGGTTTTATATGGTTTTTAGCTGGTTTTTAGATGGTTTTAACAGGTTTTTAGATGGTTTTAACAGGTTTTAGATGTTTTTTAGATGGTTTTAACAGGTTTTTAGATGGTTTTGAACAGGTTTTATGTGGTTTTTAACAGGTTTTAGATGGTTTTGAACAGGTTTTATATGGTTTTTAACAGGTTTTAGATGGTTTTAACAGGTTTTTAGATGGCTTTGAACAGGTTTTATATGGTTTTTAGCTGGTTTTAACAGGTTTTAGATGGTTTTGAACAGGTTTTATGTGGTTTTTAACAGGTTTTAGATGGTTTTGAACAGGTTTTATGTGGTTTTTAACAGGTTTTAGATGGCTTTGAACAGGTTTTATATGGTTTTTAGCTGGTTTTTAGATGGTTTTAACAGGTTTTTAGATGGTTTTAACAGGATTTTAGATGTTTTTTAGATGGTTTTAACAGGATTTTAGATGTTTTTTAGATGGTTTTAACAGGTTTTTAGATGGTTTTGAACAGGTTTTAGATGGTTTTTAGCTGGTTTTTAGATGGTTTTAACAGGTTTTTAGATGGTTTTTAGATGTTTTTTAGATGGTTTTAACAGGTTTTAGATGTTTTTTAGATGGTTTTAACAGGTTTTTAGATGGTTTTAACAGGTTTTAGATGTTTTTTAGATGGTTTTAACAGGTTTTTAGATGGTTTTAACAGGTTTTAGATGTTTTTTTAGATGGTTTTAACAGGTTTTAGATGGTTTTGAACAGGTTTTATGTGGTTTTTAACAGGTTTTAGATGGTTTTGAACAGGTTTTATGTGGTTTTTAACAGGTTTTAGATGGTTTTAACAGGTTTTTAGATGGTTTTTAGCTGTTTTTTAGCTGGTTTTAACAGGTTTTATATGGTTTTTAGCTGGTTTTAAGCTGTTTTTAACAGGTTTTAGATGGTTTTAACAGGTTTTTAGATGGTTTTTAGATGGTTTTAACAGGTTTTTAGATGGTTTAAACAGGTTTTTGATGTTTTTTTGATGGTTTTAACAGGTTTTTATATGGTTTTTAGATGGTTTTAACAGGTTTTAGATGGTTTTTAGATGGTTTTTAGATGGTTATAACAGGTTTTTAGATGTTTTTTAGATGGTTTTAAAGGGTTTTAGATGTTTTTTTAGATGGTTTTAACGGGTTTTAGATGGTTTTTAGATGGTTTTAACAGGTTTTAGATGGTTTTGAAAAGGTTTTATATGGTTTTTAGATGGTTTTGAACAGGTTTTATATGGTTTTTAGCTGGTTTTTAGATGCTTTTAACAGGTTTTTAGATGGTTTTTAGATGGTTTTAACAGGTTTTTAGATGGTTTTTAGATGGTTTTAACAAGTTTTATATGGTTTTGAACAGATTTTATATGGTTTTGAACAGGTTTTATATGGTTTTTAGATGGTTTTAACAGGTTTTAGATGGTTTTTAGATGGTTTTAACAGGTTTTAGATGGTTTTGAACAGGTTTTATATGGTTTTTAGCTGGTTTTTAGATGGTTTTAACAGGTTTTTAGATGGTTTTTAGATGGTTTTAACAGGTTTTTAGATGGTTTTAACAGGTTTTAGATGGTTTTTAGATGGTTTTAACAGGTTTTAGATGGTTTTAAACAGGTTTTATATGGTTTTTAGGTGGTTTTTAGATGGTTTTTAGCTGGTTTTTAGATGGTTTTAACAGGTTTTTAGATGGTTTTTAGATGGTTTTAACAGGTTTTAGATGGTTTTTAGATGGTTTTAACAGGTTTTAAGATGGTTTTAGATGGTTTTAACAAGTTTTAGATGGTTTTAACAGGTTTTAGATGGTTTTGAAGAGGTTTTAGATGGTTTTGAACAGGTTTTAGTTGGATTTGAACATGTTTTAGATGGTTTTGAACAGGTTTTAGATGGTTTTGAACAGGTTTTAGGTGGAGTGAAGAGGTTTGAGGTGGATTTAAACAGGTTTTAGGTGGATTTGAACAGGTTTTAGTTGGAGTGAAGAGGTTTTAGGTGGATTTGAACAGGTTTTAGGTGGATTTGAACAGGTTTTAGGTGGATTTGAACAGGTTTTAGTTGGAGTGAAGAGGTTTTAGGTGGATTTGAACAGGTTTTAGGTGGTTTTTAACAGTTTTTAGTTGGTTTTTAACAGTTTTTAGTTGGTTTATAACAGGTTTTAGATGGCTTTGAACAGGTTTTAGATGGTTTTGAAGAGGTTTTAGATGGTTTTGAACAGGTTTTAGTTGGATTTGAACATGTTTTAGATGGTTTTGAACAGGTTTTAGATGGTTTTGAACAGGTTTTAGGTGGAGTGAAGAGGTTTTAGGTGGATTTAAACAGGTTTTAGGTGGATTTGAACAGGTTTTAGTTGGAGTGAAGAGGTTTTAGGTGGATTTGAACAGGTTTTAGGTGGATTTGAACAGGTTTTAGGTGGATTTGAACAGGTTTTAGTTGGAGTGAAGAGGTTTTAGGTGGATTTGAACAGGTTTTAGGTGGTTTTTAACAGTTTTTAGTTGGTTTTTAACAGTTTTTAGTTGGTTTATAACAGGTTTTAGATGGCTTTGAACAGGTTTTAGATGGTTTTGAAGAGGTTTTAGATGGTTTTAGATGGTTTTAACAGGTTTTTAGATGTTTTTTAGATGGTTTTAAAGGGTTTTAGATGTTTTTTTAGATGGTTTTAACAGGTTTTAGATGGTTTTTAGATGGTTTTAACAGGTTTTAGATGGTTTTGAAAAGGTTTTATATGGTTTTTAGATGGTTTTGAACAGGTTTTATATGGTTTTTAGCTGGTTTTTAGATGCTTTTAACAGGTTTTTAGATGGTTTTTAGATGGTTTTAACAGGTTTTTAGATGGTTTTTAGATGGTTTTAACAAGTTTTATATGGTTTTGAACAGATTTTATATGGTTTTGAACAGGTTTTATATGGTTTTTAGATGGTTTTAACAGGTTTTAGATGGTTTTTAGATGGTTTTAACAGGTTTTAGATGGTTTTGAACAGGTTTTATATGGTTTTTAGATGGTTTTAACAGGTTTTAGATGGTTTTTAGATGGTTTTAACAGGTTTTAGATGGTTTTGAACAGGTTTTATATGGTTTTTAGATGGTTTTAACAGGTTTTAGATGGTTTTAAACAGGTTTTATATGGTTTTTAGGTGGTTTTTAGATGGTTTTTAGCTGGTTTTTAGATGGTTTTAACAGGTTTTTAGATGGTTTTTAGATGGTTTTAACAGGTTTTAGATGGTTTTTAGATGGTTTTAACAGGTTTTAAGATGGTTTTAGATGGTTTTAACAAGTTTTAGATGGTTTTAACAGGTTTTAGATGGTTTTGAAGAGGTTTTAGATGGTTTTGAACAGGTTTTAGTTGGATTTGAACATGTTTTAGATGGTTTTGAACAGGTTTTAGATGGTTTTGAACAGGTTTTAGGTGGAGTGAAGAGGTTTTAGGTGGATTTTAACAGGTTTTAGGTGGATTTGAACAGGTTTTAGTTGGAGTGAAGAGGTTTTAGGTGGATTTGAACAGGTTTTAGGTGGATTTGAACAGGTTTTAGGTGGATTTGAACAGGTTTTAGTTGGAGTGAAGAGGTTTTAGGTGGATTTGAACAGGTTTTAGGTGGTTTTTAACAGTTTTTAGTTGGTTTTTAACAGTTTTTAGTTGGTTTATAACAGGTTTTAGATGGCTTTGAACAGGTTTTAGATGGTTTTGAAGAGGTTTTAGAAGGTTTTGAAGAGGTTTTAGATGGATTTGAACAGATTTTAGGTGGATTTGAACAGGTTTTAGGTGGATTTGAACAGGTTTTAGTTGGAGTGAACAGGTTTTAGGTGGATTTGAACAGGTTTTAGGTGGATTTGAACAAACTTTAGGTGGATTTGAACAGGTTTTAGTTGGATTTGAACAGGTTTTAGTTGGATTTGAACAGGTTTTAGTTGGAGTGAAGAGGTTTTAGGTGGATTTGAACAGGTTTTAGGTGGATTTGAACAGGTTTTAGTTGGACTGAAGAGGTTTTAGGTGGATTTGAACAGGTTTTAGTTGGAGTGAAGAGGTTTTAGGTGGATTTGAACAGGTTTTAGGTGGATTTGAACAGGTTTTAGGTGGATTTGAACAGGTTTTAGTTGGACTGAAGAGATTTTAGGTGGATTTGAACAGGTTTTAGTTGGACTGAAGAGGTTTTAGGTGGATTTGAACAGGTTTTAGGTGGATTTGAACAGGTTTTAGTTGGACTGAAGAGGTTTTAGGTGGACTGAAGAGGTTTTAGGTGGATTTGAACAGGTTTTAGTTGGACTGAAGAGGTTTTAGGTGGATTTGAACAGGTTTTAGGTGGATTTGAACAGGTTTTAGGTGGATTTGAACAGGTTTTAGTTGGAGTGAACAGGTTTTAGGTGGATTTGAACAGGTTTTAGTTGGATTTGAACAGGTTTTAGTTGGATTTGAACAGGTTTTAGTATGAGTAAAGAGGTTTTAGGTGGATTTGAACAGGTTTTAGTTGGACTGAAGAGGTTTTAGGTGGATTTGAACAGGTTTTAGGTGGATTTGAACAGGTTTTAGTTGGAGTGAAGAGGTTTTAGGTGGATTTGAACAGGTTTTAGGTGGATTTGAACAGGTTTTAGTTGGAGTGAAGAGGTTTTAGGTGGATTTGAACAGGTTTTAGGTGGATTTGAACAGGTTTTAGGTGGAGTTGAACAGGTTTTAGTTGGAGTGAAGAGGTTTTAGGTGGATTTGAACAGGTTTTAGTTGGACTGAAGAGGTTTTAGGTGGATTTGAACAGGTTTTAGGTGGATTTGAACAGGTTTTAGTTGGAGTGAAGAGGTTTTAGGTGGATTTGAACAGGTTTTAGTTGGACTGAAGAGGTTTTAGGTGGATTTGAACAGGTTTTAGGTGGATTTGAACAGGTTTTAGGTGGATTTGAACAGGTTTTAGTTGGAGTGAACAGGTTTTAGGTGGATTTGAACAGGTTTTAGGTGGATTTGAACAAGTTTTAGTTGGATTTGAACAGGTTTTAGTTGGATTTGAACAGGTTTTAGGTGGATTTGAACAGGTTTTAGGTGGATTTGAACAGGATTTTGTTGGACTGAAGAGATTTTAGGTGGATTTGAACAGGTTTTAGGTGGATTTGAACAGGTTTTAGTTGGACTGAAGAGGTTTTAGGTGGATTTGAACAGGTTTTAGTTGGACTGAAGAGGTTTTAGGTGGATTTGAACAGGTTTTAGTTGGAGTGAAGAGGTTTTAGGTGGATTTGAACAGGTTTTAGGTGGATTTGAACAGGTTTTAGGTGGATTTGAACAGGTTTTAGTTGGACTGAAGAGATTTTAGGTGGATTTGAACAGGTTTTAGTTGGACTGAAGAGGTTTTAGGTGGATTTGAACAGGTTTTAGGTGGATTTGAACAGGTTTTAGTTGGACTGAAGAGGTTTTAGGTGGACTGAAGAGGTTTTAGGTGGATTTGAACAGGTTTTAGTTGGACTGAAGAGGTTTTAGGTGGATTTGAACAGGTTTTAGGTGGATTTGAACAGGTTTTAGGTGGATTTGAACAGGTTTTAGTTGGAGTGAACAGGTTTTAGGTGGATTTGAACAGGTTTTAGTTGGATTTGAACAGGTTTAAGGTGGATTTGAACAGGTTTTAGTTGGATTTGAACAGGTTTTAGTATGAGTAAAGAGGTTTTAGGTGGATTTGAACAGGTTTTAGTTGGAGTGAAGAGGTTTTAGGTGGATTTGAACAGGTTTTAGGTGGATTTGAACAGGTTTTAGTTGGAGTGAAGAGGTTTTAGATGGATTTGAACAGGTTTTAAATGGATTTGAACAGGTTTTAGTTGGAGTGAAGAGGTTTTAGGTGGATTTGAACAGGTTTTAGGTGGATTTGAACAGGTTTTAGGTGGAGTTGAACAGGTTTTAGTTGGAGTGAAGAGGTTTTAGGTGGATTTGAACAGGTTTTAGTTGGACTGAAGAGGTTTTAGGTGGATTTGAACAGGTTTTAGGTGGATTTGAACAGGTTTTAGTTGGACTGAAGAGGTTTTAGGTGGACTGAAGAGGTTTTAGGTGGATTTGAACAGGTTTTAGTTGGACTGAAGAGGTTTTAGGTGGATTTGAACAGGTTTTAGGTGGATTTGAACAGGTTTTAGGTGGATTTGAACAGGTTTTAGTTGGAGTGAACAGGTTTTAGGTGGATTTGAACAGGTTTTAGTTGGATTTGAACAGGTTTTAGTATGAGTAAAGAGGTTTTAGGTGGATTTGAACAGGTTTTAGTTGGACTGAAGAGGTTTTAGGTGGATTTGAACAGGTTTTAGGTGGATTTGAACAGGTTTTAGTTGGAGTGAAGAGGTTTTAGGTGGATTTGAACAGGTTTTAGGTGGATTTGAACAGGTTTTAGTTGGAGTGAAGAGGTTTTAGGTGGATTTGAACAGGTTTTAGGTGGATTTGAACAGGTTTTAGTTGGAGTTGAACAGGTTTTAGTTGGAGTGAAGAGGTTTTAGGTGGATTTGAACAGGTTTTAGGTGGATTTGAACAGGTTTTAGTTGGAGTGAAGAGGTTTTAGATGGATTTGAACAGGTTTTAGGTGGATTTGAACAGGTTTTAGTTGGAGTGAAGAGGTTTCAGAAGCTGCTTCTAGGTTTTGATTTTGTGAACGAGAGAATGGTAAATGTTCAGATTCAGACAAACACAATAAACACAGATGATTGTTCATGAAGAGTTTTTATTCTGGACAATGTTTGTTATTGTCTGTGGATCTTCAGAAAACCATCAGCACAGACTCTTCCTCTGAACAGAACTCTGAAGAAGATAACACAAGCCGTTAGACTCAAGTCATTCATCCTAAAGAAACCCAGAACTCCCATAAACGCTTCTGATAAAAGAACTGTTTGTTTCGGATCACAAACACGACGAATGCTACAAGTCACATGGTAAATTCATCATGTGGTCCATGTAGTGTCCCGTCCTTGTGTTGTTTGTGTTAGCCTGGACCAATAGGAGATCCAGCTGAAGACTTTAACCAATCAGAAGAGAGCAGCACTTACAGTCCGCCCCATTCTCATGCAATAACATGTTTAATCTGCTGAACTCACCGTGTTTGGGCTCGTGCATGTAGTCTGGTTCTCCACTGAAGCCTGCACAACGAGCCTGAACTTTGAACTGCTCCAAGTCCGAGTCCTTCACAACGGGCCTCCGACCTGAAAACACAAGGATTTGAACAGGTTTTAGTTGGATTTGAACAGGGTTTAGTTGGATTTGAACAGGTTTTAGTTGGATTTGAACAGGTTTTAGTTGGACTGAAGAGGTTTTAGGTGGATTTGAACAGGTTTTAGTTGGACTGAAGAGGTTTTAGGTGGATTTGAACAGGTTTTAGGTGGATTTGAACAGGTTTTAGTTGGACTGAAGAGGTTTTAGGTGGATTTGAACAGGTTTTAGTTGGATTTAAACAGGTTTCAGTTGGATTTAAACAGGTTTTAGATGGATTTGACAGGTTTTAGTTGGATTTGACAGGTTTTAGTTGGATTTGAACAGGTTTTAGTTGGATTTAAACAGGTTTTAGTTGGATTTGAACAGGTTTTAGTTGGATTTGAACATGTTTTAGATGGATTTGAACATGTTTTAGATGGATTTTAACAGGTTTTAGATGGATTTGAACAGGTTTTATTAGGATTTGAACATGTTTTAGATGGATTTGAACATGTTTTAGATGGATTTGAACAGGTTTTAGATGGATTTGAACAGGTTTTATTAGGATTTGAACATGTTTTAGATGGATTTGAACTGTTTTTAGTTGTATTTGAACAGGTTTTAGTTGGATTTGAACAGGTTTTATTTGGATTTGAACAGGTTTTATTAGGATTTGAACAGGTTTTATTAGGATCTGGTCTTACTCATGAAGTAGAAACTGCGAACGCTCAGCTTCGGGTTGAAGCCGGTCGGGTCGAGGTTGAGTTTTCGTAGAAAGCTGTGGATGTTTGGAGCCGAGGTGTGGATGTTAAGGATCACAGAGTCTTCAGAGCTGCTGAGGAACTGGAACTCACTGCTCATGTTGTGCACTGCAAGACCAGAACCAAGACCAGGATCAGGACCGGGACCAGGACCGGGATCCAGACCAATACCAGGACCAGGACCAGGACCAGGACCAGGACCGGGACCAGGACCAGGGTTCCGGACCAGGACTTTAATCAACATACCATCCATAAAACCAAGTCAAAAGAGAAAGTGTCTGCACCAAAAGTGAAAGTAAATAAACTTTGGAACAAAAACATCAAACTTGTTCAAATCTATTTAATTGTTTTAAATTTATTACACATTTTTTAAAGTTTAGTTTTACGCTCATAGATTTTGTGAACTGTTCCCACTAAGGCAGGTCCTGGATAATGGGTCAAATAATGAAAAGAAAAATACTAAGAATGTAAGATGCCTCTGACCTCTGACCTCCGGCTGTAGGTCACACTCGGGGGAGGGGTTGAGCTGGATCTGACGGAGCTGGACTCTGGACCGACTCAGACCCAATCAAACTGTGACATTCTGAGTCTCTGTCAGAGTTCTTCTGCTCCCAGTTCCAGAGTCGGACCAGGACCAGAGTTACACCAGGTCCAGAGTCATACCAGGTCCAGAGTCGGACCAGGTCCAGAGTCGGACCAGGACCAGAGTTACACCAGGTCCAGAGTCATACCAGTTCCAGAGTCGGACCAGGACCAGAGTTACACCAGGTCCAGAGTTACACCAGGTCCAGAGTCATACCAGGTCCAGAGTCGGACCAGGTCCAGAGTCGGACCAGGACCAGAGTTACACCAGGTCCAGAGTCGGACCAGGACCAGAGTTACACCAGGACCAGAGTTACACCAGGTCCAGAGTCGGACCAGGACCAGAGTTACACCAGGACCAGAGTTACACCAGGTCCAGAGTCGGACCAGGACCAGAGTCGGACCAGGTCCAGAGTCAAACCAGGACCAGAGTCGGACCAGGACCAGAGTTACACCAGGACCAGAGTTACACCAGGTCCAGAGTTACACCAGGACCAGAGTTACACCAGGACCAGAGTTACACCAGGTCCAGAGTCGGACCAGGACCAGAGTTACACCAGGTCCAGAGTTACACCAGGTCCAGAGTCATACCAGGTCCAGAGTCGGACCAGGTCCAGAGTCGGACCAGGACCAGAGTTACACCAGGTCCAGAGTCGGACCAGGACCAGAGTTACACCAGGTCCAGAGTCATACCAGGTCCAGAGTCGGACCAGGTCCAGAGTCGGACCAGGACCAGAGTTACACCAGGTCCAGAGTCATACCAGTTCCAGAGTCGGACCAGGACCAGAGTTACACCAGGTCCAGAGTTACACCAGGTCCAGAGTCATACCAGGTCCAGAGTCGGACCAGGTCCAGAGTCGGACCAGGACCAGAGTTACACCAGGTCCAGAGTCGGACCAGGACCAGAGTTACACCAGGACCAGAGTTACACCAGGTCCAGAGTCGGACCAGGACCAGAGTTACACCAGGACCAGAGTTACACCAGGACCAGAGTTACACCAGGTCCAGAGTCGGACCAGGACCAGAGTCGGACCAGGTCCAGAGTCGGACCAGGACCAGAGTTACACCAGGTCCAGAGTCGGACCAGGACCAGAGTTACACCAGGACCAGAGTTACACCAGGTCCAGAGTTACACCAGGACCAGAGTTACACCAGGTCCAGAGTCGGACCAGGACCAGAGTTACACCAGGACCAGAGTTACACCAGGTCCAGAGGTCCATCCTCTCTGCTGTTTGCAGATGATGTCCTGTTAAGGTTTTAGGGTTACCAGGACCTTCAGTTGAACTGGGACGGTTTACAGCCGAGTGAGAAGCACCTCCGAGTCTGAGCGGCTGAGGCTCGGGTTTCGGTTTTGGATGGATCCTGGAGTAAACTGAACTGTGTCTAAATCACACTTTCAAGTTTCATAAAGGAACCACAACTTCAGCAGTCTTCTATTTCCAAAACCAAACTACATTCTTGCATTTAAACCCAGAGAGCAGAAAAAGTCTTCCCGTTTAGAGTAAAAGTGGACAAACCAGATGAAAACCCGCTGAAGCCAGATATAAGCCAGGACTTACGTGAGACTTTAGCCACGTTTCCGAAGATGGTGGCATTGGACTTTGTACTGAGGCAAGTTCCATTCCTGAAAAAACATGGGAATTAGTTTAGACCTGGTTCAGACCTGGTTTAGTCCTGGTTTAAACCTGGTTTAGACCTGGTTTAGACCCACATCTTGTTGAACTGGATCATTCCAAGTCCGGTGCTGGTCTCGGTGACATTGTACCAAAAGCTGGAGGTGAGTCCGAGCAGAGTCCGATAGAGGTTTTCATCAGTGAAACCCATCAGGAAATTAAACCTGCCCAAGACCTGGACCAGGACCAAAGACAGACCAGGATTAGACCAGGGTTAGACCAGAGTTAGACCAGAGAGAGATCCAACAAATAAATACATATATTAGTTCACATATGGTCAAGGGTCTTGTGATCTTAACGTCTAGTCCTGGTCTTGGTCTTACCGGAGTCTTGTCGTCCAGAGACAGAGGTGTGTTCATGTTGCTGCACTCCTCAGATCCTGGTCCTGATTCTGGACTTAGTTGTGACCTGGTCCAGCTTAGACCAAAGACCAGCAGCAGAACAGCACTTGCACAGACCTTCATCTTAGACCCTCTCAGACCCAGTTCTGGTTTAGTCTGAGTCCTGGTCCTTATTAAAGTCCGGAGTTGGTCCATCAGTGTTGGTTTAGGCGTTTACCCAAACACAGTTAAATAATGGATCGATGGATGAACAGAGCCAAAAGTCTAAAGTTTGTTGTTGTAACTATAGTTTAATGTTTTATTTTGGTAGAAATCAGGACTAAAACCAGTTAAATCATCATTTAGACCTGGTTTAGACCTGGTTTAATTCTTTAGAAATCACTGTTTAGTTGTTCATTTAAATACTGCTTTAGAGCTCCCTCTCGTGCCAAAAAGAGGAAACTGCAGGAGCTTCTTTTTTTTTTTTGAGCGTGCCCCGTGAGTTTGTGCGTGATGACGTCCGCAAATGGTGATTAAACCCTACGTAAACAGAGCCGTAAGAGGCTGAGAGGCGTTTGTTCGTCTGTGAAAAGGACCACCTCTTGTTTTGGACCAAAACGGAAACGACCATAGAGATACATAATAAAGGCTAGATGCCTGGTCCGCGCTGTCGGCCAATGGAGGTCGACGTCCGCACCTGGCGGCCATCTTGTCACAGGCAGCTTGCTCACTCGTAACATTGTGTTTTAATGGTGCATGTACTTTTTAAATAACCATAACTTGCTAAATTTTCTACCGATTTTTAAACAGTTTAGTTTGTTATAAACGTCAGAGATGTACTTATGACACTGCATTCCTATGAATAATTATAACGTAGGCTGCACAAAAGTCTGGCATCTTCTCCTATAAAGCCATCAATTTCCTGTATCATAATGTAAGATGTTTTTAACAAACCAAACCGATTGGAAATCATGTGCAACTTAAGTTATATTGAAAAGAAAGAGCAATTCTGCCTCTCCCACTGATGTAAAATTGCTGGGTAGCAGCTAACCTGTAACTACTAACGTTAGGTCTCACTCAAAGCCAGCTAATAACTACAACCACATTCACAATGACTGTAATTTAGATAAAAAATTGGTTGTCATAAAATCGTTATTGGTGTCAGTAAAACTATAACTGAACAGCTCGATGGTGGTCTCAGCCTTGATAACTTGCACAAGTAACGTTAGCCGTGATACACAACTATGCTGCACGATTAAGTCGTCTTTCGAAAAGAAAAGCTGCAATTTCAACATGTTTACGCATCCAGAATTATAGCCACATTATTAACGTTTGTAAGAAATCAAACATTTTGTAAATCCGTCAAGATTTCAGCGAGATAAAAGTATTTATGTTCGTGCAGATCACTCACCTTACATCAGGTACCACAGAGTCCGCCAGAAAGCTTGCCTGTTTCAAGATGGCCGCCGGTGATGACGTTAGAGACTGCGCCGTGAGACATCTAGCCTTTATTATGTATGTCTATGGAAACAAAACCAAAGTCTTGAAAAGTTTGTCCAGAAATACAGGCAGACAACAGGAAATTAGGTTAGCAGGACTTCACAATAAAAGCCCAATTAGAATAACGGGACAATTTGTCAGCTCTACAGCTCCACAGTTCTACAGCTCCACAGTTCTACAGCTCTACAGCCTACAGCCCTACAACTCTACATCCTACAGCCATACAGTTCTACAGCTCTACAGCCCTACAGCTCTACAGCCTCCAGCTCTACAGCTCTACAGCTCCACAGTTCTACAGCCCTACAGCCCTACAACTCTACAGCCTACAGCCATACAGTTCTACAGCCCTACAGCCCTACAGCTCTACAGCCCTACAGCTCTACAGCCCCACAGTTCTACAGCCCTACAGTTCTACAGCCCTACAGTACTACAGCCTACAGCTCTACAGTTCTACAGCCCTACAACCCTACAGTTCTACAGTCCTACAGTTCTACAGTCCTACAGTTCTACAGCCCTACAGCCCTACAGTTCTACAGTCCTACAGTTCTACAGTCCTACAGTTCTACAGCCTACAGTTCTACAGTTCTACAGTCCTACAGTTCTACAGCCTACAGTTCTACAGTCCTACAGTCCTTCAGTTCTACAGTCCTACAGTTCTACAGCCTACAGCCCTACAGTTCTACAGTTTTACAGCCCTACAGCTCCACAGCCTACAGTCCTACAGTTCTACAGTTTTACAGCCCTACAGCTCCACAGCCTACAGTCCTACAGTTCTACAGTTTTACAGCCCTACAGCTCCACAGTCTACAGTCCTACAGTTCTACAGTTTTACAGCCCTACAGCTCCACAGCCTACAGTCCTACAGTTCTACAGTTTTACAGCCCTACAGTTCCACAGTCTACAGTCCTACAGTTCTACAGTTTTACAGCCCTACAGCTCCACAGTCTACAGTCCTACAGTTCTACAGTTTTACAGCCCTACAGCTCCGCAGCTCTACAGCCTACAGTCCTACAGTTCTACAGTTTTACAGCCCTACAGCTCCGCAGCTCTACAGCCTACAGTCCTACAGTTCTGCAGTTTTACAGCTCTACAGCTCCACAGCTCTACAGCCTACAGTCCTACAGTTTTACAGCCCTACAGCTCCGCAGCTCTACAGCCTACAGCCCTACAGTTCTACAGCCTACAGCTCTACAGCCCTACAGCTCTACAGCCTACAGCTCCACAGCCCTACAGCTCCACAGCCCTGTAACTGTCTTCACCGTTTTGAGTTTTGGTCAACAAAAATGTGTTTTTCTTAAAAGTGTGTCTTGGGACATTGTCCATGCTTTTAGAAAGGTTAGGAACAAGAAAATATAAAAAGAATACGACTAATTATTTACATCAGGACACTAAATAAATAAAAAAACATGACCGAGATATTATATAACGTAAATTTAAAAGAAAAGAAATATAAATAAAAAAAATTATAAATAAATAATAATAATAGCCTTATTTTAGGAAATACGTGAATAAACAAGATAAGCCAGAGCTAGACCAGAACAAAACCAATCTAAACCCAGAATAAAGTTAGTTTATTAATACCAGGACTAAACATGTTTTTATTCTGAAGTTACTTCCGGGAAAGACCTGTCGCTGGTTGTAGTTTGACGGATGATGCGTCACTTGCTTTAAAATCCGTCCGAGCCGCGCAGGACCAGGCCTTAGAACCACGTCCCAGATGGACCGGTTCTGATCAGACTAAACCCCGGACAACAACTGGGACTAGACCCGGGATTTGATCCAGACCGTTGCGGATCCAGCGGAGTGGCCTCGGCAGCCGGGTAAGAGCGCTCCTCCCTCGGGGTGGTGTTTCCGTGTTTACCGCTGTGTTTGTGGGTCCTGACCGGCGGGGGTAGGGGCCTGCGGTAGCCGGGTTTGATGCACTCCTGCTCGGATTGAAATCGCCCCCTGCCGCCAATCGAAGCAGGATAAACCAGGACTAAACCAGAAATAAAGGACTAAAACGTGGGCTGTATTCAGACCAAACTGGAGCAAAGCAAGGACAAGAACTAAAATAGGACTAAACCAATGATTTGACCAGGTCTAGACTAAGACTAAACCAGGACCAAAGGAAGAATAGTCTGAAACTAAATGAGCACTAAAGCAAGGGCTAAAACCAGGACTAAACTCTAGTAGGACTAAACCAAGGTCTACACCCAAAACTAAAACCAGAATTGCATCAAGATGAATCTGAGAAAACTAGGACTAAATCTGCACCAAATTCGGGATTACATGGCCTTAAGCAGAGATAAAACCCGGACTAAAACTGGATTTAGGCCCAAGAATAAAATCAATACTGGATCAAATCTAAATTAGGATAAACTGTTCTATTACAAAATAATTCATAAAAACAGGCGCAAATGAACAAAAGTGTGAAAAGTGTTCTTGGCCAAAGCAGAAGAAGGGCTTCCCCAAATGGAAGTCGGACTCTTTCTCAGAAGGAAAAGTTATTGTATGGCTCATTGTCTGCGTGTCCGAGATCAAATATCACTGAAAATGTTTTTTAAAATCCGCTAAAATCCGGGTTTATCACAGCAACACAGACCGAGGCGGCGTCAGGTCTGCTGCCCGGGTTTGGTGCTCCCTTCTTCCCTTTCTGGTCTCGGACTTTCAGGCGAAGACTCCGCGGTTGATAACTTGTTTGGGTTCTCATTTAGCCGGGGTTTAACTGCTTTCTCTTCGGCTTGTTAACGCGGAAGTTCCGGTGGTGAGTTAACGGGTGTCAGCACTGTCCCTGCCCGGATTTGATGCGCTCATTTGGGCTTGTTGTCAAAGCAGGGAGCGGGTCCTTACGGTTCTCAGACGCTAATGCTACAGTTAGCCGTTTAGTGTAGCCTTCATTTAGACACTTTTTCAGAGCATTTACAACCAATAATCCCTTCGAAAACCAACAGTAATTAATAATTTTTTATTAATTCTCTTTTCGTTTTTACACTTATATTCGGTTGAAGTTTTTTTTCAGTGGTGTTTTAGCAGAAGGGTACAAGCTAAATGCTAAAAACACACATTAATTGCACTCAATGTTAAGCTAACCCGTCTTAAATATTTAACGAGTTAGTCTGATGTTTCACTATATTTTAGACAAGTTTAAACACCTTTTTATTATTATTATTATTATTATTGTTGTTGTTGTTGTTGTTGTTGTTGTTGTTGTTGTTGTTGTTGTTGTTGTTGTAATAACATATTCTCAGCAAGTTGAGGATTTAAATGGACGTTGAACCTGAATTATATCACCAGAGGATTGTTGAAGCTTGTTCTTGTGATAAACTTCACACTTTGCCCTGAACACATCAGAGTCACACTGTCATTAGTTCAACTCCATTTAATCAGGTATTAGCAGGACGGGTTTTTATTGGAGTTGGGTTTAGAGGTCTTATTTTGATTTAAGCAGGTTTTACTTGGATCTAGACTGGTTTTACTTGGATCTAGACTGGTTTTAGTTGGATCTAGACTGGTTTTAGTTGGATCTAGACTGGTTTTAGTTGGATTTAGACTGGTTTTAGTTGGATTTAGACTGGTTTTAGTTGGATTTAGACTGGTTTTAGTTGGCTCTGGACTGGTTTTAGTTGGCTCTGGACTGGTTTTAGTTGGCTCTGGACTGGTTTTAGTTGGCTCTGGACTGGTTTTAGTTGGCTCTAGACTGGTTTTAGTTGGCTCTAGACTGGTTTTAGTTGGCTCTAGACTGGTTTTAGTTGGCTCTGGACTGGTTTTAGTTGGCTCTGGACTGGTTTTAGTTGGCTCTAGACTGGTTTTAGTTGGATCTGGACTGGTTTTAGTTGGATCTGGACTGGTTTTAGTTGGCTCTGGACTGGTTTTAGTTGGCTCTAGACTGGTTTTAGTTGGCTCTGGACTGGTTTTAGTTGGCTCTGGACTGGTTTTAGTTGGCTCTAGACTGGTTTTAGTTGGCTCTAGACTGGTTTTAGTTGGCTCTAGACTGGTTTTAGTTGGCTCTGGACTGGTTTTAGTTGGCTCTGGACTGGTTTTAGTTGGCTCTAGACTGGTTTTAGTTGGATCTGGACTGGTTTTAGTTGGATCTGGACTGGTTTTAGTTGGCTTTGAACAGGTTTTGTATTGGTTTAAAGAGTGTCTCCTGAGACAGTCCTCATCTGGAAACCATCTTTCTCTCTGACCTCACGCTCGGCTGCGAACGGCTTCAAACTGACGACAGGCCACACCCTCGAGTCACGTGACCAACAGCTGGAGTGCACTGGTCACATCTGGCTCTAACACGACGTTTCAGAGCTGGGTTTGAACAGGTTTTAGTTGGATTTGTTTCACTGTTTCCTGTTGTCATTCATTATTAAACATTGTGTGGTGCTGTCAGTGTCACAGAAACCTGAGACTGAAACAAGAAACTGGCTCCAAACAATGGACCAGTCCTGGTTTAGACCCGGTTTAGACCTGGTTTAGACCCGGTTTAGACCTGGTGTAAACTGTATTAATCTGATTTGACTGAATAAAATACTTAAAGTATATTTCTGTCTTAGGTGAATCCAACATGGCCGATGCAGACGTCTCTCTGCCTCCTCTTCACTGCTCTTCCTCCACCTTCTCCTCTTCGTCTGTCACCAGACCCACCTCATCTCCCGTCGTCATGGAAATGGACCTGCAGCCCGACCCAGGTAAAACCCATAAGTGTTCTCCCTAATGTGTCCACGACTCTTTTCAAGAATCACACTTAACTCGGCCTCGGACGGTTCCCTGAAAGCACTCGGCTTCGACAGAGTTTCCTAAAAGAGCTCCCATATTCAGTTTTTGTTGTGCCACAGGGAACTATGAGTGTTTTTAATTCTGGAAATCTAAGACACGGCTAAGACTTAAAGTCTTTAACAAGTTATGAATTTGGAGTTCAGAAGGCGGTAAAGTCCGAAATATAGATTTTTCTTTTTCGTTCTAAAAGGAATTCTGCACACGGCTGAAGGCCTGGTTTAGAGTCACTTCAGTCCAGCTTTGTTCACTCTTTATTCTGTCTCTTCTGCAGTGATCGACCCTGAAGTGGCTCTGAAGGCCTGTCACGAGGTTCTGCTCAAAGTCCGGCTCCAGAACCCAGACCTCGAGCCTCCTCTGCAGCACGAGGTCCTGAACGGGGAGGAGGTCCTGAACGACGAGGTCCTGAACCGGGAGGGGGAGCTGAACGAGGCCGACCAAGACCAGACCCAGACCAGACTGAACCAACAGAACTGCTCGGACCCAGGTCTCAAACCGGACCTGGGGAAACGCGAGTTGCAGAAGGCGGAGCGGATGTCGTGGCTGATCAAAGAGGAAGAGGAGGAGGAGGAGCGCAGCCCTTCGTCGTGTAAACAGTCGTGGCTGCTGCGTCTGTTCGAGTCCAAGCTGTTCGACGTGTCCATGGCCATCTCGTACCTGTACAAGTCCAAGGAGCCCGGCGTGCAGGCCTACATCGGGAACCGGCTCTTCAGTTTCCTGGACCCAGAGGTGGACTTCTACCTGCCGCAGCTGCTCAGTATGTACGTGCACATGGACACCGAGGTCGGCGACGCCATCAGGCCCTACCTGGTGAGAACAGATGCTAATGCAAGTTAAAAACTGTTCAAATCCAACTAAAACCTGACCACATGTCCTGTGTTCTGGCCATCTTTGCTGTATGTTCGTGTCTCAGCTCCACCGGTGTCGGGGCAGCATCACCTTCTCGCTGCTCTCGGCCTGGCTGCTCGGGGCTTACTCCAGCGACATGCACATCTCCACCCAGCGTCACTCCAGAGGCACCAAGCTCCGAAAACTGATCCTGTCGGACGAACTGAAGCCCGGGCACAACCACAGCTCAGGCCCGGGGCTCGTGCACTCGGAGGGAAGCGCCGCAGAAGGACAGGGTCAGTCTGGTTTTTTAACTTACAGGGACGTGTTTGGAAACTCTGCTTCCTCTTCTGCGCTCTCGCATATTTGTGTTTTTTCTCGTTTTATATTAAGAGAATATTTGTGTTACCTGGGCCGGGTACGCTGAGTTTTCCCATTTTGTTGTCTTTTTAGTTTCTATTTGGTTAATTTAGTTTCGATCTTTTTTAATTAAACATCAGTGTTCCAAGTATTATTTCCTCGTCCCCAGGCCCTGTCCATCGTGACCCGGACGTCTTCCTCACGTCTCCCTCTCGTAGAACTCACCAGCGCTCGAAGTCTGACGCGTGCACGGCCACGAGCGTGCACGGAGCGGCTCTGAGACGGACCGGCAGTAACCCCCGAGTGGAGGCCGTGCACGAGGAGGTGAGCGCTGTTCTGACACAGTAAAGGTCTGTGAGTTATAATGCACTGTGCCCTGTTTGAAAAGTGAAAGAGAAGAGTCACTAAATCTAAAAGAGCTGGAGTTACAGACGCTGTGAGGAGAACCCTGGAGAGAAATGAGACCTCTGCGTTTCCAGAGTACACTTACCGTTAAATACAAGGACACAGATGGAAGTAACAGGAATACACTGTTATACACTTTTATCTCTCGGACATCAGTGTCAATAAAAACATTTACGATGATCTGTTCATCTGAAAGAACTGTAAAAAGACAAAGCAGTCCCAGGCCTAAACTCGCCTAAACAAACGAGGGACGTGTCGGATGCATTAACGTGATTTACTTGAACCCAGATGATTCAGATATTTTTCTCTATATTTTGACATTCAGGGAGTAAATTAAATTCATTCCGATGCATCTGTCAACGCGTGATATATTTCTGTCCAGCCTTTTTTGGAGTTTGAATCTCTGCAAACCCGAACTGTCGGAGAAGCAGCGTCACAGAAGAAAACCAGAAAAGCTCCTGCTTCAGCAAACCTGATAAAGGTCAGTTTTAGATGGATTTGAACAGGTTTTAGTTGGATTTGAACAGGTTTTGGATGGAACTAGCTAAAACCTGCTCAAATCCATCTTAAACTGATGTGTGCAGGAGCTTTTCTTGTTTTCTTGGACAGTATTTTTCCAATTTAAATTCTTGATAAATAAAGTAAGACCTAAATATATTTCCTAAATGTGAGGGGCACTGACCTGAGTTGTTCTCTCAGCCGGAGCGTCTGCGACCTCAGCGCGAGTTCGTCAAGTCCCTGCTCTGCATCGGGAAGCGTCTGGCCACGCTCCCAACGAAGGAGCAGAAAACTCAGAGGCTGATCTCAGAACTGTCTCTGCTCAACCACAAGCTGCCGGCTCGGGTCTGGCTCCCCACCGCCGACCAGCAGCACCACGTGGTCCGGGTGCCCCACAGCCAGGCCGTGGTGCTCAACTCTAAAGACAAGGTCAGACCAGGTTTAGACCAGGAGTGGACCAAAGAACACCAGTTTAAATCCCACTAAAACCAGTTCTAATCCGGTTCCAGGCTCCCTACATCATTTACGTGGAGGTCCTCGAGTGTGAAAGCTTCGAGACGTCGTCGGTTCCGGTCCGGATCCCCGAGACCCGGATCAGGACGGCTCGGTCGGCGGAGAACCTGGACTGCGGCTCTGTGGGTGGGGCGTCGCTGACGGGAGGCGGGGCCAGCTCCGTGACCTCAGAGCCCGGGGGCGTGGCCGGTGTGATGACCTCGGAGCACAGAGCGGGGAGCTTCTCGACGGTTCCCAACTACGACAACGACGACGAGGCCTGGGCCACGGACGACATCGGGCAGCTGCAGGTCGAGGTACCACACTTTTAACCTCTTTATTCTCTCGACATCTTACTTTTTTATTTGTTTCTCTTTTGTACCAGGTTAGTCTCGTATTAAAAATAATAAAACTACATTTCTTTGGCCTTTGTATCTAATTTTCTTTCTTGTATCTTTTATTCAAATTTTCTCTTGAATCTCCGTTCAGGGCGAGGGGCAGACGAGCAGCAGCGATAACATCAGTCAGTTCTCGGTGGACAGCATCACGAGTCTGGAGAGTAAGGAGCCCGTCTTCATCGCGGCCGGAGACATCAGGAGGCGTCTGTCTGAAAACCTGGCCCACACCCCGACCACCTTCAGGAGGGACCCCGAGGACCCGTCCGCCGTGGCCCTGAAGGAGCCCTGGGAGGAGAAAGTCAGGTCCGAACACGCTCCTGTCCGACGCTGGTCCGACACTGGTCCAACGCTGGTCCAACGCTGGTCTAACCCAGTCTCTCTCTGGTCTAACCCGGTCTCTCTCTGGTCTAACCCGGTCTCTCTGGTTTCAGGAGGATCCGGGAGGCCTCTCAGTACGGACACCTGCCGAACTGGAGACTCCTGTCTGTCATCGTCAAATGTGGAGACGACCTCAGACAGGAGCTGCTTGCCTATCAGGTGCTGCGCCAGCTGCAGGTAACCACGGCAACCACACAGCTTAAATAGCTAGTGATGCTACCCTTCCAGTGCAGTAATATCTTTTCTTTGTTCCAAAGTACGTCCACCAATCAGGAGCCAGCTGCTATTATTGCTGGACAGTGATTGGTTAATGTTGTTTAATGCAGGAAACTGTTAGACTCTGAGACCAGGACACATTAGAGGAAAAAGATTTGAAGTTTTCTGTCAGTGGGAGTTGGTCTGGACCAACTGGGTCTAAACCAGGACTGTCTGCTGGTGCAGTATTTGTCCAATGTGTGGAAACTGTTCACAGACAGAGCATGAGTCTGTCCCGTCTGTGTCCTCAGTGGATCTGGCAGCAGGAGCGGGTGCCTCTCTGGATAAAGCCGTATAAAATTGTGGTGATGTCCTCAGACAGTGGGATGATCGAGCCAGTCCTGAATGCCGTCTCTCTGCACCAGGTTTGTTTTCTCAGGTCTAACCCCGGTCTCTCTCTCTGGTCTAACCCCGGTCTTACCCGGTCTTCCTCCTCAGGTCCGTAAACAGAGCCAGCTGTCTCTCCTGGATTACTTCCTGCAGGAACACGGCAGCTTCACGACGGAGGCCTTTCTTTCGGCTCAAAGGAACTTTGTCCAGAGCTGCGCCGGATACAGCCTCATCTGTTACCTCCTGCAGGTCAAAGACAGGTAAAGACCGGGACTAGACCAGGACTAAACGTTTAGAGCAGTATTGACCTTCATAAATGGTTTTCTAAGTCCATTACAATGGTTAGTTGACTTGTAGTGGTGTGTCTGGTGCATCTGAGCACCTGCAAGTGGAGCTGCGACTGTCTCGGCTCTCATTCACGCCAGAGTGAAAAAATGAAAAAATGGCTTTACTGTAATTCAATAAAAGCACTGAGCTCTCGGAGCTTTCACTAAGATCGAGGGGGTCTGGAGGGGGTCTGGAGGGGTCTGGAGGCGGGTCTGGAGGCGGGTCTGGAGGCGGGTCTGGACGGGGTCTGGAGGCGGGTCTGGAGGCGGTCTGGAGGGGGTCTGGACGGGGTCTGGACGGGGTCTGGAGGGGGTCTGGAGGGGTCTGGAGGGGGTCTGGACGGGGTCTGGAGGCGGGTCTGGAGGCGGGTCTGGACGGGGTCTGGTGGGAGGTCTTGAGGGGGTCTGGAGGCAGGTCTGGTGGCAGGTCTTGAGGGGGTCTTGAGGGGGTCTGGAGGGGATCTTGAGGGGGTCTGGTGGCAGGTCTGGAGGGGGTCTGGAGGCAGGTCTGGAGGGGGTCTGGAGGCAGGTCTGGAGGGGGTCTGGAGGCAGGTCTGAAGGCAGGTCTGGAGGGAGGTCTGGAGGGGGTCTTGAGGGGGTCTGGAGGCAGGTCTGGAGGGGGTCTGGAGGCAGGTCTGGAGGGGTCTGGAGGCAGGTCTTGAGGGGGTCTGGAGGCAGGTCTGGAGGGGGTCTGGAGGCAGGTCTGGAGGCAGGTCTGGAAGGAGGTCTGGAGGGGGTCTGGAGGGGGTCTGGTGGCAGGTCTGGAGGCAGGTCTGGAGGGGGTCTGGAGGGGGTCTGGTGGCAGGTCTGGAGGCAGGTCTGGAGGGGGTCTGGAGGGGGTCTTGAGGGGGTCTGGAGGGGGTCTGGAAGGAGGTCTGGAGGGGGTCTGGAGGCAGGTCTGGTGGCAGGTCTTGAGGGGGTCTGGAGGGGGTCTGGTGGCAGGTCTGGAGGCAGGTCTGGAGGGGGGTCTGGAGGGGGTCTTGAGGGGGGTCTGGAGGGGGGTCTGAAATGCTCTGTTTATTTTTTCAGACACAACGGGAACATCCTGCTGGACTCTGAGGGACACATCATTCACATTGACTTCGGCTTCATTTTGTCCAGTTCTCCTCGAAACCTGGGCTTCGAGACGTCCGCGTTTAAACTCACCTCAGAGTTTGTCGACGTGAGTTCTACACTGTTTTAAAAAAAAAATCCGATAGATTTACTCTGTATTTAACATTTTCAAACAAAATACTGTATATTTTAATTAAATGTAAAATGTAAATTTGTTTAAATTTAGTCAGTTTTGACATTTTCTGTTCTAAACAAAACCTTAGCTTTTTTATGATCATAACAAAGACCTGTTCTTGACTAAAAAATACTCCCAAAGGTCTGTTAGTTGGTAAGGTTTGTACTTTTCACGAGCACAGATGGTTTAAAAACAACAGGCCGTTTTGCATTTCTATAATGTATTTAATGTATAATGTACTGTTATAATAATTTTAATTCTTATGTTTAGAGTTACTGGGGGCTTATAGTTCTCCTCAGGTCATGTCAAATTCATTCATTCATTCATTCATTCATTTTCTACCGCTTTGTCCCGTTAGGGGTCGCGGGTGGCTGGAGCCTATCCCAGCAGCTTTGGGCCTGAGGCGGGGTACACCCTGGACAGTGGCCAGTTACTCGCAGGGCTGACATATAGAGACAAACATTGACAGACAACCATTCACTCTCACATTCATTCACTAGGGACACTTTAGAGTTGCCAATTAACCTGTACATGCATGTCTTTGGACGGTGGGAGGAAGCCGGAGTACCCGGAGAGAACCCACGGTAACACGTGGAGGACATGCAGACTCCTCACAGAAAGCCCGGAGTCAGCCGAGAATATTCGAGTCGGCCGGGTTTTGAACTCACGACCTTCTTGCTGTAAGGCAGAAGTGCTAACCACTCTGCCACGTGCAACATGTCAAATTCATGTTATGTATAAATTATTATAACATGTACACAGTTTGTTCACGTCATAAATTGACATCGAGAGTGATGTGATGAGTCAAATGTCTCTGTTGGAGGCGATTTGAAGTTTTTCGTTTGTGTTTCTTTCAGGTGATGGGGGGACTGGATGGAGACATGTTCATTTATTACAAAATGCTGATGCTGCAGGGTCTGATCGCCGCCAGAAAACACATGGAGAAGGTGCTGCAGATCGTCGAGATAATGCAGCAAGGTAAGACTGATTTAAAAGTGACTTGTTTGTGATACAATGAGCTGCAACATGCAAATAATAAAAGCCACAAAGCTGGCTGTAGTTTGGAGCCAGCCTTCATTTCTACATTAGCTTCCTGCCTGCAGCTGATCCCATGGACCATTCTTTTTATATTGCCAACTGCCAAAATGAGAGAATACAAAGCATAACATATTACTGTCCGTTGTTTTCCTAGGTTCCCATCTTCCCTGTTTCCACGGCTCGAGTACGATTCGCGGTTTAAAGGAGCGTTTCCACATGTCTTTAACCGAGGAACAGCTCCAGCTCCTGGTCGAGCAGCTCGTGGACGGCTCCATGAGGTCCATCACCACCAAACTCTACGACTCCTTCCAATACGTCACCAACGGGATCATGTGAGACTCTGACTCTGTAACCTCTCTGGAAACTCTTCAGGTTCGGAGTCAAAACGAGGCGAACAAACTCGAAAGACTGTTACAAAAAACTGGACTAGACTGGATAGAGCTCTAAACCAGCACAGACACTTCAGGAGAAAGACAAAAAACAGAAAAGCGGAGGCTCGCTGCAAAGTTTCGACTTTTGTGCTTTGAACGCTGCTGAACTCAGTTTGTTTTAAAAACCACTAAGGATTTATAAGTTTCACCAAACGCACCATTAATTTAAGCCTTAACACAATGAAGCTACAAAAACATTAGCTACAGACGTTTCAGAAGCTGCTTGGAACTAAAATGTACTAATAAAACAAAATTGCCACAACTTTCTAGACTCTAGACACTAAAAATGTAATGTTTGGATTTAAATGCTGAAAATCTTCTCAAAAACCGCTAACGCTGCTACTTTGGCAAATTCAAAAAAAGTAGTTTTGAGGCTTAAATTTTAATTTGAAATTTTAAAATAAATTACAAGTTGATGACACAATTTCCACCAAAAATTTATTAAGTTCTGAAAATTTCATTAAAGTTGCCCAATCTCTCCTAAAACATTTCCTTTTGGAAATATTGCATTAATATTAATTACTTAAGTTAACTTAAGTTAAACTGTACAAATAAAATCAAAGAAATAAACTCAAACTTTTCATGAATTTACAACAAAAAATGTAAGATTTTGGTGTGTCCATCAGAAATGTTGACAGATATAAAATATTAGTTTTTAGCATTTGACTTCTCCAAATTGCTTCATAAAATGCAATTGTGCAGTAAATATAATAAAGATTCTCCAGAATTACTGAATAATTAAAGATTTGAGTCTTTAAAGGGGTCTTTTGGAAAAACCCTGCAAACTTTAAATATGACTTATGCGCTTTACTTTGTTTGTCCCAAGAAATATTAAAAGGAATGAAAACTGATTAACCTCAAAATAAAAAAGTAATGTTGAAATGGAAGCTTAAAAACACCAGCAGCATCTGAAGGAAACCTTTAGAAATATCGAACAGAACGAGGAGAAAACACTAACTGGAAGCACAACAGGGAGATTTTATTTGTTTTTTGTTTTGTTTGTCTCTAAAACATGCACAACCACAGACTGAAAATGTCTTAAACGTTAGTGTTTTTCACCAGACAATTATCACCTTTTTACTCAAGAATGAGTCGGTGAGTTAATTTGAATTATTGCAGTTCTACATTAACATAAATGGTCTCTTGGGCAATTTTAAAATACTACTCCTCCAAAACAAACGACTCAAATGCTGAGTGGATTTTATGTTTTGTACGAGGATGAGCCTTAATTCCCCCAAACGCTTCACATTTTGATTTAAAGTTAAAAATCCTGACAAATTGGAGTGCACATATCATTCAAAACTTCAAAACCTATCCCTTAAAGTGACAAATGTCTGGTGAAAAAGTCAAATTTAGTTTACTATGTTATCAAATCATTTAAGCACTGTCACACAATTATTTTGTTTGGCCTTGAATTTCAAAATTGTGTTATTGTGACATGACGCTAAGTTTCCAGTGTTGAACGGAGCCGACTAAAGCATCTCTGCTAACTGTAATGTTACATGTATATTTATGGCTGCCTATTTAACTAACACTTTTCCTTATTGTTTGGTCCCGAGTACATTCCTGTTTTTTTTATTTTTATTTTTTTACTTATGTAAAAATGTTTCCTTTACATGTGAATGCTTATTATTATTATTATTATTATTTTTTTTTTTACCGTCCAAAATGACTGCATGCTAATGCTAACGCTCAAAAATCACTTTATTCCATTTACTTTTGTAAAGTTATTTTTCTATTGGATGATTGGAGTCATTTCAAAAGCTAAATCCTAAAATAATTTTTCCAGTAAATTAGCCGTTAGCATAACTTGTTTGTGGTTGTGTTTATTACTGGTTTTATAAAAGCTAAATATTTGAGTGAATACTAAAACACAGTAATTAGCTAATTAGCTTTCTGAAAATGGAGCCAATTTGCATTTTTCTTTTAGCGGCTACTCAAATCTTCTTAAATTCACGCGTTTCATTAGCCGTGTTTTGGTAAAAGCAGCTTACACGTTGGAATAAAGGGATTTCTTTTGAGCGTTACCCAAGAAAGATGCAGTTGTTTAAATGAAGGGTTTTCCTTTGTCCACTCTGTCTGACCACAATAAGACAAAGCAGGTCTGTTTTTATAAAAAGGTAGATTATTATTTTTTAATGCTAACAGTTAGCCTAGCGTGCTACGTAATCACTGTCACCTCTTTGGCTTAAAGAAGCAACTGTGATTTTAAGAAATGAAATGGCAATTCCTCTCCTTAATTCTGCTTCTTTTTGTTTTTACTTTGTGAATATTTATGTGTAAAGATGCCTTGAGACGTACAGAAGGTACAAACGTTTATCAATGCAAAGAAAGAACTAAAAGTGCTTTTTATAAAATGTTCAAAAGAAGATGAGGTTTACTTCGGCAGAACTTACTTACCATTAATATTTTTATTCAGGAATCTGTGGCTCGTGGTCGGTTAAATAAACTGTTGTGGAGAGAAAGTGCTGCTGTTTGGTCAAACCTCGTAATGAAGAGCCTTTCATTGCCTTGTTTCTACTTTTCATTTGCTCTAAACATTAAAAACTGAACCTAAATGTGAAAACGACCACGTGCATTTATTCCATAAAACGAGCCACGTTTTACCGCACAAATGTTTTCATTTATTTTTTAAAGGAAATAAATGTCCTGGTCTAGTGAAGACTTCAGGGCGTTGGTCTAGTCCTGGTCTAGTGAAGACTTCAGGGCGTTGGTCTAGTCCTGGTCTAGGGAAGACTTCAGGGCGTTGGTCTAGTCCTGGTCTAGGGAAGACTTCAGGGCGTTGGTCTAGTCCTGGTCTAGGGAAGACTTCAGGGTGTTGGTCTAGTCCTAGTCTAGGGAAGACTCCAGGGCGTTGGTCTAGTCCTAGTCTAGGGAAGACTCCAGGGCGTTGGTCTAGTCCTGGTCTAGGGAAGACTCCAGGGCGTTGGTCTAGTCCTGGTCTAGGGAAGACTCCAGGGCGTTGGTCTAGTCCTGGTCTAGGGAAGACTCCAGGGCGTTGGTCTAGTCCTGGTCTAGGGAAGACTCCAGGGCGTTGGTCTAGTCCTGGTCTAGGGAAGACTCCAGGGCGTTGGTCTAGTCCTGGTCTAGGGAAGACTTCAGGGCGTTGGTCTAGTCCTGGTCTAGGGAAGACGTCAGGGCATTGGTCTAGTCCTAGTCTAGGGAAGACTCCAGGGCATTGGTCTAGTCCTAGTCTAGTGAAGACTTCAGGGCGTTGGGTCTAGTCCTGGTCTAGGGAAGACTCAAGGGCGTTGGTCTAGTCCTGGTCTAGTGAAGACTCCAGGGCGTTGGGTCTAGTCCTGGTCTAGTGAAGACTTCAGGGCGTTGGGTCTAGTCCTGGTCTAGGGAAGACTTCAGGGCGTTGGTCTAGTCCTGGTCTAGGGAAGACTTCAGGGCGTTGGTCTAGTCCTAGTCTACGGAAGACTCCAGGGCATTGGTCTAGTCCTAGTCTAGGGAAGACTCCAGGGCATTGGTCTAGTCCTAGTCTAGTGAAGACTTCAGGGCGTTGGGTCTAGTCCTGGTCTAGGGAAGACTCAAGGGCGTTGGTCTAGTCCTGGTCTAGGGAAGACTCCAGGGCGTTGGTCTAGTTCTGGTCTAGGGAAGACTCCAGGGCGTTGGTCTAGTCCTGGTCTAGGGAAGACTCCAGGGCGTTGGTCTAGTCCTGGTCTAGGGAAGACTCAAGGGCGTTGGTCTAGTCCTAGTCTAGTGAAGACTCCAGGGCGTTGGTCTAGTCCTGGTCTAGGGAAGACTCCAGGGCGTTGGTCTAGTCCTAGTCTAGGGAAGACTCCAGGGCGTTGGTCTAGTCCTGGTCTAGGGAAGACTCCAGGGCATTGGTCTAGTCCTAGTCTAGTGAAGACTTCAGGGCGTTGGTCTAGTCCTGGTCTAGGGAAGACTCCAGGGCGTTGGTCTAGTCCTAGTCTACGGAAGACTCCAGGGCATTGGTCTAGTCCTAGTCTAGGGAAGACTCCAGGGCATTGGTCTAGTCCTAGTCTAGTGAAGACTTCAGGGCGTTGGGTCTAGTCCTGGTCTAGGGAAGACTCAAGGGCGTTGGTCTAGTCCTGGTCTAGTGAAGACTTCAGGGCGTTGGTCTAGTCCTAGTCTAGTGAAGAGTTCAGGGCGTTGGTCTAGTCCCGTTCTAGGGAAGACTCCAGGGCGTTGGGTCTAGTCCTGGTCTAGGGAAGACTCAAGGGCGTTGGTCTAGTCCCGTTCTAGGGAAGACTCCAGGGCGTTGGTCTAGTCCTGGTCTAGCCCTGATCTAGGGAAGACTCCAGGACTTTAGTCTAGACCTGGTCTAGCCCTGGTCTAGGGAAGACTCCAGGGCATTGGTCTAGTCCTGGTCTAGCCCTGGTCTAGTGAAGACTCCAGGACTGCTAGCATTAATCTGATGAGTCATGGTCATAGCCAGGATATAATAATATAATATTTTATAACCACTTATCGATTTAACTTTAAAGGCCCTAAAGTTCTAACTAAAACCACATTATACCTTTTTCTTTATCAGTTTCTGAAATGCAGCAAGATTCAAATGAGTTTAAATACATGTTTGAGGCTCGCTGTGTTTGTGTAAACGCAGCCGACGCGATCCTGTGTTTGTGTAAACGCAGCCGACGCGATCCTGTGTTTGTGTAAACGCAGCCGACGCGATCCTGTGTTTGTGTAAACGCAGCCGACGCGATCCTGTGTTTGTGTAAACGCAGCCGACGCGATCCTGTGTTTGTGTAAACGCAGCCGACGCGATCCTGTGTTTGTGTAAACGCAGCCGACGCGATCCTGTGTTTGTGTAAACGCAGCCGACGCGATCCTGTGTTTGTGTAAACGCAGCCGACGCGATCCTGTGTTTGTGTAAACGCAGCCGACGCGATCCTGTGTTTGTGTAAACGCAGCCGACGCGATCCTGTGTTTGTGTAAACGCAGCCGACGCGATCCTGTGTTTGTGTAAACGCAGCCGACGCGATCCTGTGTTTGTGTAAACGCAGCCGACGCGATCCTGTGTTTGTGTAGTCCCGGTTTAGTCTTACTTTTCCGGAAGAAATTAAGTCCCTGTAATTTTGTTTCCTCCAGCAGATGGAGTCACAACACTGCCAACAAAAAAACAAAAAAAAAAAAAAAAAAAACAGAGCTGCTGCAAAAGTCTGTGAAGGTATTTTAATATAGAATTAAATTAAAATTAATTAATATTAAAATATTCATTTTATTAATAAATTTAGTAAAATAAATAAATTAATTAAAGAAATACTTTTTCACATGCTTCTTTTAGAACATGTTTTTGAAGCAGTTCAACTGGTTTTTATCTGGATTTAAACAGGTTTTAGATGAAAAAGATTTAGTTTAAGTTTATGGATTACAAAAAGAATTGTGTTAGACAGAACTGCTTTAACCGCAAAGTAACAGAATTAACGAAATAAAAGACTATAGATTATGAAAATATAGCAATAACTATAATATTGCAGATCTGTATTAATAATTTCTGAGCTAAGAGACACAAAAGAGTGAATCCACAGTCTTTATTTACATCAGAACCACAGTTATTGATCAGTGTATAAACATAAATAAACTGTACAGAGTGCAGTGTGGTCCGTCTCCAGCAGGGGGCGCTGAGAGTGTTACTGTAGCTTTAAACAATAACAGAGCAGCACTGAGCGACGAACAAAACATCAGCTGTTCTCAAAAGGTTATTGCCTTGTCAGAAAATACATTTATTTGTGAACGGTTTATGATAAATACAGGTCTAAACCAGGTCTAAACCTGGAGTAAACCTGGACTAATCCAGGTCTAAACCAGGTCTAATCCAGGTCTAAACCAGGTCTAAACCTGGAGTAAACCTAGACTAATCCAGGTCTAAACCAGGTCTAAACCAGGTCTAATCCAGGTCTAAACCAGGTCTAAACCAGGTCTAAACCAGGTCTAAACCAGGTCTAAAGCAGGACTAAAGCAGGTCTTAAACAGGTCTAAAGCAGGACTAAAGCAGGTCTTAAACAGGTCTAAAGCAGGACTAAAGCAGGTCTAAACCTGGTCTAATCCAGGTCTAATCCAGGTCTAAACCAGGTCTAAACCTGGAGTAAACCTGGACTAATCCAGGTCTAAACCAGGACTAAACCTGGACTAAAAAGTGGTAAATATAGTTGCGAACCTTTCACAGTGACGTTTAAGAATGGACTGAAGTAAAAGTTCTTAATAAATTTCTGAAACGTACAAAGGTGAATGAGTTACTAATTTTCAGGAATAAATTCAGAAGCTCAGTAGAAAAAAGCTGCGTGATACCAATATGGTACAAAAGATTCAGATTATTTCAGTCGTTTCCGTTCGTCCGGCCTTTGTCCAAACAACAGAAATGGAACAGAAGCCAGAAAAACAAATATTAAACTGTTTCCACTTTTTCATAAATCCTCACATTCTTTTGTGTCCGACTTAAAAAACATGTCCCAGAGTCGCCTCAAAAACAAGAATAAAAAAGCAGCTGAATTCCGTCTGTTTTTTGGGTTGTTTCCGGTTCTTTCTTTGTCATTTTTAAAGTGTTTTTTATTGCTGCATCAGAACTTTTTCTTTGTCCTTTTCATGAAATCTTTTGAATTCTGCCGAGTCATTGCCACTTTTTAATTCCAGCTTGTTTAGCGTCTTTAGCAACAATCCTCAAACGTGTTCTTCTCACCGCCACAATATTCTTGTCCTTCCTTTCTTTCATTTGCATTTTTTTATTTACCCAAATTGCTTTTTGGTTTAAATTTGAACGTTTGAGTCACTCTGTAATCTTGTTGCTTCCATTTTTTGCCCTTTGCCCAGTTTTTTTTCTCTCCAACCATTCAACCCTTCTTTCCTTCTTTTTATTTGACGTTTTGACTTTATTTGTTTTCTTCACAAACCCTTTTAGCTTTTGTTCTGGAGAAACAAAAGTTCTTTGTCCACACCTTCTTCATCAGGTGTAGGCTATACATGATATATTTATAATTCTATATCTGTAGATAGTTTTATTGTGACTTATGTCTTACGTTAGCAGCGTTAGCAGCGTTAGCACGGTTTGTACTGTCATTAAAAGCTTTTGAGTGGTTTGTTTCTTCTGCTTTTTATGTTTTCTTTTCTTGTACTTAGCTCTTTGGCTGGTGATTTTCTGAGCTTCATGAAATTAGCACTCAAAAGTAGACTCTTTCCTTCCTTTTTTGTTTTAGTCACAAAAGTCTCATTCTTTTCTTTTTTTTCAGTCAAACAGTTGAATACGTGATTGATTTCTCTGTTTTCTCACTTTAGCAATGTTAGCATCGTCATTAGCAATGTTTTTGGCAACGTAACCACTTCATTCAGATTTTATCTTTTCAAGATAGAAATTAGCTTTACCTTTTGAGACCTTGTCAAACCAGTACCATGTCTTTTTGTTCCCTTACCTTCCCTCCTGTTTTTGTTTTTAGGGAACAAGAGTTAGGAGTCCTTGTTTTCTTGGATCTGCCTGAACAGTTCAACACTTTACTATTACTTTTTGTGTTTCAGACCTTTGCTACAACTGCACTGCGATGTTATAAAAGCTTCCTTCTGCATACAAACTGTTATTTTAACTCCTACTCTCAAGATTTACACATTTTCCTTTTTACTAATTAACATCTTCCCTTTTTTTCTTCCTTCCTTTGCATTCTTTGCTTCATATTCACCTTATTTGAGTTTTTGCTGAGTCACTACGAGTGTTTTTCTTGCGTTATTTTTCCGTTCCTTCTGCTAACGTGGCCGTGTTGGGCAGAAACAGCGGTTTGGGCGGGACTTGCGGCTTCAGTGACACGCTCCTCTTCACGGCCGTTTTCTGCGTTTTTGGGCCTTCGCTGTAGCTGTGCTGCCGCGTCAAGCTAACGTGAGGTCTACTGCTGACGTTAGCGCTGTTAGCATTGTTTGCGTTGATCTGCGTCGGCCCGTTACAGCTGCTGTTTGTGTTCATTCGGGCTAAAAAGCTACTTCCGCGTTGGTTGAAGCTAGGATTTCGCGGCACGGCTCCCATTTTGACGAGTTGTCGCTGGGAGTGGCTGCGACTCACGGTAACGCCGCTTTCTCCGCCGCCGCTGCCGTTCTGTTCTGGGATCTTTCGTAAAGACGACTGGCTGGATTTGGAGGAGCTCTGAGGAGGTTCCAAGAGCTTCAGGCCTGAATACGAGTCCGTCTCCGGGGCTTCGTGTTTGCTCTGGAGCTGCTGCTGGTTGTTGTTGTGGTGGTTGTAGTGGTGCGTTCGAGTCGTGGGGCCGTGCTGAGGTTGATGATGATGATGGTGGTTTGGGAAGAGTGAAGAGGAGGAGGTGGAGGTGAGGACTTTGATTCCTCCGGTTCCTGAAGCACTGACCTGGAACAAAGACAGAACAAGAGCTGGTTGTTTTCTGACTTTGGTTGAGACATAATCCTTTTAAATTAGTTTTGTTACAGCCTCTCTTTTGTCTTGGACTAATTTTTAGACCCTGGTTTAGATTTACCTGATTTACCCTGATAGATTTAGACCCTCCTCGTTAAACGTTACGTATTTCCATTGCCTCCCTTTTCTCTGTTTATGTCTTTCTTTTTGTGTCTTATCTAAAAAGAACCCATTTAAATCCTTAATAATAAGCATCAGATATAATCACGATGCCTGTGTTTTTGACAATAAACTGTTTGAGACACGGTCCTGACGTTAAAAGGTCAGCAGGGGGCAGCAGTAGCTCAGTGGGTTGAGAAGTCGTCTTTCAACCTGAAGGTAGTTGGTTCGATTCCCACTCTCCCCACAGTTCATACTGTCGTTGTGTCCTTGGGCAAGACACTTAACCCACCTTGCCTTCAGTGGCTGTAACACTGGTAATTACTGTAGAACAATGTAAGTCGCTTTGGATAAAAGCGTCTGATAAATGAATAAATGTAAAAATGTAAATGTAGGTCTTTCCAGTCTTACCTCGTGGATGTGTCTGAGCAGTTCGTCCAGCGCCGACACGTCCACCACGCTCTGAGGCAGCGACTGTTGTGATTGGTGATGGTAGGCCCCGCCCACTCCCGCTCCTCGCTCCTCATTGGTCGTTTTCCGGTTGTCCTCCGTGAACTGAGCCGTCCCTATCGCTCCGTTACTCAACACGCTGTCGCTCTTCGTGGCCTGGTGCTGGGAAAACGCCGACGTGTTCCCGACGAGGGCCATGAACCCGGCAGCGTGTCCCGGTTTGGACGGACAGGAAGTGTCCTTAGCGTTGTTGGAGTTCTGGTTCTGGCGTAAAGCGCTTGTGGTTTTGTTGGGGAGCTCTGGGGTCGAGTCTGGAGTCGGTAAACTGGACTCAAACTCACCGTCGGTCTGAGACAGAGTCTGGAGGAAGATGGGAAGGTCAGAAGAAGATAAATGATGAGAAAATTATTATAGGTGTGTTTACTGAGCTATTCAGGCTTTAAACCCTCTCCATTTCTCCAGGTTTGAGACAAAAATACAGAAAAGATTAAAGAAAAGATGTTAAAGGTGCATTTTCATTGTTGGACCAGATGTTTTCACTTTTACAAAAACATACTTTTTTTCAGAAAACATATGTTAGATCTTTTGAAAATTGCTGCCAGTCCAGACTCAAACCCATAGATTATAAAAACATAAATGTCGTTACTGTCGTTACCACAGGGCAATACAACGGTGGTTACATCCGGGCTTTTACTGCAGAGTAAAACAATCGTTTTCAGATAGCATAAACGTAATAATCAACCCCCCCCCAGAGTTGTCCCGTAGTAAAAACTTAGTTCTAGAGACCGGAGCCATCTTTTGTACCAGGATGTAAACAGGATTTTTACTCTTGTAAAGTCTCCATTGGGTTTCTGCTTTTGAAGCCTGCCCCCTGGTGGACGGAGGTATACCGCTGTATTCCGATGTATTTCGCTGTATTCCGATCTATTCCGATGTATTCCGATGTATTTCGATGTATTTCGATGTATTCCGATGTATTCCGATGTATTCCGATCTATTCCGATGTATTCCGATGTATTTCGCTGTATTCCGATGTATTTCGCTGTATTTCGCTGTATTCCGATCTATTCCGATGTATTTCGACGTATTCCAATGTATTTAGATCTATTCCGATGTATTCCGATGTATTCCGATGTATTTCGATGTATTCCGATGTATTTTGATGTATTCCGATGTATTTTGATGTATTTTGATGTATTTCGATGTATTCCGATCTATTCCGATCTATTCCGATGTATTCCGATGTATTTCGATCTATTCTGATGTATTCCGATGTATTCCGATGTATTCCGATGTATTCCGATGTATTTTGATGTATTTTGATGTATTCCGATGTATTCCGATGTATTTTGATGTATTCCGATGTATTCCGATGTATTTCGATCAATTCCGATGTATTTCGATGTATTCCGATGTATTTCGATGTATTCCGATGTATTCCAATGTATTCCGATGTATTCCGATGTATTTCAATGTATTTCGATCTATTCCGATGTATTTCGATGTATTTCGATCAATTCCGATGTATTTCGATGTATTCCGATGTATTTCGATCTATTCCGATGTATTTCGATGTATTTCGATGTATTTCGATCTATTCCGATGTATTCCGATGTATTCCGATGTATTTTGATGTATTCCGATGTATTTTGATGTATTCCGATGTATTTTGATGTATTTCGATGTATTCCGATGTATTTCGATGTATTTCGATCTATTCCGATGTATTTCGATGTATTTCGATCAATTCCGATGTATTTCGATGTATTCCGATGTATTTCGATCTATTCCGATGTATTTCGATGTATTCCGATGTATTTTGATGTATTCCGATGTATTTTGATGTATTCCGATGTATTCCGATGTATTTCGATGTATTCCGATGTATTTCGATCTATTCCGATGTATTGCGATCTATTCCGATGTATTTCGATCTATTCCGATGTATTCCGATGTATTTCGATGTATTTCGATGTATTTCGATGTATTTCAATCTATTCCGATGTATTCCGATGTATTCCGATGTATTTCGATCTATTCCGATGTATTCCGATGTATTCCGATGTATTCCGATACATTCCGATACATTTCGATGTATTCCGATGTATTCCGATGTATTCCGATGTATTCCGATGTATTTCGATCAATTCCGATGTATTTCGATGTATTCCGATGTATTTCGATGTATTCCGATGTATTCCGATGTATTCCGATGTATTCCGATGTATTTCGATCTATTCCGATGTATTTCGATGTATTTCGATCAATTCCGATGTATTTCGATGTATTCCGATGTATTTCGATCTATTCCGATGTATTCCGATGTATTCCGATGTATTTCGATCTATTCCGATGTATTCCGATGTATTTTGATGTATTCCGATGTATGGCAGCGTCCTTACTCGAGGAACGTTTAGGAGGTTTCCATGGTTTTGGAAAAGCGTGCATCTCTTACCTGAGAGAGGCTGAGCTCTGCGGCGCCCCCCAGAGGCAGGTCCGGGTGAACAGGTGCGTTCAGGTGAGGCTCAGAGCCACCGTTAACAAAGGAGCTGTAGAGTCTGGACACATCCAACTTCTCCTGGAAAAAACAGGGACAGACCGGCTTTAGAACAAGATCTGGGTTAAACCTGCTTTTAGACCTGGTTTTGGTCCTGCATCGGTTCTGGATTAGGTTCTAGTCTAGACCTGAAATAGACTTGGTTTAGAACTGGTTTTGGTCCAGTTTTATACCGTTTTTAGTTGAGATTCAATCCTCTTTTAGTCCTGGTTTTAGTCTTAATTTAGTCTTGGTTTAGTCCCAGTTAAGGTCTGCTTTTTGTCCATTTATTGTCCAGGTTTATTTTAGGTCTTATCCTTGGTTTTGACCTGGTCCAGGCCCGGTCTGACCCGACCTTACCTTGCTGGAGTGGTCCAGGAGCCCGTTGAGTTTGGCCAATGACCTCAGAGACAGAGCGCGAGGCAGCGACGCCTCCGGGTCTTTGGCCAATGGCGTGGCTCGGTGGGCGGGGCCTCTGCAGTAACACGACACCATGAAGCCGGACAAGATGGCTCCCAGCGAGAAGGCCACGAGGACGCAGGCGATGAGCAGCGTGTAGTGGACCTGAGCCGGGTCCAAGTCCGGGTCCAGTCCTGACACCAGTCCAGAACATTTTAGAAACAGAAGGTTTACAAAGGACTGCCCCGAACAATCAGGTCTAGACCAGGTCGAAACCGGGTCTAAACCAGGACTAAAGCAGGTCTAAACCAGGACTAAACCAGGACTAAACAACCTGGATAGACCTGCTTTAGACCTGCTTTAGACCAGCTTTAGACCTGGTTTAGTCCTGGTTTAGTCCTAGTTCAGGGAAAAGGTTATTTTTGCACAGCTCTGACCAAAAGCAGCAGTTGAATGTTCCTCAGGTTCAGAACATCTCTTTAAAAAACACTTTTAAAAACTGACCGAACGCTGAGTCGGCTGCTGAGTCATGGTTTCTGCTCGTCGCCATGACGTCACCTGAAAAAAGAAAATAAAGTCATGGGCCCAACAGAAAGAGCTGTTGTATTGTGTTTTTATTTATTCGTCTCATTTCAGGAAACGTAAATGTGTTGTTTTCTCACCGTGACAGGTCTCAGCGGAAAACGAGTGGTCTCCATCGAGGTCCTGCTCAAAACCAGCTCTGGAACCAGAACAAGACCTGGTTAAGTCCTGGTTTAGACCTGGTTTAGTCCTGGTTTAGTCCTGGTTTAGACCTGGCTTAGACCTGGCTTAGACCTGGTTTAGTCCGGGTTTAGACTGGTTTAGACCTCGTTTAGTCCGGGTTTAGTCCTGGTTTAGACTGGTTTAGACCTGGTTTAGACCTCGTTTAGTCCGGGTTTAGTCCTGGTTTAGACCTGGCTTAGACCTGGCTTAGACCTGGTTTAGTCCGGGTTTAGACTGGTTTAGACCTGGTTTAGACCTGGTTTAGTCCGGGTTTAGTCCTGGTTTAGACCTGGCTTAGACCTGGCTTAGACCTGGTTTAGTCCGGGTTTAGACTGGTTTAGACCTCGTTTAGTCCGGGTTTAGTCCTGGTTTAGACTGGTTTAGACCTGGTTTAGACCTCGTTTAGTCCAGGTTTAGTCCTGGTTTAGACCGGGTTAAGTCCTGGTT
The DNA here is from genome assembly GCA_024349245.1 of Neodontobutis hainanensis. Classification (NCBI taxonomy): domain Eukaryota; kingdom Metazoa; phylum Chordata; class Actinopteri; order Gobiiformes; family Odontobutidae; genus Neodontobutis; species Neodontobutis hainanensis. Next base: position 73,882 of record JALDNG010000331.1, on the reverse strand, counting down.
TAGACCTGGCTTAGACCTGGCTTAGACCTGGTTTAGTCCGGGTTTAGACTGGTTTAGACCTGGTTTAGACCTGGTTTAGTCCGGGTTTAGTCCTGGTTTAGACCGGGTTAAGTCCTGGTTTAGACTTGGTTTAGACCGGGTTTAGTCCTGGTTTAGTCCTGGCTTAGACCTGGTTTAGACCGGGTTTAGTCCTGGTTTAGTCCTGGCTTAGACCTGGTTTAGACCTGGTTTAGACCTGGTTTAGTCCTGGTTTAGACCTCGTTTAGTCCGGGTTTAGTCCGGGTTTAGTCCTGGTTTAGACCTGGTTTAGTCCTGGTTTAGTCCTGGTTTAGTCCTGGTTTAGACCTGGTTTAGACCTGGTTTAGACCTGGTTTAGTCCGGGTTTAGTCCGGGTTTAGACATGGTTTAGTCCTGGTTTAGACCTGGTTTAGACCTGGTTTAGACCTGGTTTAGACGTGGTTTAGTCCGGGTTTAGACCTGGTTTAGACCTGGTTTAGACCTGGTTTAGTCCGGGTTTAGTCCTGGTTTAGACCTGGTTTAGACCTGGTTTAGACCTGGTTTAGTCCGGGTTTAGTCCGGGTTTAGTCCGGGTTTAGACCTGGTTTAGACCTGGTTTAGTCCGGGTTTAGACCTGGTTAAGTCCTGGTTAAGTCCTGGTTTAGACCTGCTTTAGTCCGGGTTTAGACCGGGTTTAGTCCTGGTTTAGTCCTGGTTTAGTCCTGGTTTAGTCCTGGTTTAGACCTGGTTTAGACCTGGTTTAGACCTGGTTTAGACCTGGTTTAGTCCTGGTTTAGACCTGGTTTAGACCTGGTTTAGTCCTGGTTAAGTCCTGGTTTAGAGCTGGTTTAGACCTGGTTTAGTCCGGGTTTAGACCTGGTTTAGACCTGGTTTAGACCTGGTTTAGTCCGGGTTTAGTCCGGGTTTAGTCCGGGTTTAGTCCTGGTTTAGACCTGGTTTAGACCTGGTTTAGACCTGGTTTAGTCCGGGTTTAGACCTGGTTTAGACCGGGTTTAGTCCGGGTTTAGTCCGGGTTTAGTCCGGGTTTAGTCCTGGTTTAGACGTGGTTTAGTCCGGTTTAGATCTGGTTTAGACCTAGTTTAGACCTGGTTAAGTCCTGGTTTAGTCCTGGTTTAGTCCTGGTTAAGTCCTGGTTAAGTCCTGGTTAAGTCCTGGTTTAGACCTGGTTTAGTCCTGGTTAAGTCCTGGTTTAGACCTGGTTTAGACCTGGTTTAGTCCGGGTTTAGTCCTGGTTTAGACCTGGTTTAGACCTGGTTTAGTCCGGGTTTAGTCCTGGTTTAGACCTGGTTTAGACGTGGTTTAGTCCTGGTTTAGACCTGGTTTAGACCTGGTTTAGACCTGGTTTAGACCTGGTTTAGACCTGGTTTAGTCCCGGTTTAGTCCTGGTTTAGACCTGGTTTAGACCTGGTTTAGACCTGCTTTAGTCCTGGTTTAGTCCGGGTTTAGTCCGGGTTTAGTCCTGGTTTAGACGTGGTTTAGTCCGGGTTTAGACCTGGTTTAGACCTGGTTTAGACCTGGTTTAGTCCGGGTTTAGTCCTGGTTTAGACCTAGTTTAGACCTGGTTAAGTCCTGGTTTAGTCCTGGTTTAGTCCTGGTTAAGTCCTGGTTAAGTCCTGGTTAAGTCCTGGTTTAGTCCTGGTTTAGACCTGGTTAAGTCCTGGTTTAGACCTGGTTTAGTCCGGGTTTTGACCTGGTTTAGTCCTGGTTTAGACCTGGTTTAGACCTGGTTAAGTCCTGGTTTAGACCTGGTTTAGACCGGGTTTAGACCGGGTTTAGTCCTGGTTTAGACCTGGTTTAGACCTGGTTAAGTCCTGGTTTAGTCCTGGTTTAGTCCTGGTTTAGTCCTGGTTTAGTCCTGGTTTAGACCTGGTTTAGACCTGGTTTAGACCTGGTTAAGTCCTGGTTTAGACCTGGTTTAGACCGGGTTTAGACCGGGTTTAGTCCTGGTTTAGACCTGGTTTAGACCTGGTTAAGTCCTATTTAGTCCTGGTTTAGACCTGGTTAAGTCCTGGTTTAGTCCTGGTTAAGTCCTGGTTAAGTCCTGGTTTAGACGTGGTTTAGTCCTGGTTAAGTCCTGGTTTAGACCTGGTTTAGACCTGGTTTAGTCCGGGTTTAGTCCGGGTTTAGACCTGGTTTATACCTGGTTTAGACGTGGTTTAGACCTGGTTTAGACGTGGTTTGGTTCGGGTTTAGTCCTGGTTTAGACCTGGTTTAGACCTGGTTTAGACCTGGTTTAGTCCAGGTTTAGACCTGGTTTAGTCCTGGTTTAGACCTGGTTTAGTCCGGGTTTTGACCTGGTTTAGTCCTGGTTTAGACCTGGTTTAGACCTGGTTAAGTCCTGGTTAAGTCCTGGTTTAGACCTGGTTTAGACCGGGTTTAGACCGGGTTTAGTCCTGGTTTAGACCTGGTTTAGACCTGGTTAAGTCCTGGTTTAGTCCTGGTTTAGACCTGGTTTAGTCCTGTTTTAGACCTGGTTAAGTCCTATTTAGTCCTGGTTTAGACCTGGTTTAGACCTGGTTTAGACCTGGTTAAGTCCTGGTTTAGTCCTGGTTAAGTCCTGGTTAAGTCCTGGTTTAGACGTGGTTTAGACCTGGTTTAGTCCGGGTTTAGACCTGGTTTAGACCTGGTTTAGACCTGGTTTAGACCTGGTTTAGACGTGGTTTAGACGTGGTTTAGTTCGGGTTTAGTCCTGGTTTAGACCTGGTTTAGACCTGGTTTAGACCTGGTTTAGACGTGGTTTAGTCCTGGTTTAGACCTTGTTTAGACCTGGTTAAGTCCTGGTTAAGTCCTGGTTTAGACCTGGTTAAGTCCTGGTTTAGACCTGGTTTAGACCTGGTTTAGTCCTGGTTTAGTCCTGCTTTAGACCGGGTTTAGTCCTGGTTTAGACCGGGTTTAGTGCAATTGTGTCTTTATTTAAAGCTGTGAGGCGTTCACTGACCACAATGACCCTGTTTTTTCTGTCTCTGTCTGTGCTGAGGCTGACGTATGGGCAGTGAACGCCTCGTCTCACAGACTTTCTCACTTCTCTGTCTCTGAGTCGACTACGGCTGGGATTAGTTCTTTTTCTAGTATTATTAATAAACTGTCTTTTCTAAAGTGCTCTGCTGCCCTGAGTTTTGCCTTGTAGGCGAGAAGTGAGTCAAACCTGAAATATTCTGAGCTGAATATTAATGACGTGAGAGTGAGGCTCAGATGTGGAAGAGCCACAGACGAAACACACGACGAACACTGAACAAAACGGAGCTAAAAACTGACTGAAGCCAGGTTTAAAGCGAGTGTGGGCTGAAGGCTTTATTAAGAAGAGGTTTAGATGGAAATACAGCAGAACCAGAGAAAAGAGAGAAGGATGGAGGGATGTGGAGCAGCGTTTCCCTGGAAACGGAGCGAAGGATAAACGACACACGAGAAGATTTAACACTGAAAGAAAATATACAGGTCTAAACGGGACTAAACTGGGCCTAAACCGGGTCTAAACCGGGACTAAATCAGGTCTAAACGGGACTCAACCGGGTCTAAACCGGGACTAAACCAGGATTAAACCGGGACTAAATCAGGTCTAAACCGGGACTAAACTGGGTCTAAACCGGGTCTAAACCGGGTCTAAATCAGGTCTAAACCGGGACTAAACCGGGTCTAAACCGGGTCTAAACCGGGACTAAATCAGGTCTAAACCGGGACTAAACCGGGTCTAAACCGGGTCTAAACCGGGTCTAAACCGGGACTAAACCGGGTCTAAACCGAGACTAAACCGGGACTAAACCGTGTCTAAACCGGGACTAAACCAGGTCTAAACCGGGTCTAAACCGAGACTAAACTGGGTCTAAACCGGGACTAAACCGGGTCTAAACCGGGACTAAACCGGGACTAAACCGTGTCTAAACCGACTAAACCGCGGTCTAAACCGGACTAAACTGGGTCTAAACCGGACTAAACCGGGACTAAACCGGTCTAAACCGACTAAACCGTGTCTAAACCGGACTAAACCAGGTCTAAACCGGTCTAAACCGACTAAACCGGTCTAAACCGGTCTAAACCGACTAAACCGGGTCTAAACCGACTAAACCGACTAAACCGACTAAACCGGTCTAAACCGAGACTAAACCGACTAAACCGTGTCTAAACCGGGACTAAACCGGTCTAAACCGGATTAAACCGACTAAACCAGGTCTAAACCGGGACTAAACCGGGACTAAACCAGGATTAAACCGGGACTAAACCGGTCTAAACCGAGACTAAACCGACTAAACCGTGTCTAAACCGTGTCTAAACCGGACTAAACCGACTAAACTGGGACTAAACCGACTAAACCGACTAAACCGACTAAACTGGGTCTAAACCGGGTCTAAACCGGGACTAAACCGGGTCTAAACCGGGACTAAACCGTGTCTAAACCGGGACTAAACCGGGACTAAACCGGGTCTAAACCGGGACTAAACCGTGTCTAAACCGGGACTAAACCAGGTCTAAACCGGGTCTAAACTGGGACTAAACCGGGTCTAAACCGGGTCTAAACCGGGACTAAACCGGGTCTAAACCGGGACTAAACCGTGTCTAAACCGGGACTAAACCGGGTCTAAACCGGGTCTAAACCGGGACTAAACCGGGTCTAAACCGACTAAACCGGGACTAAACCGGGTCTGAAACCGGGACTAAACCGTGTCTAAACCGGGACTAAACCAGGTCTAAACCGGGTCTAAACCGGGACTAAACCGGGTCTAAACCGGGTCTAAACCGGGACTAAACCAGGTCTAAACCGGGTCTAAACCAGGACTAAACCGGGACTAAACCGGGACTAAACCGGGTCTAAACCGAGACTAAACCGGGACTAAACCGTGTCTAAACCGTGTCTAAACCGGGACTAAACCGGGTCTGAAACCGGGACTAAACCGTGTCTAAACCGGGACTAAACCAGGTCTAAACCGGGTCTAAACCGGGACTAAACCGGGTCTAAACCGGGTCTAAACCGGGACTAAACCGGGTCTAAACCGACTAAACCGACTAAACCAGGTCTAAACCGGTCTAAACCAGGACTAAACCGACTAAACCGGGACTAAACCGGGACTAAACCAGGTCTAAACCGGGTCTAAACCAGGACTAAACCGGGACTAAACCGGGACTAAACCGGGACTAAACCGGGTCTGAAACCGGGACTAAACCGTGTCTAAACCAGGACTAAACCGGGACTAAACCGGGACTAAACCGGGACTAAACCAGGTCTAAACCGGGTCTAAACCAGGACTAAACCGGGACTAAACCGACTAAACCGACTAAACCAGGTCTAAACCGGGTCTAAACCGGTCTAAACCGACTAAACCAGGTCTAAACCGGTCTAAACCGGGACTAAACCGGTCTAAACCGGGATTAAACCGACTAAACCGACTAAACCGGTCTAAACCGGGACTAAACCAGGTCTAAACCGGGTCTAAACCAGGACTAAACCGGGACTAAACCGGGACTAAACCGGGACTAAACCAGGTCTCAGAACAGAAAGTATTTGGTAAATGTGACATTTATGAGTTTGACATCAACAGTGAGTTCGGCTCCATTTGTAAATCTTCTTCTGTTTCTGAGAATGACAGAGAAACAACTAAATACAGCTGCTTCTTGATTGTGACTGACTCAGAAGCGTTTTAAAGATCTGAGCCAAAGTGAGAAGCAGAGTGACGTACTTAAAGCCCGGAGCCATGTTGGTGCAGCTGCCGGTTCGAAGCCAGATGCAGTAAGGATCACGAGACGCGAGGCACGCCCTGGAAACAGAGGAAGTCAACAGGTCGTGACAGAAGTAAGGTTTGGTTGGCTCTGAGCCCTGACACCCACCTCCTGCAGGCCCGGTGCTGGCTGCAGCGGCTCAGTGGCACTCGGATCACGCAGCTGCTGAAGGCCACGAACACAGCGTGGTTCTCCCGGTCCAGCTCCAGACCCAGTACTCTCCTGTCCTCCTGTCCCTGAACGTTACACCTGCACATAAACACATTCAAATACAACACTTCCCTTTGGTTTCTGCGACAGACAGAAAACTCAGAAAACTCCGCCGAGCTGCACCAAACAGAAAAAGGAACACGCTGTTGGGACGATGCCTGATGTGTGAGGAGTCTGCATGTGTTAGTGTGGGTTCTCTCCGGGTACTCCAGTTCCTCCCACTGCCCAAACACATGGCTAATCTAAAGTTTAGAGTGAATGGTTGACTGTCTCTAAGTGTTTACCCTGCGACTAACTGTCCAGGGTGAACCCCCGCCTCAGGCCCAGAGCTGCTGGGATAGGCTCTAAACACAGTGTCGTTAACCCATATATGTGCATTTCGATGAACAGCCTTTAGCTTCAACAAAACATAGAGCTTTTAATACAACCACTCCAGAACCCCCCCAGAACTACTCCAGAACCCCCCCAGAACTACTCCAGAACTACCCCAGAACCCCCCCAGAACTACTCCAGAACTACCCCAGAACTACTCCAGAACTACCCCAGAACCATCCCAGAACTACTCCAGAACTACCCCAGAACCATCCCAGAACTACCCCAGAACCATCCCAGAACCATCCCAGAACTACTCCAGAACTACTCCAGAACCCCCAGAACCCCCAGAACTACTCCAGAACTACTCCAGAACTACCCCAGAACTACTCCAGAACTACCCCAGAACCATCCCAGAACTACCCCAGAACTACTCCAGAACTACCCCAGAACCATCCCAGAACTACTCCAGAACTACTCCAGAACCATCCCAGAACCATCCCAGAACTACTCCAGAACTACTCCAGAACCATCCCAGAGCCTCCCCAGAACTACTCCAGAACTACTCCAGAACCATCCCAGAACTACTCCAGAACTACTCCAGAACCATCCCAGAACTACTCCAGAACCATCCCAGAACTACTCCAGAACTACTCCAGAACTACTCCAGAACCATCCCAGAACTACTCCAGAACTACTCCAGAACCATCCCAGAACTACTCCAGAACCATCCCAGAGCCTCCCCAGAACTACTCCAGAACCATCCCAGAACTACTCCAGAACTACTCCAGAGCCCCCCCAGAACCATCCCAGAACTACTCCAGTACTACTCCAGAACCATCCCAGAACTACTCCAGAACCATCCCAGAGCCTCCCCAGAACTACTCCAGAACTACTCCAGAACTACTCCAGAACCATCCCAGAACTACTCCAGAACTACTCCAGAACTACTCCAGAACCATCCCAGAACTACTCCAGAACTACTCCAGAACCATCCCAGACCTACTCCAGAACCATCCCAGAACTACTCCAGAACTACTCCAGAACCATCCCAGAACTACTCCAGAACCATCCCAGAACTACTCCAGAACCCCCAGAGCCCCCAGAACTACTCCAGAACCCCCAGAGCCCCCAGAACTACTCCAGAACCATCCCAGAACCATCCCGGAACCATCCCGGACCCCCAGAGCCCCCGAACCCCCAGAACCTCCCCAGAGCCGACCCAGTCCAGACCTGAGTGGGTTGTAGACCTGGACCTCCTCGAGCAGAACCGAGCTGAAGCTGTGGTTCCCAGGATTCACCAGGAGCTTCAGGAGTTTCCCGTCGTCAGAACCCAGAAACAGGACGGTCCGGTCTCTGTGTGGCCCGGCCGAGACATCAGCGGCGATCCGGCTTAGTTTGGACCTGGAGACAAGGAACAGAGGGGTTTAGGACAGGACCAGGTCTAAAGCCGGTCCAGAGCAGGTCTAAAGCCGGTCCAGAGCAGTTCTGACCTGCTGGTCCTGGTAAAGACCGGTCTGTGGTGGACCGAGGCCACAGACTCGTCCATCAGAGGAAAGGACTTTATAAACATCAGGGTCTCGTCTGGAAATTGCACCGAAGACCTGTAGTCCTCCGCAAGACCGTCCCCGGCACAGGTCCCGGGTCTAGACCAGACAAAACCACAGATATTCAGACATTTAAAATGTGATTAAAACACAACAGAGTAATGGTAGTTTGATGATTTAGTGGAGCTGAAAATAAAGTATTTATATTTATTTAGTATTTCTGAGTTCTGTCTGAGTGAGAGATAAACCTCTCCAGAGCACAAACTACACCAGGCTTTAGAGCTTATTATAGTCTGTTCTGGAGGGGTTCTGCTCAGTTTCTGTTCTGTCTGAGAGAAGTCAAAGTGAGGGAACTGTACTAGGGTTACTAAATAACAGATGTGGGGACCAGGCTGGTCTGGGACTGGTCTTACCTGGGTTTGGGAACCAGATGATCTGGGACTGAGGTCCAGGAGGAGTCTGTGGTTTTCTGTTCTTTGAATTTTCCGTTGAAGACCTTCTCAATGTCGTCCATAAAGAAGGCACAGACGCCTGAACCCGGGATACTTCAGAGAAACAGAGCTTCAGGAAACACTTCTAAGAACCACCACAATCAAACTCTGACCTCTGAGTCTGGACCTGGTCTAAGTCTGGACTAACACTGACCTCTGAGTCTGGACCTGGTCTAAGACTGGACTAACACTGACCTCTGAGTCTGGACCTGGTCTAAGTCTGGACTAACACTGACCTCTGAGTCTGGACTTGGTCTAAGACCGGACTAACTCTGACCTCTGAGTCTGGACCTGGTCTAAGACCGGACTAACTCTGACCTCTGAGTCTGGACCTGGTCTAAGACCGGACTAACTCTGACCTCTGAGTCTGGACCTGGTCTAAGTCTGGACTAACACTGACCTCCGTGAGTCTGGACCTGGTCTAAGACTGGACTAACTCTGACCTCTGAGTCTGGACCTGGTCTAAGATTGGACTAACACTGACCTCTGAGTCTGGACCTGGTCTAAGTCTGGACTAACACTGACCTCTGAGTCTGGACTTGGTCTAAGACCGGACTAACTCTGACCTCTGAGTCTGGACCTGGTCTAAGACCGGACTAACTCTGACCTCTGAGTCTGGACCTGGTCTAAGACCGGACTAACTCTGACCTCTGAGTCTGGACCTGGTCTAAGTCTGGACTAACACTGACCTCCGTGAGTCTGGACCTGGTCTAAGACTGGACTAACTCTGACCTCTGAGTCTGGACCTGGTCTAAGACTGGACTAACACTGACCTCTGAGTCTGGACCTGGTCTAAGTCTGGACTAACACTGACCTCTGAGTCTGGACTTGGTCTAAGACCGGACTAACTCTGACCTCTGAGTCTGGACCTGGTCTAAGACCGGACTAACTCTGACCTCTGAGTCTGGACCTGGTCTAAGACCGGACTAACTCTGACCTCTGAGTCTGGACCTGGTCTAAGTCTGGACTAACACTGACCTCCGTGAGTCTGGACCTGGTCTAAGTCTGGACTAACACTGACCTCCGTGAGTCTGGACCTGGTCTAAGTCTGGACTAACACTGACCTCCGTGAGTCTGGACCTGGTCTATGACTGGACTAACTCTGACCTCTGAGTCTGGACCTGGTCTAAGACCGGACTAACTCTGACCTCCGTGAGTCTGGACCTGGTCTAAGACCGGACTAACTCTGACCTCTGAGTCTGGACCTGGTCTAAGTCTGGACTAACACTGACCTCTGAGTCTGGACCTGGTCTAAGACTGGACTAACACTGACCTCTGAGTCTGGACCTGGTCTAAGTCTGGACTAACACTGACCTCTGAGTCTGGACTTGGTCTAAGACCGGACTAACTCTGACCTCTGAGTCTGGACCTGGTCTAAGACCGGACTAACTCTGACCTCTGAGTCTGGACCTGGTCTAAGACCGGACTAACTCTGACCTCTGAGTCTGGACCTGGTCTAAGTCTGGACTAACACTGACCTCCGTGAGTCTGGACCTGGTCTAAGTCTGGACTAACACTGACCTCCGTGAGTCTGGACCTGGTCTATGACTGGACTAACTCTGACCTCTGAGTCTGGACCTGGTCTAAGACCGGACTAACTCTGACCTCTGAGTCTGGACCTGGTCTAAGACCGGACTAACTCTGACCTCTGAGTCTGGACCTGGTCTAAGTCTGGACTAACACTGACCTCCGTGAGTCTGGACCTGGTCTAAGTCTGGACTAACACTGACCTCCGTGAGTCTGGACCTGGTCTAAGACCGGACTAACTCTGACCTCTGAGTCTGGACCTGGTCTAAGACCGGACTAACTCTGACCTCCGTGAGTCTGGACCTGGTCTAAGTCTGGACTAACACTGACCTCCGTGAGTCTGGACCTGGTCTAAGTCTGGACTAACACTGACCTCCGTGAGTCTGGACCTGGTCTAAGTCTGGACTAACACTGACCTCCGTGAGTCTGGACCTGGTCTAAGTCTGGACTAACACTGACCTCCGTGAGTCTGGACCTGGTCTAAGTCTGGACTAACACTGACCTCCGTGAGTCTGGACCTGGTCTAAGACCGGACTAACTCTGACCTCTGAGTCTGGACCTGGTCTAAGACCGGACTAACTCTGACCTCCGTGAGTCTGGACCTGGTCTAAGTCTGGACTAACACTGACCTCCGTGAGTCTGGACCTGGTCTAAGTCTGGACTAACACTGACCTCCGTGAGTCTGGACCTGGTCTAAGTTTGGACTAACTCTGACCTCTGAGTCTGGACTTGGTCTAAGACCGGACTAACTCTGACCTCTGAGTCTGGACCTGGTCTAAGACCGGACTAACTCTGACCTCTGAGTCTGGACCTGGTCTAAGACCGGACTAACTCTGACCTCTGAGTCTGGACCTGGTCTAAGTCTGGACTAACACTGACCTCCGTGAGTCTGGACCTGGTCTAAGTCTGGACTAACACTGACCTCCGTGAGTCTGGACCTGGTCTAAGTCTGGACTAACACTGACCTCCGTGAGTCTGGACCTGGTCTATGACTGGACTAACTCTGACCTCTGAGTCTGGACCTGGTCTAAGACCGGACTAACTCTGACCTCTGAGTCTGGACCTGGTCTAAGACCGGACTAACTCTGACCTCTGAGTCTGGACCTGGTCTAAGTCTGGACTAACACTGACCTCCGTGAGTCTGGACCTGGTCTAAGACCGGACTAACTCTGACCTCTGAGTCTGGACCTGGTCTAAGACCGGACTAACTCTGACCTCCGTGAGTCTGGACCTGGTCTAAGTCTGGACTAACACTGACCTCCGTGAGTCTGGACCTGGTCTAAGTCTGGACTAACACTGACCTCTGTGAGTCTGGACCTGGTCTAAGTCTGGACTAACACTGACCTCCGTGAGTCTGGACCTGGTCTAAGTCTGGACTAACACTGACCTCCGTGAGTCTGGACCTGGTCTAAGACCGGACTAACTCTGACCTCTGAGTCTGGACCTGGTCTAAGACCGGACTAACTCTGACCTCCGTGAGTCTGGACCTGGTCTAAGTCTGGACTAACACTGACCTCCGTGAGTCTGGACCTGGTCTAAGTCTGGACTAACACTGACCTCCGTGAGTCTGGACCTGGTCTAAGTCTGGACTAACACTGACCTCCGTGAGTCTGGACCTGGTCTAAGTTTGGACTAACTCTGTCTCTGCCTCAGTGTGAGGTACCTGTCGGTATCAGTGTGAGGTACCTGTCGGCCTGAGTGTGAGGTACCTGTCGGCCTGAGTGTGAGGTACCTGTCGGTCTCAGTGTGAGGTACCTGTCGGCCTGAGTGTGAGGTACCTGTCGGCCTGAGTGTGAGGTACCTGTCGGCCTCAGTGTGAGGTACCTGTCGGCCTCAGTGTGAGGTACCTGTCGGCCTCAGTGTGAGGTACCTGTCGGCCTCAGTGTGAGGTACCTGTCGGCCTCAGTGTGAGGTACCTGTCGGCCTCAGTGTGAGGTACCTGTCGGTATCAGTGTGAGGTACCTGTCGGCCTCAGTGTGAGGTACCTGTCGGTATCAGTGTGAGGTACATGTCGGCCTCAGTGTGAGGTACCTGTCGGTCTCAGTGTGAGGTACCTGTCGGCCTCAGTGTGAGGTACCTGTCGGCCTGAGTGTGAGGTACCTGTCGGCCTGAGTGTGAGGTACCTGTCGGTCTCAGTGTGAGGTACCTGTCGGCCTGAGTGTGAGGTACCTGTCGGCCTCAGTGTGAGGTACCTGTCGGCCTCAGTGTGAGGTACCTGTCGGCCTCAGTGTGAGGTACCTGTCGGCCTCAGTGTGAGGTACCTGTCGGCCTCAGTGTGAGGTACCTGTCGGCCTCAGTGTGAGGTACCTGTCGGCCTCAGTGTGAGGTACCTGTCGGCCTCAGTGTGAGGTACCTGTCGGCCTCAGTGTGAGGTACCTGTCGGTATCAGTGTGAGGTACCTGTCGGCCTCAGTGTGAGGTACCTGTCGGTATCAGTGTGAGGTACATGTCGGCCTCAGTGTGAGGTACCTGTCGGTCTCAGTGTGAGGTACCTGTCGGTCTCAGTGTGAGGTACCTGTCGGACTCAGTGTGAGGTACCTGTCGGCCTCAGTGTGAGGTACCTGTCGGTCTCAGTGTGAGGTACCTGTCGGCCTCAGTGTGAGGTACCTGTCGGCCTCAGTGTGAGGTACCTGTTGGCCTGAGTGGTGAAGACCCCGACCACAGCAGGACGGCCGTTGATCTGAAGGACGTTGGTGAGAGACTGGAGCACGTCGAAGTAGAAGAAGGAGTCTCCGGGAACAGAGCAGTTCAGACGAGCCTTGAACACATCAGAGAAATATATGGTTTAATAAAGAGCAGGAGGCAACTGAGGCAGGCAGGGCTATAGGTCCAGATAAAATACGCTCAGTTAGAAGAAAGAACACACAAACAAGGAATGTTGTTAAACTGGTGTTAAACTATTATGTTTTTCAGGACCGTCCCAGGTTTGTACGGTTCATGTGAGCTTTACTCTGGGTCTGTGGCTTCAGCAAACTGAGATTTATGTCTGACCTTGAGAAAGGACGTCCAGTATCGGTCCAGGACTCGGGGAGAGCCTCCGTTATCGTTTTTACAAACACGGCCCGCTCTGGAGAACACCACCTGCAGAAGAGTCAGATCTGATGAAGTGCACTACATCTCTTAAACGTCTCACTGAAATATGAGACAAATATGAGTTCTGCTTTAAATCATCTCAACATTATGTCCGTGAAGGTTCTCAGTCATCCAGGACACGTCTAACCTTTGTCTCACTGTATCATTAGCCTTTTCATATTTCCTCCTTGATTTTTGAACAAACAACTTCAGTCGTTCTTCTACAAACAGTTTGTGCTTACCACTCAAAATAAACTCATTTGCACACATTTATTTTCTCCCACAGCTGTAAAAAGCAGCTGGAAAATGTATTTATTTTCATTTTGTCCTTTTTGGAGCTAACCCCAGGAGCCAGGTTAGCTAATGAAAGCTCTTGATGAACATTATTAATAAACCAAGAGTTATTGATAAAAAATAAAAAAACAGCTATTTATGAACAAAGGACTGGGTCAGAGAACAAAACACGAGCCACGTGTGACTCGCCCAAAGGTCTAGACTAAATCCTTCCTGGAAATACTCATTTTGTTCCTTTTGCTTCTAAGCCCTCGATATTCCTCACTTCTTACTCATACATACTTATATACTTAACCCTTTTTTACAAGATGTCTTGGATGACCGAATATACTTTCATATATTCTTTTTCCCCGTCACGATTCATTCCTAAATACGTCCAATAGAATGTCTGATAAATATGAAAAAAGGCACCTTTCCGAGTGCGGTGTACTCTACTGAGATTTCTCTGAAGAAGAAGTAGATGTAGTTTCCGTAGTCGACGGCGTGAAGAAAGTGAGGCTCTGCACAAAAACAATATTCAAAGATTCAACAGAGCAGACACAAACCGGAGAGAGTTAGAAAAGACCGAACTGTGGGTCGGACCTCGGAGCCACTTGGAGTCGTACTTGACGGTCCTCAGAACGGGACGGTCCTCGCCCAGACTTCGGTAAATCACTGCATCACTCGCCAAAAAATCTGTGGTGGTGGCCGAGTAGAAGTCTCCTCCTGAGACGAGAAAGACAGAGAGACAGAGGGACAGAGAGACAGAGGGACAGAGAGACAGGGGGACAGAGAAAAAAAGGGGGACAGAGAGACAGAGAGACAGGGGGACAGAGAGACAGGGGACAGAGAGACAGGGGACAGAGAGACAGAGAGACAGAGGACAGAGAGACAGAGGACAGAGAGACAGGGGACAGAGAGACAGGGGACAGAGAGACAGAGAGACAGGGGACAGAGAGACAGAGGGACAGAGAGACAGAGGACAGAAAGACAGAGGGACAGAAAGACAGAGGACAGAGAGACAGAGAGACAGAGGGACAGAGAGACAGGGGACAGAGAGACAGAGGACAGAGAGACAGAGGACAGAGAGACAGGGGACAGAGAGACAGAGAGACAGAGGACAGAAAGACAGGGGACAGAGAGACAGAGGACAGAGAGACAGGGGACAGAGAGACAGAGGGACAGAGGACAGGGGACAGAGAGACAGAGGGACAGAGAAACAGGGGACAGAAAGACAGAGGACAGGAGACAGAGGACAGGGGACAGAGAGACAGGGGACAGAGAGACAGAGGACAGAGAGACAGGGGACAGAGAGACAGAGAGGACAGAGAGACAGAAAGACAGGGGACAGAGAGACAGAGGACAGAGAGACAGGGGACAGAGAGACAGGGGACAGAGAGACAGAGGGACAGAGAGACAGAGGGACAGAGAGACAGGGGACAGAGAGACAGAGGACAGAGAGACAGAAAGACAGAGAGACAGAGGGACAGAGAGACAGGGGACAGAGAGACAGGGGACAGAGAGACAGAGAGACAGAGGACAGAGAGACAGAGAGACAGAGGACAGAGAGACAGGGGACAGAGAGACAGAGGACAGAGAGACAGGGGACAGAGAGACAGAGGGACAGAGAGACAGAAAGACAGGGGACAGAGAGACAGAGGGACAGAGAGACAGGGGACAGAGAGACAGGGGACAGAGAGACAGAGAGACAGAGGGACAGAGAGACAGAGGGACAGAGAGACAGGGGGACAGAGAGACAGGGGGACAGAGAGACAGAGAGACAGGGGGACAGAGAGACAGAGGGACAGAAAGACAGAGGGACAGAAAGACAGAGGGACAGAGAGACAGAGAGACAGAGGGACAGAGAGACAGGGGGACAGAGAGACAGAGGGACAGAGAGACAGAGGGACAGAGAGACAGGGGGACAGAGAGACAGAGAGACAGAGGGACAGAAAGACAGGGGGACAGAGAGACAGAGGGACAGAGAGACAGGGGGACAGAGAGACAGAGAGACAGAGGGACAGAGGGACAGGGGACAGAGAGACAGAGGACAGAGAAACAGGGGACAGAAAGACAGAGGGACAGGAGACAGAGGGACAGGGGACAGAGAGACAGGGGACAGAGAGACAGGGGACAGAGAGACAGAGGACAGAGAGACAGAGGGACAGAGAGACAGGGGACAGAGAGACAGAGGACAGAGAGACAGAAAGACAGGGGACAGAGAGACAGAGGACAGAGAGACAGGGGACAGAGAGACAGAGAGACAGGGGACAGAGAGACAGAGGACAGAGAGACAGAGAGGACAGAGGGACAGAGGACAGAGAGACAGGGGACAGAGAGACAGAGAGACAGAGGACAGAGAGACAGGGGACAGAGAGACAGAGGACAGAGAGACAGAGGGACAGAGAGACAGGGGACAGAGAGACAGAGAGACAGAGGGACAGAAAGACAGGGGACAGAGAGACAGAGGACAGAGAGACAGGGGACAGAGAGACAGAGAGACAGAGGGACAGAGGGACAGGGGACAGAGAGACAGAGGACAGAGAAACAGGGGACAGAAAGACAGAGGGACAGGGAGACAGAGGGACAGGGGACAGAGAGACAGGGGACAGAGAGACAGGGGACAGGGGACAGAGAGACAGAGGGACAGAGAGACAGAGGACAGAGAGACAGAGGGACAGAGAGACAGAGGACAGAGAGACAGAAAGACAGGGGACAGAGAGACAGGGGACAGAGAGACAGAGAGACAGAGGGACAGAGAGACAGAGTGACAGAGGGACAGGGGACAGAGGGACAGAGGGACAGAGAGACAGAGAGACAGAGTGACAGAGGGACAGGGGACAGAGGGACAGAGAGACAGAGGACAGGGGACAGAGAGACAGAGGACAGGGGACAGAGGGACAGAGAGACATAGGGACAGGGGACAGAGAGACAGAGGGACAGGGGACAGAGAGACAGAGGGACAGGGGACAGGGGACAGAGAGACAGAGGACAGAGAGACAGGGGACAGAAAGACAGAGAGATAGGGGACAGAGAGACAGAGGGACAGAGAGACAGGGGACAGAGAGACAGAGGACAGAGGGACAGGGGACAGAGAGACAGGGGACAGAGAGACAGGGGACAGAGAGGCAGAAAGACAGAGGGACAGAGAGACAGGGGACAGAGAGACAGGGGACAGAGAGGCAGAAAGACAGAGAGACAGAAAGACAGAGGGACAGAAAGACAGAGGACAGAGAGACAGAGAGACAGAGGGACAGAGAGACAGGGGACAGAGAGACAGAGGGACAGAGAAACAGGGGACAGAAAGACAGAGGGACAGGGAGACAGAGAGGACAGGGGACAGAGAGACAGGGGACAGAGAGACAGGGGACAGAGAGACAGAGGGACAGAGAGACAGAGGACAGAGAGACAGGGGACAGAGAGACAGAGGACAGAGAGACAGAAAGACAGGGGGACAGAGAGACAGAGGGACAGAGAGACAGGGGGACAGAGAGACAGAGAGACAGGGGGACAGAGAGACAGAGGGACAGAGAGACAGAGGGACAGAGGGACAGAGGGACAGAGAGACAGGGGGACAGAGAGACAGAGAGACAGAGGGACAGAGAGACAGGGGGACAGAGAGACAGAGGGACAGAGAGACAGAGGGACAGAGAGACAGGGGGACAGAGAGACAGAGAGACAGAGGGACAGAAAGACAGGGGGACAGAGAGACAGAGGACAGAGAGACAGGGGACAGAGAGACAGAGAGACAGAGGACAGGGGACAGAGAGACAGAGGACAGAGAAACAGGGGACAGAAAGACAGAGGACAGAGGGACAGAGGACAGGGGACAGAGAGACAGGGGACAGAGAGACAGGGGACAGGGGACAGAGAGACAGAGGGACAGAGAGACAGAGGACAGAGAGACAGGGGACAGAGAGACAGAGGACAGAGAGACAGAAAGACAGGGGACAGAGAGACAGGGGACAGAGAGACAGAGAGACAGAGGGACAGAGAGACAGAGTGACAGAGGGACAGAGGGACAGAGGGACAGAGAGACAGAGAGACAGAGGGACAGGGGACAGAGGACAGAGAGACAGAGGACAGGGGACAGAGAGACAGAGGACAGGGGACAGAGGGACAGAGAGACATAGGGACAGGGGACAGAGAGACAGAGGGACAGGGGACAGAGAGACAGAGGGACAGGGGACAGGGGACAGAGAGACAGAGGGACAGAGAGACAGGGGACAGAAAGACAGAGAGATAGGGGACAGAGAGACAGAGGACAGAGAGACAGAGAGACAGGGGACAGAGAGACAGAGGGACAGAGGACAGGGGACAGAGAGACAGGGGACAGAGAGACAGGGGACAGAGAGGCAGAAAGACAGAGGACAGAGAGACAGGGGACAGAGAGACAGGGGACAGAGAGGCAGAAAGACAGAGAGACAGAAAGACAGAGGGACAGAAAGACAGAGGGACAGAGAGACAGAGAGACAGAGGAGAAAGACAGAGGGACAGAGAGACAGAGAGACAGAGGGACAGAGAGACAGGGGGACAGAGAGACAGAGGGACAGAGAGACAGAGGGACAGAGAGACAGAGGGACAGGGGGACAGAGAGACAGAGAGACAGAGGGACAGGGGGACAGAGGGACAGAGAGACAGAGGGACAGAGAGACAGAGAGACAGAGGGACAGAGAGACAGGGGACAGAGAGACAGGGGACAGAAAGACAGAGGACAGGAGACAGAGGACAGGGGACAGAGAGACAGGGGACAGAGAGACAGGGGACAGAGAGACAGAGGGACAGAGAGACAGAGGACAGAGAGACAGGGGACAGAGAGACAGAGGACAGAGAGACAGAAAGACAGGGGACAGAGAGACAGAGGGACAGAGGACAGAAAGACAGGGGACAGAGAGACAGAGGGACAGAGAGACAGAGGGACAGAAAGACAGAGGGACAGAGAGACAGAGAGACAGAGAGACAGAGGGACAGAGAGACAGGGGACAGAGAGACAGGGGACAGAGAGACAGAGGGACAGAGAGACAGGGGACAGAAAGACAGAGAGATAGGGGACAGAGAGACAGAGGGACAGAGAGACAGAGAGACAGGGGACAGAGAGACAGAGGGACAGAGGGACAGGGGGACAGAGAGACAGGGGGACAGAGAGGCAGAAAGACAGAGGGACAGAGAGACAGGGGGACAGAGAGACAGGGGGACAGAGAGGCAGAAAGACAGAGAGACAGAAAGACAGAGGGACAGAAAGACAGAGGGACAGAGAGACAGAGAGACAGAGGAGAAAGACAGAGGGACAGAGAGACAGAGAGACAGAGGGACAGAGAGACAGGGGGACAGAGAGACAGAGGGACAGAGAGACAGAGGGACAGAGAGACAGGGGGACAGAGAGACAGAGGGACAGAGAGACAGAGTGACAGAGGGACAGGGGGACAGAGGGACAGAGAGACAGAGAGACAGAGGGACAGGGGGACAGAGAGACAGAGAGACAGAGGACAGGGGACAGAGGGACAGAGAGACAGAGGACAGAGAGACAGAGAGACAGAGGGACAGAGAGACAGGGGGACAGAGAGACAGGGGGACAGAAAGACAGAGGGACAGGGAGACAGAGGGACAGGGGGACAGAGAGACAGGGGGACAGAGAGACAGGGGGACAGAGAGACAGAGGGACAGAGAGACAGAGGGACAGAGAGACAGGGGGACAGAGAGACAGAGGGACAGAGAGACAGAAAGACAGGGGGACAGAGAGACAGAGGGACAGAGGGACAGAAAGACAGGGGGACAGAGAGACAGAGGGACAGAGAGACAGAGGGACAGAAAGACAGAGGGACAGAGAGACAGAGAGACAGAGAGACAGAGGGACAGAGAGACAGGGGGACAGAGAGGCAGAAAGACAGAGGGACAGAGAGACAGAGGGACAGGGGGACAGAGAGGCAGAAAGACAGAGGGACAGAGAGACAGGGGGACAGAGAGACAGGGGGACAGAGAGGCAGAAAGACAGAGAGACAGAAAGACAGAGGGACAGAAAGACAGAGGGACAGAGAGACAGAGAGACAGAGGAGAAAGACAGAGGGACAGAGAGACAGAGAGACAGAGGGACAGAGAGACAGGGGGACAGAGAGACAGAGGGACAGAGAGACAGAGGACAGAGAGACAGGGGACAGAGAGACAGAGGGACAGAGAGACAGAGTGACAGAGGGACAGGGGACAGAGGGACAGAGAGACAGAGAGACAGGGGGACAGAGAGACAGAGAGACAGAGGGACAGAGAGACAGAGAGACAGAGGGACAGAGAGACAGGGGGACAGAGAGACAGGGGGACAGAAAGACAGAGGGACAGGGAGACAGAGGGACAGGGGACAGAGAGACAGGGGACAGAGAGACAGGGGACAGAGAGACAGAGGACAGAGAGACAGAGGGACAGAGAGACAGGGGACAGAGAGACAGAGGGACAGAGAGACAGAAAGACAGGGGACAGAGAGACAGAGGACAGAGGACAGAAAGACAGGGGACAGAGAGACAGAGGGACAGAGAGACAGAGGACAGAAAGACAGAGGACAGAGAGACAGAGAGACAGAGAGACAGAGGGACAGAGAGACAGGGGGACAGAGAGGCAGAAAGACAGAGGGACAGAGAGACAGAGGGACAGGGGGACAGGGGGACAGAGAGACAGAGGGACAGGGAGACAGAGGGACAGAAAGACAGAGGGACAGGGAGACAGAGGGACAGGGGGACAGAGAGACAGAGAGACAGGGGGACAGAGAGACAGGGGGACAGAGAGACAGGGGGACAGAGAGACAGAGGGACAGAGAGACAGAGGGACAGAGAGACAGGGGGACAGAGAGACAGAGGGACAGAGAGACAGGGGGACAGAGAGACAGAGGGACAGAGAGACAGAGGGACAGAGGGACAGAAAGACAGGGGGACAGAGAGACAGAGGGACAGAGAGACAGAAAGACAGAGGGACAGAAAGACAGAGGGACAGAGAGACAGAGAGACAGAGGGACAGAGAGACAGGGGGACAGAGAGGCAGAAAGACAGAGGGACAGAAAGACAGAGGGACAGAGAGACAGAGACAGGGGGACAGAGAGACAGAGGGACAGAGAGACAGGGGGACAGAAAGACAGAGGGACAGAGAGACAGAAAGACAGAGGGACAGAAAGACAGAGGGACAGAGAGACAGAGAGACAGAGGGACAGAGAGACAGGGGGACAGAGAGACAGAGGGACAGAGGGACAGAGAGACAGGGGGACAGAGAGACAGAGGGACAGAGAGACAGAGTGACAGAGGGACAGGGGGACAGAGGGACAGAGAGACAGAGGGACAGGGGACAGAGGGACAGAGAGACAGAGGACAGGGGACAGAGAGACAGAGGGACAGGGGACAGAGAGACAGAGGACAGGGGACAGAGAGACAGAGGGACAGAGAGACAGGGGACAGAAAGACAGAGGACAGGAGACAGAGGACAGGGGACAGAGAGACAGAGAGACAGGGGACAGGGGACAGAGAGACAGAGGGACAGGGGGACAGGGGGACAGAGAGACAGAGGGACAGAGAGACAGAGAGACAGAGGGACAGAAAGACAGAGGGACAGGGAGACAGAGGGACAGGGGGACAGAGAGACAGAGGGACAGAGAGACAGGGGGACAGAGAGACAGAGGGACAGGGGGACAGAGAGACAGAGGGACAGAAGGATCAAACGACTGTAAATATGGGAAGATAACTGGTTTAAAGGTAAACAGTGTTTTTGAGACAACAACTAATACACAAACACCAATACTGTCTTACGCCATTCTTGTGATGAGGCTCCAGTGACTCCAGTGAAACCAGTGACTCCAGTGGAACCAGTGAAAACCAGTGACTCCAGTGAAACCAGTGACTCCAGTGGAACCAGTGAAAACCAGTGACTCCAGTGACTCCAGTGAAACCAGTGACTCCAGTGGAACCAGTGAAAACCAGTGACTTCAGTGACTCCAGTGAAACCAGTGACTCCAGTGGAACCAGTGGAACCAGTGACTCCAGTGACTCTAGTGACTCTAGTGACTCCAGTGAAACCAGTGGAACCAGTGGAAAGGTGAGTTTTAAAGCCCAAACTACAGGGACTGACTCAGGAAATCAAAAGTAAATTAGCTGACGTTTTTATCCAAAGCGACTTACATTGTTCTACAGTAATCACCAGTGTTACAGACACTGGAGGCAAGGTGGGTTAAGTGTCTTGCCCAAGGACACAACAACAGTAAGAACTGTGGGGAGAGCGGGAATCCAACCGCCTACCTTCAGGTTGAAGGACGACCGCTCTACCCACTGAGCTACTGCCGTAAGTATTTACTGCCGTGAGTTCAATACCATGATATTTTTCCTGAAGGTTATCAAACAGAATCTCATCTCGTCCCAAAAAGACAAATGTAAAGTTGACGTCGGCGACTGACCTGCAAAAAGCCCGATGTTGGACTGACCCGACTCAAAGGGACATCGGGCCTGACCCCCCAGGTCCTCCCCGACCTGCAGCAGGGAGCCCATCTGGAACAGGACCAGGTCAGAAAGAGTTTAGGGTTAAAGGGTAAAGGTCAGAGGTAAGAATTAAACAGGTTTAGACTTAGACCTGGTTTAGACCTGGTTTAGACCTGGTTTAGACCTGGTTTAGACCTGGTTTAGACCTGGTTTAGACCTCTTTGTGTCCGTTGCGTTCGTTGCTGCTGCAGTGTGGTCCAGACCTAGATTCGCTTTTCCCCTGAGGCCGGACTCAGACAGGTTTTATTTATGAAACAGTCTGAGGCTAAACGCTCCCACAGGCCCTGAACACACCACATTATCAGAGAGACCTTCTTTTGTTCTGTTCAAATATTACAAAGATATTTTTATGTGTATAATAATTTAAGATGCTTTTCATAACCCCATTATGTTCTATCATTTAATTAAATTATTTTAAATTTATGATTACAACTTTTTTGTAAATTAATTTATAATATGTCGTTATTTTAAATTTTATCTAAATGTTATCTTTGTTTAACTGGACCTTGCTGTGATAAACTGACCAGTCTTTGTTTTAACAAAATAAAACTAGTGATGCTCCGATAATGATCGGCCGATATTGACTAAAAATAGCTTGATCGGCCCCAAAAGCGCCGATCAAAAAAGCTGATCACGTGACGTAAATAATGCGACTTTTTCACACAAGCATGCAGTGTTGCCAACTTAGCGCCTTTGTCGTATATTTAGGGAGTATTCAGACCTCTCCAGCAACACACTTTCAAAAAAGCGACTAGCGACAAATCTAACGACTTTTTCTGGAGTTATTGGAGACTCCCTGAAGTGAAAGCACACATGGTTCTTACTCTTCTCAATGAACAGCGGGTGCTGCCGCTGGCCCCGCCCCCATCCCAAAGCCCTCACAGGTGAGCAGCCCCTCCCAGCTGCAGTCAGCGCAGGAGTCGTTCACCCCTCCACCTCCAGACTGAAAATGAATCACACATGTGCAGCAACTTTACGAGCCGCCGCTGGCAACACAGTCGTTTTGATTTCCATTCTTCTCGAGTGCTTATTACTTAACTGAGATGAGAAATGAGAAGAGCTTTACTGGGACATTCGGCTTTATCAAAATAAAATACAGTAGAAGAGACTACGTGAGCACGAATGTGTCAGTAAGCACACTGCATGAGTGATAAAAGATTCCCATTCCCCTGCCGTTCTGAGATCGGCAATCGGCCCCAAAAATGCTGATCGGAGCATCTCTAAATAAAAGTCAAAGATAAATATCCGTCGGTAGAGTGTAGTCTCGTGTGAAGGTTTGTAGCTGCAGTACCTTGTAGTTCCTGCAGGTGGGGTTGAAGGCGTTGGTGCCGCAGGCAAACAGCGTCTCGTCGTTTCGTGGAACCAGGACTTTGACGTAGTTATAGCACTCGTCCTGAAGGTGGCAGCAGATTGTATTCAGACTGTTTACTTTTTCAAAAACAGAACCAACAGAAAAAATAAAGACTCACGCTGTTCTTCCCTCGAACTGTACACTTCCCCACGTCTTTGGACTTCCACGTCAGGTTCTGAGAAACAGAGCAGGTTTAGAAGCCTGTTTTAATTTGAAATCTGGTTGTGTGGAATGTTTTGTGTCACTTATAAACACAACACAACACTGTAAAACTCTGGAGGAGTTTTGGAACTGTGTAAAAGACAAGATTCAATGAGACTTTATAAACTGTATGTTAAGGAATTCATTCATAAATACATTCACAGTTGCATTAATAAATCAGGAAACTAAAGCAACTCTGTAACTTTTTGCGGTGTTGTGATGAAAGGTGTTGCTCTGGTTTATCTGGAGACTCTTTCTGACCCAAAGACAAAGATAAAGAAAACCAAGATGTATTCAAATGTATTGAAGTGAAATCCAAGTCAAATCCTGGCAGAGTAGAATTTGTTTAGTGGTAAATGTTGCATGAGAGGATTCTATCCAAACGTGTTCCAGAGACGGGGCCGGACTCTCACCATCTGAGGGACGAAGCTCTCTGCAGCCGTCGTCAGATTCACAGCAAACACATGATCTCTGAGAGAAAACAGAACATGAATCTCTTTAGTGTGAACAGAGCCAACACACAAACACTGTCCAGTGCCGTAAGGCAGTGCTGCAGGGCCCCAGGGCAGCTTTTTAAAAAGGGCCCTAACGTTTAATCCATGTTTGTTACAGTCGAACTATTCCTGGTTGTAATAACTTTTAAGTTTTATAGATTTAATAAAACTGTCCTGTTTGTTTAGACCGGTTTAGACCTGGTTTAGACCTGGTTTAGACCTGTCTAGACCTGTCTAGACCTGTTTAGATCTGTTTAGATCTGTTTAGACCTGTTTAGATCTGTTTAAACCTGTTTAGATCTGTATAGACCTGTTCAGATCTGGTTTAATGTCACTCAGACCGGGTTTAGACCTGTTTTAGATCTGGTTTTGACCTGGTTTAGACCTGGTTTAGACCTGGTTTAGACCTTGTTATACCTGGTTTAGACCTGGTTTAGACCTTGTTATACCTGGTTTAGGCCTGTATAGACCTAATTAAACCTTGTTTAGACCTGGTTTAGGCCTGTATAGACCTAATTAAACCTGGTTTATACCTGTTTAGACATGGTTTAGACCTGTATAGACCTAACTAAACCTTGTTAGACCTGGTTTAGACCTGTATAGACCTAATTAAACCTGGTTTATACCTGTTTAGACATGGTTTAGACCTAACTACAAGAGGAAGCTGGTTCTGGATTCATAAGTTCAGCTGCTGTGAAACAGAATAGGTTTTCTGAGACAAACGTGAGGTGCTTTACGATCTGAAGAGAACCTGGAGGTGATGTGGTGTGTGTTTTGTTCTGTGGTGTGTGTTTTGTTCTGTGATTCTGTGGTGTGTGTTTTGTTCTGTGATTCTGTGGTGTGTGTTTTGTTCTGTGGTGTGTGTTTTGTTCTGCGGTGTGTGTTTTGTTCTGCGGTGTGTGTTTTGTTCTGCGGTGTGTGTTTTGTTCTGTGGTTCTGTGGTGTGTGTTTTGTTCTGTGGTGTGTGTTTTGTTCTGTGGTGTGTGTTTTGTTCTGTGGTGTGTGTTTTGTTCTGCGGTGTGTGTTTTGTTCTGTGATTCTGTGGTGTGTGTTTTGTTCTGTGGTGTGTGTTTTGTTCTGCGGTGTGTGTTTTGTTCTGCGGTGTGTGTTTTGTTCTGCGGTGTGTGTTTTGTTCTGCGGTGTGTGTTTTGTTCTGTGGTTCTGTGGTGTGTGTTTTGTTCTGTGGTGTGTGTTTTGTTCTGCGGTGTGTGTTTTGTTCTGCGGTGTGTGTTTTGTTCTGTGATGTGTGTTTTGTTCTGTGATGTGTGTTTTGTTCTGTGGTTCTGTGGTGTGTGTTTTGTTCTGTGGTGTGTGTTTTGTTCTGTGATGTGTGTTTTGTTCTGTGGTGTGTGTTTTGTTCTGTGGTGTGTGTTTTGTTCTGCGGTGTGTGTTTTGTTCTGCGGTGTGTGTTTTGTTCTGTGGTTCTGTGGTGTGTGTTTTATTCTGTGGTGTGTGTTTTGTTCTGCGGTATGTGTTTTGTTCTGCGGTGTGTGTTTTGTTCTGTGGTGTGTGTTTTGTTCTGTGGTTCTGTGGTGTGTGTTTTGTTCTGCAGGGTGTGTTTTGTTCTGCGGTGTGTGTTTTGTTCTGCGGTGTGTGTTTTGTTCTGCGGTGTGTGTTTTGTTCTGCGGTGTGTGTTTTGTTCTGCGGTGTGTGTTTTGTTCTGCGGTGTGTGTTTTGTTCTGCGGTGTGTGTTTTGTTCTGTGGTTCTGTGGTATGTGTTTTGTTCTGCGGTGTGTGTTTTGTTCTGTGGTTCTGTGGTGTGTGTTTTGTTCTGTGGTGTGTTTTGTTCTGTGGTTCTGTGGTGTGTGTTTTGTTCTGTGGTGTGTGTTTTGTTCTGCGGTGTGTGTTTTGTTCTGCGGTGTGTGTTTTGTTCTGTGGTGTGTGTTGGCTGTGTGTTTTGTTCTGTGGTGTGTGTTTTGTTCTGTGGTGTGTGTTGGCTGTGTGTTTTGTTCTGTGGTGTGTGTTGGCTGTGTGTTTTGTTCTGCGGTGTGTGTTTTGTTCTGTGATTCTGTGGTGTGTGTTTTGTTATGCGGTGTGTGTTTTGTTCTGCGGTGTGTGTTTTGTTCTGCAGTGTGTGTTTTGTTCTGCGGTGTGTGTTTTGTTTTGCGGTGTGTGTTTTGTTCTGCGGTGTGTGTTTTGTTCTGTGGTTCTGTGGTGTGTGTTTTGTTCTGCGGTGTGTGTTTTGTTCTGCGGTGTGTGTTTTGTTCTGCGGTGTGTGTTTTGTTCTGCGGTGTCTGTTTTGTTCTGTGGTTCTGTGGTGTGTGTTTTGTTCTGTGGTGTGTTTTGTTCTGTGGTGTGTGTTTTGTTCTGTGGTTCTGTGGTGTGTGTTTTGTTCTGCGGTGTGTGTTTTGTTCTGTGGTTCTGTGGTGTGTGTTTTGTTCTGTGGTGTGTGTTTTGTTCTGTGGTGTGTGTTTTGTTCTGCGGTGTGTGTTTTGTTCTGCGGTGTGTGTTTTGTTCTGTGGTGTGTGTTGGCTGTGTGTTTTGGTCTGTGGTGTGTGTTTTGTTCTGCGGTGTGTGTTTTGTTCTGCGGTGTGTGTTTTGTTCTGCGGTGTGTGTTTTGTTCTGTGGTGTGTGTTTTGTTCTGTGGTTCTGTGGTGTGTGTTTTGTTCTGTGGTGTGTGTTTTGTTCTGTGGTGTGTATTTTGTTCTGTGGTTCTGTGGTGTGTGTTTTGTTCTGTGGTGTGTGTTTTGTTCTGTGGTTCTGTGGTGTGTGTTTTGTTCTGTGGTTCTGTGGTGTGTGTTTTGTTCTGTGGTGTGTGTTTTGTTCTGTGGTTCTGTGGTGTGTGTTTTGTTCTGTGGTTCTGTGGTGTGTGTTTTGTTCTGTGGTGTGTGTTTTGTTCTGTGGTTCTGTGGTGTGTGTTTTGTTCTGTGGTGTGTGTTTTGTTCTGTGGTGTGTGTTTTGTTGTGGTGTGTGTTTTTTTCTGCGATGCATGTTTTGTTCTGCGGTGCGTGTTTTGTTCTGTGGTGTGTGTTTTGTTCTGTGGTGTGTGTTTTGTTCTGCGGTGTGTGTTTTGTTCTGTGGTTCTGTGGTGTGTGTTTTGTTCTGCAATGCGTGTTTTGTTCTGTGGTGTGTGTTTTGTTCTGCGGTGTGTGTTTTGTTCTGTGGTTCTGTGGTGTGTGTTTTGTTCTGCGGTGTGTGTTTTGTTCTGTGGTTCTGTGGTGTGTGTTTTGTTCTGTGGTGTGTGTTTTGTTCTGTGGTGTGTGTTTTGTTCTGTGGTTCTGTGGTGTGTGTTTTGTTCTGTGGTGTGTGTTTTGTTCTGTGGTGTGTGTTTTGTTCTGTGGTTCTGTGGTGTGTGTTTTGTTCTGTGGTGTGTGTTTTGTTCTGCGGTGTGTGTTTTGTTCTGTGGTTCTGTGGTGTGTGTTTTGTTCTGCGGTGTGTGTTTTGTTCTGTGGTTCTGTGGTGTGTGTTTTGTTCTGCGGTGTGTGTTTTGTTCTGTGGTTCTGTGGTGTGTGTTTTGTTCTGTGGTGTGTGTTTTGTTCTGTGGTGTGTGTTTTGTTCTGTGGTTCTGTGGTGTGTGTTTTGTTCTGTGGTGTGTGTTTTGTTCTGTGGTGTGTGTTTTGTTCTGTGGTGTGTGTTTTGTTCTGTGTGTAGTTCAGTGAGAGATGATTATTGACCTCGCTGCGATGTAGAGCACGTGGTTGATGCGGAGCATCGTCTGGAAATCCAAGCCGAGTCTCCGAGTGTCATTGTCCTGGAGCAGGCCCTGGAAACTGGGGAACTGGAACGAGTCTGAAAAAATACAAACATATGTTTCAATAAACAGGTACAACTCTGCAAAAATATAAAAATATAGGCTTTAAACTTGTATAACTTTGAATTAGTAATATTTGTAAAAATACGCTGGTGGGTCTTAGCAAATAAACAAAAATATAGGTTATGAAAGATAAAGTATTTAAATATAGATATAAATAAACGGCAGAACTCTATGAATAAAAGTGATTTGATTTCTAAGATATATTGGAGAAGAATGGAGAAACCCTTTATTACCTTTTCTTTAAATAAAAAGTAGTTCACCTAAATAAAGTTTTTATAATCAGTCGTGGTTTAACATTAAAATTATCCTGGTTCTTAATACTGTCAGTGACCCATATGAACCTGTTTAAAAAGGAGAATAAATCATTCTTGTACTTATTTTATCTCAGGGTTTAGTCCAAGTTTAGTCGTAGGATACGGCGCATGCTTTATAAAAAACAACTTTTAATTGTTTATTTAAATACATTTAAAAATGTGAGGCAATAAAAAAAATCCAAATCCAAATGGTCAGAAGTTGAATTAACTTTTTTTTTCTCAAATGACATAAAATCCTGATCAAAGTCTCGCTGCTCAAATATTTAAATCCGTCCAGTCAGTGGTCAGTACTCACGTTCCCAGGACACAACGCTGATGGGCTCCAGGTCTGAGGGGAAGGCCGTGGTCACCGTGGAGACGCACAGGAAGCAGGACAGGAAGAGGAGGGGTTGCCACAGTGACGGCCAATCACAGTGGGCCATGTTTAAAGGGGTGGGGTTTTAAACAAAAAGGGGCGGGGAGGTTGGTGATGTCAGCAAAACATGGCGGACAATGTCTGAGATAAAAAAGAAAAGTGGTTAAGACCTGGATCAGAGCTGTTTTACTGCAGAAAAAAACTGTGCACCAAAAGCACTTAATATTATGCTTCCATTAATCCCATAGGCATAGGTTCAGAACCCTTCATGGAAATAAAAAGATCCAGATCCGTTACGTTGCAGCTGGGGCCCCACCCTGGAGCCAGGCCCGGGGCTGACCTCCTGTGAGCCCACCACCTGCAGGAGGAACCGTCAGGGGCCGGTGCAAAGTGGATTGGGTGGTAGTCAAAGGCGGGGGCCTCGGCGACCCAATCCCTGGACACAGACCCTGGCGCTAGGGCCATGGAATGTCACCTCGCAGGTGGGGAAGGAGCCTGAGCTTGTGCCGGGGGCTGGAGGGTTTATGGGAGTTTGCCCGACCAGTCCACATGTGCTTTGTGGATCTGGAGAAGACATTCGACTGTGTCCCTCGTGGTGCCCTGTGGGGGGTGCTCTGGGAGCCAGGAGCCGGAGGGAGTCTGGTTTGGGGACCACAGGATTTCATCTCTGCTTTTTGCAGATGATGTTGTCCTGTTGGCTCCATCAGACCAGGACCTTCAGCTGCACTGGGACGGTTTGCAGCCGAGTGTGAAGCGGCTGGGATGAGGATCAGCACCTCCAAGTCTGAGACCATGGTTCTCAGTGAAAAGGGTGGCTTGTCCTCTTCAGGTTGGTGGAGAGCTCCTGCCTCAAGTGGAGGAGTTTAAGTATCTCGGGGTCTTGTTCACGAGTGAGGGAAGGAAGGAGCGTGAGATCGACAGACGGATCGGTGCAGCTTCTGCAGTAATGCGGTCGATGTACCGGTCTGTCGTGGTGAAGAAGGAGCTGAGCTGTAAGGCAAAGCTCTCGATTTACCGGTCGATCTACGTTCCTACTCTCACCTATGGTCATGAGCTTTGGGTCATGACCGAAAGAACAAGATCCCGGATACAAGCGGCCGAAATGAGCTTTCTCCGCAGAGTGGCGGGGCGCTCCCTTAGAGATAAGGGAGGAGCTCGGTCGCTCAGGAGGAGCTCAAAGTAGAGCCGCTGCTCCTTCACATCGAGAGGAGCAGCTGAGGTGGCTCGGGCATCTGTTTCGGATGCCTCCTGGACGCCTCCCTAGGGAGGTGTTCCGGGCATGTCCCACCGGGAGGAGACCTCGGGGAAGACCTAGGACACGCTGGAGGGACTATGTCTCTCGGCTGGCCTGGGAACGCCTCGGTATACCCCCGGGAGAGCTGGTGTGTCTGGGGAGAGGGAAGTCTGGACATCTCTGCTTAGACTGCTGCCCCCGCGACCCAGCCCCGGATAAGAGGAAGAAGATGGATGGATGGATGGACACATTAACACTACACACACACTGTGGAGTTAATGAACCATGAACCCGAGAGGGCGAGACTTGAACTGCCAACCTTCAACTTAAGTAAAGGTCTATCAAAGCATTTTGGGAAATGTAGTTAGAGCCACTCAGCAGTGCTTTATTGTTACTGATCTAATGCAGTGTGTATTTCTGTCAAACATGGGTCACAATTAAAAGTGGGAGTGTCTCCAGGGTTTACTGCAGAGGCTCCGCCCTCTGCCGCCTGGCTTCACTGATATAACTGAGACCATGACATCATTAATCTGATGGAGAATAAATGAAAAAGAGGTATACTTTCTCAATATTTCCAACAACAAGAGGAAGAATAAAGCAGCAGCAGACGTGTGAGAGTAAAACGTTTGAGAATAATGTGAGCAGGAGCTGGTGCAGTGAGAGGTTTAATTCTGACAGCTCCTCTCCACAGACAATCCACCGAGGATTCACTCAGAGACAGACTCGGACAGGCCTTTTCTGCCTCACATTTCTTCAGGGCCATTACAGAAATATTTCACATCCAATAAATAACCTTTGTGCAGTAAACCCAAAGCACCCACAGATCAAGACATAATGAGCAGGATTTCCATAAAAACTGTGGAAATGTCTCTTTCTACACAGTTGCATCTTTGAAGAAAACTTGTCTTAGCTCCAGCTCGAGAGCCATAAGAAAACAGAGAAAACACATATTCAAACAAAAATAAGTGAGCGTTAATGCTCTCTGCCTGGATTTCCCTCTTCACTGAGGCTAAAGTGTGTTAGTCACTCTGGTTCCATATTTTCCAAAGGGCCTCAGCAAAGACCTGGACTTTATAAAGTCTGAAAAGCTCTTATGTGTCCTTATTGTGGCCAAAGCATGAAAACCCATCTGGATTTAGGAACCATTTGTCCAGATGCTTTTGTTTAAACCGTTCTAAATAGCATCTATCTTGACTGATTCTATTTCTCAGTGAGGAGCCGCTGCAGGTTCTAGGAGCAGTGCTTCAGCAGAGACATGACTGACCCCCTGTAGAAAACATAAACTGCGAGGCTTAGTAGAGCTGGCCCTAAAGGAGAAAAAAGGCTACACACATCACTTTTTACTTTTTATATTGAATAACATTGTGCCATAAATCCTGGCCTCATACCATTTGTTTTTGTCTCGTTATAATCCCATCTGTAACGCACTCAGCTGCTACAGATTTCCACGTTGCATTCACTGACACTGCGTTAAATCAGGATTTCACGCCTCGGTTAATCTGCTTTTTGTGTTTTCAGGGAAAACCTCTGAATCCGCAAATCCATAAAAATCCAATAAACAAGACTTGGATTGTCACAGAAACTGATGAGCTGCTGGAGGCACACTTTAGTGTGAGATTCTATGAGGCACTTTGGTAGAATTTGTGACACTTTAATGCTCATAATTCAGATTCTGTAAATCCCAGAGCTTTGTGAATTACATTTTCTGAAAGATAACACACTTCTCGACAAATAAATGTATAACGTGTGTGTGGATGGAATTAGTGGAAGTGAAAGGAGCTGAAATGTGAAAAATGGCAGAGGTTCAGTGAACCACTCTGAGTACTCTCCCCGGTAACCATAGCAACCCATTATAAAGTCAGAAATGTCGCAAAAAAGTGTTAAATATAAACTGTGATAATTCAAAAATGGTAAAAGGCAGAGTAAAAAGTGTGAAATTTGTGAAATGCTGAAAGCCTTGGGACTTGTTGAAAGTCTGATTGATGCAAAAAGTTCAAAATATGCATAAGTTATACAAGGTATACAGTTTATACAATGGGGAACGAGCGGAAAAAAGAAACATCCAAAAAACTATAAAAAAGTATTTAATCAAAAGTGTTCTAAAATATAAATGTGTTTGAAAGTTTGAAAATGATAAAAATCACCGAAAACTCAAATGACAAAGTCAACAACAATTGTGAATAAAGCAAATTTGACTTACAATTTTGAAAAAGGGTTTCATGTACCTTATTTTTCTAGTTTTTACAAAAACCTGTTCCAAACCAACCAAAACCTGGTCAAATCAACTCCCCTTCCCTCTACAGTAACTCCAGTCAGTGTTGTTCTTCAGAAATAGTTCAAACTCACTGGAGGTAAAGGACTGACAGCTGACTCCTCCTGTGAACGTCACGTGACCAAACAGGAAGTGATGCGGTGGGGGTGGACCCCTCAGACGACCTGCAACACAAAACAAGTGTATATTCAGTATCTGTTGCACACATCCAAGACTCGTCTGAATATTGAAATATGAGTCATAAATAACGTCATTCAGACTAAATACTACGGGTGCCCCATCACTCAAATTTAAAAAAGACATATTTCATTTTTCCTTTTGACTATTCTTTATCTATTTAATTATATTTAATGCCAACTATTTCCATTGTTTTATGCATGGACTTGAAACCTGTTCAAGTCCAACTAAAACCTGTTCAAGTCCAACTAAAACCTGTTCAAGTCCAACTAAAACCTGTTCAAGTCCAACTAAAACCTGTTCAAGTCCAACTAAAACCTGTTCAAATCTACTTGAAACCTGTTCAAGTCCAACTAAAACCTGTTCAGATCCACTTAAAACCTGTTCAAGTCCAACTAAAACCTGTTCAAGTCCAACTAAAACCTGTTCAAGTCCAACTAAAACCTGTTCAAGTCCAACTAAAACCTGTTCAAGTCCAACTAAAACCTGTTCAAATCCACTTGAAACCTGTTCAAGTCCAACTAAAACCTGTTCAAGTCCAACTAAAACCTGTTCAAGTCCAACTAAAACCTGTTCAAAGTCCAACTAAAACCTGTTCAGATCCAATTAAAACCTGTTCAAGTCCAACTAAAACCTGTTCAGATCCACTTAAAACCTGTTCAAGTCCAACTAAAACC
This sequence comes from Neodontobutis hainanensis, assembly GCA_024349245.1. Lineage (NCBI taxonomy): Eukaryota > Metazoa > Chordata > Actinopteri > Gobiiformes > Odontobutidae > Neodontobutis > Neodontobutis hainanensis. The sequence goes on along the minus strand of JALDNG010000331.1, from coordinate 41,394 downwards.
TGTTCAAATCCACTTGAAACCTGTTCAAGTCCAACTAAAACCTGTTCAGATCCACTTAAAACCTGTTCAAGTCCAACTAAAACCTGTTCAAGTCCAACTAAAACCTGTTCAGATCCAATTAAAACCTGTTCAAGTCCAACTAAAACCTGTTCAGATCCACTTAAAACCTGTTCAAGTCCAACTAAAACCTGTTAAGATCCAACTAAAACCTGTTCAAGTCCAACTAAAACCTGTTCAAGTCCAACTAAAACCTGTTCAAAGTCCAACTAAAACCTGTTCAGATCCAATTAAAACCTGTTCAAGTCCAACTAAAACCTGTTCAGATCCACTTAAAACCTGTTCAAGTCCAACTAAAACCTGTTCAAATCCACTTGAAACCTGTTCAAGTCCAACTAAAACCTGTTCAGATCCACTTAAAACCTGTTCAAGTCCAACTAAAACCTGTTCAAGTCCAACTAAAACCTGTTCAGATCCAATTAAAACCTGTTCAAGTCCAACTAAAACCTGTTCAGATCCACTTAAAACCTGTTCAAGTCCAACTAAAACCTGTTAAGATCCAACTAAAACCTGTTCAAGTCCAACTAAAACAGTTTAATGTTTGAGAAGCAGCAGAGTTAGTGCTTGTTTGTTCCAACTTCTTGTTCCTCTTATTTAATTTACTTTTTTAAATTTGGTCATTTATCAACATTAACATATTTTCAAAACCCGAAATCCTCAAGATACAAAACCAAGTTTAGATCTTTCCTCTCTCAGATACTTCTATAAAAATGTCTTTCTTTGTGCATCTTTTTAATTTCTCTTTGTTTTTTATTCAGCTTCAGAAGCAAAAACCCATGAGAGACACTTATGAGAGAATATTCGACTCCTGTCGTGGAGATGAGTGTCCTTTCCCATGATGCTCCGGTGCTGACCCGGTCTCAGAGGTCAGCTCTAATTGGACGCAGCTCGTGTTAATGGCTCCATTAGCTCTCGTTAGAAGGACTTCCCGTCAGTGTTTGTAATGAGCTAACGGGCTAACAGGCAGAAACAGGAACAAGTTTCTGGAGCAGAAAGGACATTACGTTTAGGAATAAAGTATCTACAGCTCAACAAACGGACTCCAGAGAGGCTTGGACCAGCCTCGCTGACACGGCTGACCTTTCGATTCATTTATGAAAACAAAACCTTTCCCTGGAGCAGGCCTAAGGACAGGCTGGAGTAGGCCTACGGCAGGCTGCTGTGTTATATTATGAAAAGGACAGATTAATCTCTCTGCAGTCACAGATATCCTCCAGAGCAGAACAGAGGGGACCCAGATAAACCCTGCCTCACACAGAGCACCCCCGGAGCATGATGGGAAACCATCGTCGTCATGGAAACGGCCAGGAAAGGCAACTGTGGCGGTGGCCATTAAGGATGTGAGCGAGGAGACGGGTGTAAGAGGTTTAGGACCGACACAGACAGAGGTATTCAGGTTCAATTAACTCTTTCTGTTTTCTTTTTTTAAAGTGAAGCTGATAAAGTCAATTAAAATAAAGAAAGGAAACAGCAGAACTATTTTCTCCAAAGTGTTTGTAAAAGTGTTCTTAGTCCAACTCAAAGCAGGAATAAATGATGCTTTTCTAAAGTCTTACAGATTCTTGGCATCATCATTAATTACAGATATGTAAGTACATTATTTTAATGTTTTTGTGTTTTTAAACCAGTAAAAAAAAGGTAGAAATGTAATAAAAATACTTGTGATGGGCTCAACGTTAATCAAATGTAAAGGTCTGTAGGTAATGCAGGTCCTCAGAAGAATACAGACTCCTGAGAGCGGCTCTGTCGGAGGAAAAGAGGACCCCCACCGTGTCCCGTGTAATCCTGCTCCGACTGTCGACCGGGACTAACACAACACACACAATATAATACACTCAAAATCAAACACACAACGATATAAAGGAGGTTCAGACACACACAGACTCAGTCTTTGAGCTCTATCTGGTTCCATTGAAACAAATGGCGCTACGTCAGAAAACCTCATAAACCAGACAAGTTCATAATTTTTACTGTCAGATGAAAGAAAGTCGTAAAATATGGAATTTTCTTATCTAATCCGAGAAAGAGGAGGGTCGATGTGTTTTTGTGTTTTTACTGCAAACATAAGACAATGCATTGGTTACTTACTTTCAAAAGTAAGGGGTTTTTTATGAGCTGGGAAGTTTGTTATTTCTGTTTTTGTAATATTCAGATTTTTTTACTTTAGTGTGAGTGTTATTCCCACAGCAGCCTATGCTTTAGCGCTGCTGAGCTCATCTTTATAGAGCCCAGGTGTAGGACCATATGTTTGGACCAGTGCTTTATGTGTTCTTGTTTAGTGCAGGCTACAAAAGCCTGGGCCCAGGTGAGAGGGATCCCGCCTGGAGCACTCTGTCCCCTGAGCTGACAGCAGCACAGCCCCTTTACAGAGTCCATTATTCATTCACTCCACAGTCACACACTGGAGGTGGACACGTGTCAGCCATTTTCACATTCTCACACATTCATACACCAGAGCTGTGGCACTGGAGGCAAGGTGGGTTAAGTGTCTTGCCCAAGGACACAACGGCAGTATGAACTGTGAGGAGAGCAGGAATTGAACCACCAAGCTTCCGGTTAAGGGACAACCACTCTCAGAAAAACAAAAGGGTTCATATTTTGCTTTAAAAAAGAATAACAAAAGAACAAACCATCCACGGATTACAATGCATTTTCAGTTCATGTTTTGTTAATTTTGTATTGTTCACTTATTTTCCACTTTATATAAGATGTACATTTAATAAGATGGAATTACAGTAAATAATGAAGAACTTATTTTCACAAGAACCACTTTCTGGAATTATATTATAATAAGTATAAATAAAAAAATAATAATAATAAATAATAAATAATAAATAGACTGAATGAAAAAGAACGATATAAAGGTGTTTCATTAAAAAGTGAGAAAGGGCAGGTTAAATATATACTTCCCCGTCCTGTTTGGAAAATTCTGAACTTTTATCTTTTGATTAAACGCTCTTTTTTTGGTTGATTTAAATGATACATTATACTGAACAGAACAAACAACAAAATCAAAATGTTTTCTCACAAAAACAACCAAAAGACACATCCAACAAAGAGCTGTTCTGTCTCTGAACACTCAATATTTACCTCATATTTCATTTTCTCAGAGGTTTTGCCACAAATATAAATATTCCTCACGACTTTAGTCCCAAAGCCTCGGAGTCAAAACAACAATAACTTTTTACAGTTACCTTTAAACTTTTTACCACCTACAGAACCACCTACAGAACCACCTACAGGGCCACCTACAGTAACCACCTACAGGACCACCTACAGGACCACCTACAGGAACAACCTACAGGAACAACCTACAGGACCACCTACAGTAACCACCTACAGGACCACCTACAGGACCACCTACAGAACCACCTACAGGGCCACCTACAGGACCACCTACAGGACCACCTACAGGAACAACCTACAGGACCACCTACAGTAACCACCTACAGGACCACCTACAGGACCACCTACAGGACCAACTACAGGAACAACCTACAGGACCACCTACAGTAACCACCTACAGGACCACCTACAGGACCACCTACAGGACCACCTACAGGAACAACCTACAGGACCACCTACAGGAACCACCTACAGGAACCACCTACAGGACCACCTACAGTAACCACCTACAGGACCACCTACAGTAACCACCTACAGGACCACCTACAGGACCACCTACAGTAACCACCTACATTAACCACCTACAGTAACCACCTACAGGACCACCTACAGTAACCACCTACAGGACCACCTACAGGACCACCTACAGTAACCACCTACAGTAACCACCTACAGGACCACCTACAGGAACCACCTACAGGACCACCTACAGTAACCACCTACAGTAACCACCTACAGGAACCACCTACAGGAACCACCTACAGTAACCACCTACAGGACCACCTACAGGACCACCTACAGTAACCACCTACAGGAAGCACCTACAGGAACCACCTACAGTAACCACCTACAGGACCACCTACAGGAACCACCTACAGTAACCACCTACAGGACCACCTACAGAACCACCTACACTAACCACCTACACTACCACCTACAGGACCACCTACAGTAACCACCTACAGGACCACCTACAGGACCACCTACAGTAACCACCTACAGTAACCACCTACAGGACCACCTACAGGAACCACCTACAGTAACCACGTACAGGATCACCTACAGTAACCACGTACAGGATCACCTACAGTAACTACCTACAGTAACCATCTACAGTAACCACCTACAGGACCACCTACAGGACCACCTACAGTAACCACCTACAGTAACCACCTACAGGACCACCTACAGTAACCACCTACAGTAACCACCTACAGGATCACCTACAGGACCACCTAAAGTAACCACCTACAGTAACCACCTACAGGACCACCTACAGTAACCACCTACAGGACCACCTACAGGAACCACCTACAGGACCACCTACAGTAACCACCTACAGTAACCACCTACAGGACCACCTACAGGACCACCTACAGTAACCACCTACAGGAACCACCTACAGAAACCACCTACAGGACCACCTACAGGACCACCTACAGTAACCACCTACAGTAACCACCTACAGGAAGCACCTACAGGAAGCACCTACAGTAACCACCTACAGGACCACCTACAGGACCACCTACAGGAACAACCTACAGGACCACCTACAGTAACCACCTACAGGGCCACCTACAGGACCACCTACAGGAACAACCTACAGGACCACCTACAGTAACCACCTACAGGACCACCTACAGGAACCACCTACAGGAACCACCTACAGGAACCACCTACAGGACCACCTAAAGGACCACCTACAGTAACCACCTACAGGACCACCTACAGGACCACCTACAGTAACCACCTACATTAACCACCTACAGTAACCACCTACAGGACCACCTACAGTAACCACCTACAGGACCACCTACAGTAACCACCTACAGTAACCACCTACAGGAACCACCTACAGGACCACCTACAGGACCACCTACAGTAACCACCTACAGTAACCACCTACAGGAACCACCTACAGGAACCACCTACAGTAACCACCTACAGGACCACCTACAGGACCACCTACAGTAACCACCTACAGGAACCACCTACAGTAACCACCTACAGGACCACCTACAGGAACCACCTACAGGACCACCTACAGAACCACCTACACTAACCACCTACACTACCACCTACAGGACCACCTACAGTAACCACCTACAGGACCACCTACAGGACCACCTACAGTAACCACCTACAGTAACCACCTACAGGACCACCTACAGGAACCACCTACAGTAACCACGTACAGGATCACCTACAGTAACCACGTACAGGATCACCTACAGTAACTACCTACAGTAACCATCTACAGTAACCACCTACAGTAACCACCTACAGGACCACCTACAGTAACCACCTACAGTAACCACCTACAGGATCACCTACAGGACCACCTAAAGTAACCACCTACAGTAACCACCTACAGAACCACCTACAGAACCACCTACAGGAACCACCTACAGGACCACCTACAGTAACCACCTACAGGACCACCTACAGGAACCACCTACAGGACCACCTACAGTAACCACCTACAGTAACCACCTACAGGACCACCTACAGGAACCACCTACAGTAACCACGTACAGGATCACCTACAGTAACCACGTACAGGATCACCTACAGTAACTACCTACAGTAACCATCTACAGTAACCACCTACAGTAACCACCTACAGGACCACCTACAGTAACCACCTACAGTAACCACCTACAGGATCACCTACAGGACCACCTAAAGTAACCACCTACAGTAACCACCTACAGAACCACCTACAGAACCACCTACAGGAACCACCTACAGGACCACCTAGAGTAACCACCTACAGGACCACCTACAGGAACCACCTACAGGACCACCTACAGTAACCACATACAGTAACCACATACAGTAACCACCTACAGTAACCACCTACAGGACCACCTACAGTAACACCTACAGGACCACCTACAGTAACCACCTACAGTAACACCTACAGGATCACCTACAGGACCACCTAAAGTAACCACCTACAGGACCACCTACAGGAACCACCTACAGGACCACCTACAGTAACCACCTACAGGACCACCTACAGGACCACCTACAGGATCACCTACAGGACCTACCTATAGTTACCACCTACAGGACCTACCTATAGTAACTATCTACAGTAACCACCTACAGGACCACCTACAGTAACCACCTACAGGACCACCTACAGTAACCACCTACAGGACCACCTACAGGACCACCTACAGGAACCACCTACAGTAACCACCTACAGTAACCACCAACAGGACCACCTACAGGACCACCTACAGTAACCACCTACAGGACCACCTACAGTAACCACCTACAGGACCACCTACAGGAACCACCTACAGAACCACCTACAGGCCCACCTACAGGACCACCTACAGTAACCACCTACAGGACCACCTACAGGACCACCTACAGAACCACCTACAGGAACCACCTACAGTAACCACCTACAGGACCACCTACAGGATCACCTACAGGACCACCTACAGTAACCACCTACAGGACCTACCTATAGTAACTACCTACAGTAACCACCTACAGTAACCACCTACAGGACCACCTACAGGAACCACCTACAGGAACCACCTACAGGACCACCTACAGTAACCACCTACAGGACCACCTACAGGACCACCTACAGTAACCACCTACAGGACCACCTACAGTAACCACCTACAGAACCACCTACAGGACCACCTACAGTAACCACCTACAGGACCACCTACAGTAACCACCTACAGGACCACCTACAGTAACCACCTACAGTAACACCTACAGGATCACCTACAGGACCACCTAAAGTAACCACCTACAGGACCACCTACAGGAACCACCTACAGGACCACCTACAGTAACCACCTACAGGACCACCTACAGGACCACCTACAGGATCACCTACAGGACCTACCTATAGTAACCACCTACAGGACCTACCTATAGTAACTATCTACAGTAACCACCTACAGGACCACCTACAGTAACCACCTACAGGACCACCTACAGTAACCACCTACAGGACCACCTACAGGACCACCTACAGGAACCACCTACAGTAACCACCTACAGTAACCACCAACAGGACCACCTACAGGACCACCTACAGTAACCACCTACAGGACCACCTACAGTAACCACCTACAGGACCACCTACAGGAACCACCTACAGAACCACCTACAGGCCCACCTACAGGACCACCTACAGTAACCACCTACAGGACCACCTACAGGACCACCTACAGAACCACCTACAGGAACCACCTACAGTAACCACCTACAGGACCACCTACAGGATCACCTACAGGACCACCTACAGTAACCACCTACAGGACCTACCTATAGTAACTACCTACAGTAACCACCTACAGTAACCACCTACAGGACCACCTACAGGAACCACCTACAGGAACCACCTACAGGACCACCTACAGTAACCACCTACAGGACCACCTACAGGACCACCTACAGTAACCACCTACAGGACCACCTACAGTAACCACCTACAGAACCACCTACAGGACCACCTACAGAAACCACCTACAGGAACCACCTACAGGACCACCTACAGTAACCACCTACAGGACCACCTACAGTAACCACCTACAGAACCACCTACAGGACCACCTACAGAACCACCTACAGGAACCACCTACAGGAACCACCTACAGGACCACCTACAGGACCACCTACAGTAACCACCTACAGTAACCACCTACAGAAACCACCTACAGGAACCACCTACAGGACCACCTACAGGACCACCTACAGGACCACCTACAGTAACCACCTACAGGACCACCTACAGTAACCACCTACAGGACCTACCTATAGTAACTACCTACAGTAACCACCTACAGGACCACCTACTGTAACCACCTACAGGACCACCTACAGGAACCACCTACAGGACCACCTACAGTAACCACCTACAGGACCACCTACAGTAACCACCTACAGTAACCACCTACAGTAACCACCTACAGGACCACCTACAGGACCACCTACAGTAACCACCTACAGTAACCACATACAGTAACCACCTACAGTAACCACCTACAGTAACCACCTACAGGACCACCTACAGTAACCACCTACAGGACCACCTACAGTAACCACCTACAGTAACCACCTACAGTAACCACCTACAGTAACCACCTACAGGATCACCTACAGGACCACCTAAAGTAACCACCTACAGGACCACCTACAGGAACCACCTACAGGACCACCTACAGGACCACCTACAGGACCACCTACAGGATCACCTACAGGACCTACCTATAGTAACCACCTACAGGACCTACCTATAGTAACTATCTACAGTAACCACCTACAGGACCACCTACAGTAACCACCTACAGGACCACCTACAGGAACCACCTACAGTAACCACCTACAGGACCACCTACAGGACCACCTACAGTAACCACCTACAGGAACACCTACAGTAACCACCTACAGTAACCACCTACAGGATCACCTACAGGACCACCTACAGTAACCACCAACAGGACCACCTACAGGACCACCTACAGTAACCACCTACAGGACCACCTACAGTAACCACCTACAGGACCACCTACAGGAACCACCTACAGAACCACCTACAGGAACCACCTACAGTAACCACCTACAGGAACCACCTACAGGACCACCTACAGGACCACCTACAGTAACCACCTACAGAAACCACCTACAGGACCACCTACAGTAACCACCTACAGGACCACCTACAGGAACCACCTACAGAACCACCTACAGGAACCACCTACAGTAACCACCTACAGGAACCACCTACAGGACCACCTACAGGACCACCTACAGTAACCACCTACAGAAACCACCTACAGGACCACCTACAGTAACCACCTACAGGACCACCTACAGGAACCACCTACAGGACCACCTACAGTAACCACCTACAGGACCACCTACAGGACCACCTACAGAAACCACCTACAGGACCACCTACAGGACCACCTACAGGACCACCTACAGGACCACCTACAGTAACCACCTACAGGAAGCACCTACAGTAACCACCTACAGGACCACCTACAGGACCACCTACAGGAACAACCTACAGGACCACCTACAGTAACCACCTACAGGGCCACCTACAGGACCACCTACAGGAACAACCTACAGGACCACCTACAGTAACCACCTACAGGACCACCTACAGGAACCACCTACAGGAACCACCTACAGGAACCACCTACAGGACCACCTAAAGGACCACCTACAGTAACCACCTACAGGACCACCTACAGGACCACCTACAGTAACCACCTACATTAACCACCTACAGTAACCACCTACAGGACCACCTACAGTAACCACCTACAGGACCACCTACAGGACCACCTACAGTAACCACCTACAGTAACCACCTACAGGACCACCTACAGGAACCACCTACAGGACCACCTACAGTAACCACCTACAGGAACCACCTACAGGAACCACCTACAGTAACCACCTACAGGACCACCTACAGGACCACCTACAGTAACCACCTACAGGAACCACCTACAGTAACCACCTACAGGACCACCTACAGGAACCACCTACAGGACCACCTACAGGAACCACCTACAGTAACCACGTACAGGATCACCTACAGTAACCACGTACAGGATCACCTACAGTAACTACCTACAGTAACCATCTACAGTAACCACCTACAGTAACCACCTACAGGACCACCTACAGTAACCACCTACAGTAACCACCTACAGGATCACCTACAGGACCACCTAAAGTAACCACCTACAGTAACCACCTACAGAACCACCTACAGGAACCACCTACAGGACCACCTACAGTAACCACCTACAGGACCACCTACAGGAACCACCTACAGGACCACCTACAGTAACCACCTACAGGACCACCTACAGGAACCACCTACAGTAACCACGTACAGGATCACCTACAGTAACCACGTACAGGATCACCTACAGTAACTACCTACAGTAACCACCTACAGGACCACCTACAGGACCACCTACAGTAACCACCTACAGGACCACCTACAGTAACCACCTACAGTAACCACCTACAGTAACCACCTACAGGACCACCTACAGGACCACCTACAGTAACCACCTACAGTAACCACCTACAGTAACCACCTACAGTAACCACCTACAGTAACCACCTACAGGACCACCTACAGGAACCACCTACAGGACCACCTACAGTAACCACATACAGTAACCACATACAGTAACCACCTACAGTAACCACCTACAGGACCACCTACAGTAACCACCTACAGGACCACCTACAGTAACCACCTACAGTAACACCTACAGGATCACCTACAGGACCACCTAAAGTAACCACCTACAGGACCACCTAAAGGAACCACCTACAGGACCACCTACAGTAACCACCTACAGGACCACCTACAGGACCACCTACAGGATCACCTACAGGACCTACCTATAGTAACCACCTACAGGACCTACCTATAGTAACTATCTACAGTAACCACCTACAGGACCACCTACAGTAACCACCTACAGGACCACCTACAGTAACCACCTACAGGACCACCTACAGTAACCACCTACAGGACCACCTACAGGACCACCTACAGGAACCACCTACAGTAACCACCTACAGTAACCACCAACAGGACCACCTACAGGACCACCTACAGTAACCACCTACAGGACCACCTACAGTAACCACCTACAGGACCACCTACAGGAACCACCTACAGAACCACCTACAGAACCACCTACAGGCCCACCTACAGGACCACCTACAGTAACCACCTACAGGACCACCTACAGAACCACCTACAGGAACCACCTACAGTAACCACCTACAGGACCACCTACAGGATCACCTACAGGACCACCTACAGTAACCACCTACAGGACCTACCTATAGTAACTACCTACAGTAACCACCTACAGTAACCACCTACAGGACCACCTACAGGAACCACCTACAGGAACCACCTACAGGACCACCTACAGTAACCACCTACAGGACCACCTACAGGACCACCTACAGTAACCACCTACAGAAACCACCTACAGGAACCACCTACAGGACCACCTACAGGACCACCTACAGTAACCACCTACAGGACCACCTACAGGAACCACCTACAGGAACCACCTACAGGACCACCTACAGTAACCACCTACAGGACCACCTACAGAACCACCTACAGGGCCACCTACAGGACCACCTACAGGAACAACCTACAGGACCACCTACAGTAACCACCTACAGGACCACCTACAGGAACCACCTACAGGAACCACCTACAGGACCACCTACAGTAACCACCTACAGGACCACCTACAGTAACCACCTACAGGACCACCTACAGTAACCACCTACAGGACCACCTACAGGACCACCTACAGTAACCACCTACAGTAACCACCTACAGGACCACCTACAGGAACCACCTACAGTAACCACCTACAGTAACCACCTACAGGACCACCTACAGGACCTACCTACAGTAACCACCTACAGTAACCACCTACAGGACCTACCTATAGTAACTACCTACAGTAACCACCTACAGGACCACCTACTGTAACCACATACAGTAACCACCTACAGGACCACCTACAGTAACCACCTACAGGACCACCTACAGTAACCACCTACAGGACCACCTACAGGACCACCTACAGTAACCACCTACAGTAACCACCTACAGGACCACCTACAGGAACCACCTACAGTAACCACCTACAGTAACCACCTACAGGACCACCTACAGGACCTACCTACAGTAACCACCTACAGTAACCACCTACAGGACCTACCTATAGTAACTACCTACAGTAACCACCTACAGGACCACCTACTGTAACCACATACAGTAACCACCTACAGGACCACCTACAGTAACCACCTACAGGACCACCTACAGTAACCACCTACAGGACCACCTACAGGACCACCTACAGTAACCACCTACAGGAACACCTACAGTAACCACCTACAGTAACCACCTACAGGATCACCTACAGGACCACCTACAGTAACCACCAACAGGACCACCTACAGGACCACCTACAGTAACCACCTACAGGACCACCTACAGTAACCACCTACAGGACCACCTACAGGAACCACCTACAGAACCACCTACAGGAACCACCTACAGTAACCACCTACAGGAACCACCTACAGGACCACCTACAGGACCACCTACAGTAACCACCTACAGAAACCACCTACAGGAACCACCTACAGGACCACCTACAGGACCACCTACAGTAACCACCTACAGTAACCACCTACAGTAACCACCTACAGAACCACCTACAGGAACCACCTACAGGACCACCTACAGTAACCACCTACAGGACCACCTACAGGACCACCTACAGTAACCACCTACAGGACCACCTACAGGAACCACCTACAGTAACCACCTACAGGAACCACCTACAGTAACCACCTACAGAAACCACCTACAGGAACCACCTACAGGACCACCTACAGGACCACCTACAGTAACCACCTACAGTAACCACCTACAGTAACCACCTACAGGACCACCTACAGTAACCACCTACAGTAACCACCTACAGAAACCACCTACAGTAACCACCTACAGGACCACCTACAGGACCACCTACAGTAACCACCTACAGTAACCACCTACAGTAACCACCTACAGAAACCACCTACAGGAACCACCTACAGGACCACCTACAGGACCACCTACAGGAGAACACAGAAGAAGACAGATTGTTTTAGATTACAGTTCAGGCATTACCAGACATTTAAGATTCCACGGACGTCTTCTCGTGTTTTGTAAAAGATGGCCTGCTCTGAGAACGTCACCGTGTTTTTTGTTCACTGTTCTGGGCTCTAGTCCAGCTCTGGAGCGTCTGTTCGCTCAGAGAAACGGCACAAAAGAACAGAAGAAAAAAGACAATGGAAGGAAAGTGAAGCAGCAGAAACTGTCACTGGAAAGGAACCAAAGGAAAACTACAGCTTATTTTATTTCTAATAAAACAGAGAAAAAGACTGTGTTTGGTAATGTCTTCTGGGAAATGTAGTGTGGGCCACTGGAACAACAAAAAACTGTTGTAGCTGTAGTCTTTAAATATCCGATGGGGAGCCCAGGAAACAAATGTCTGTTGTTTGCTCTGAAGACGTTTTAATATAGCTTGAGGGAAATAAGGCAGTAGGTTTTACCGTTTTTAATAAAAACCATGTTATGATGATTGTCCGTGTTGTGTTCAGCTCTGCTTCAGTTCCATGTAAGGTCCTTGTATTTTGGAAAAGCCGATGAAGCAAAAGAACAAAGACAAACGTGCTCTGAGCTGTCAATAAATTATATTAAATAAGTTTGAAATAACTTTCTTCAAACTTGCGCAGCCTTTGTAATTGTATCACTTTTTCTCACATTTCTAAAGACCTTCCATGACCTTTCATGACCTTCCAATGACTCAAAAACAGCTCAAACTATTCCAGGTTTTCCAGGAGCTCTAATAAATCTTCAACAGAATTAGTTGTCCGTATGTTTTCTGTCGGAGAAAGCAGACAGTTGTGTCGTGGTGAGACTGTGTGCTGTAAATCTGCCCAGCAACAGCAGTAGGCCGGCTCTGATTGGTCGTTTGTGTAGAACCATAAATCACTCTAATGATCTTCACGAAAAATTCAACAAAGATTCAACAAAAAAGATTCAACAAAAAAATGAAAAAAAAACAGAGACGGAGTTAGAGGGAGGGCCACAGGGGCGTGCACGAGAGGCAAAATCCATTCTGGATCCATTATAAACATGAGGTCTAACCCAGGACTAAACCAGGTCTAAACCAGGTCCAGTCACAGAACTGTACTAAAGTAAATCTCTCTGATTGGTCCGTTGTTTTCTGCAGCTTTTCCAACTCTTTCCTTTGAGCTGAACCTAAATAACTCTAAATTTACTCCAGTTCTGGCTCAGTTCTCGGCCTTTTCTGAATTTCCTTGTCCTTTTTTGCCTCTGGAGCTGTTTTATGTGAACTTTTGGGGTTAAAAACATGTTTTTGAGACACATTCCTCTCCTTCTCTCAGTGTTTTGTAAAAAAAGATTGTTGTTGTAGGAAGTTCTCAGATAATGGAGGAATGCCTTCGATAAACTCCGGTCTTGTTTCCCAGCATTCCTCTGGGCTCACACACTTCAGAGCCGCTTTCGAAAACGACACGGAAGACGTTTAGTGAAGTATGTGTTGAACTAAACTCCTCTGACCGTAAATAAAAATGGAGGCGACTGTAAATGAAAACTCAACATGGCTCCAGACTGACTTATTACTGTCCCAGAAGAAGTCCGCTGTCCCAGGTCGGGGCAGCCACAGTTACAGAAAAGAAAAACTGCTCTAAAAGCTCTGGTTCTGTCCATCTTTCTTTAACTTGGGACATTGACCTTTGACCTTCAACAACAATTACAAGCCACAGAAACTCCATCGGTTCCGTCTCTTGATCCTAGAGTTCTTCGATGTTGAACCCTGACCCTGACCTGATGACCCAAGGCTTATGGGAACCAGACTGAAAATACAATCACCGTTTTGTCCCAACAACAGCCCCTCCTGCTTTTCTTTTACCAAACACTTTCCATGAAGTGACACCTCAGTGGGACATTAATGGAACACACTCTTGAGCTCACTTTGGGAGAACGTGTCACAAACGAGTGCAACGTTAGCAGAATCTGAAAACTACAAGGAACTCCAGCTTCACCTTTGACCTTTGACCTGTGCCTGGCCGATCACAGTCGATCAAAGAAAAAAGGACAAAGCTATAACCTCGAGATTGACTTGATTTTATTGCAGTGTAATCTTAAATTTAACACAGCCCTTTTTTCAGATGATTCTCCAATGTTCCACATTATTTTTCTATTTATTTATGTTTATTGTCAGTTTATTTATATTTATTTATGTTTATTATCAGTTTATTTATGTTTATTATCAGTTTATTTCTATTTATTTATGTTTATTTATGTTTATTTATGTTTATTTCTATTTATTTGTTTATTTATGTTTATTTATGTTTATTTATGTTTCTGTTTGTTTGACAAAAAACAAGATGTTGTTAGAATCTAAAAATGCAACTGATGCAGTGTTTTAGGTTTCAGAGTTTTACATGAACAGGGACTGACCACAGAAGACACCGGTCCAGACCTGGTTCAGTCCTGGTCCTGGTCCAGTCCTGGTCCAGTCCTGGTCTTGGGTCAGTCTGGGTGAGTCTGGTCCAGGTCTGTGCTCCACTTTCGGTTTCACTGTAAACTCCTTGTGGGACACTTTTTAAAAACTGGGTCAGACCTTGACCTCGTGACCTCAGACCATCTCCAGAAACTCACTCAGACTCTTTTATTATTCTCCAGGTTTTACCAGGTTTTTTTCAAACGGAGGCAGGTTTTTGGGTCAAAGAGACGCCAATAAAAGTGGGACAAAGGTTTACTACGAACAGAGGCATTTAAGGACAACGGGAAACAGCAGAGACACAAGCGCTTTTAAATCACAAACATAAAAAAATACAAAAAAAAAATATAAAAATAACACAAATAAAAACTTTTTGTCAAAATGAACCAAAATGTAAAAGAAAAAAACAAGACCAATTTAAATGTTTTGAAGAATATGTTTCAGAAAAACTGAAAACAGCAAAAATACACAAAAAATTGAAAAAAATAAAAAATAATGAAAATAATAATTCAAATTCAATCATAAAGGTTTGAAGGTTATATTTTCTTAAAGAGGATAAAAATATCTACAGTTAAATACCTCATTGTTGTTTGTAAAGGACTTGAATGGGAGTGAAAGGTTTGGACCGGCAAAGATCACAAGATGGCAGAATATCATTGAGCCCCTCCCCCTAGCAACCATAGCAACCCATTATAAACCTTTAAACTGTTCATTTAATTTTCCCCCTCTTTGTCCCGTTTGGGGTCATGTGACTAGGGCCTAATCCCAGCGGCTTTGGGTCTGAGGCGGGGCTTACCCTGGACAGTGGACAGTTAGTCGCAGGGCTAACACTTAGAGACAGACACTGACAGGGACCATTCACTCTCATATTTATTCACTAGAGTCACTTTAGATTTGCAGTTAACCTGTACAATGTAATTATGAAAAAGCTAGAAAAGCTGAATTATTTTTACTTGATGATGAAAAAAGAAAAGTTGAGCTACATTAACATGGCGTCCATAAAGAATAAGCATGAGCTAGTCCGACTGAACCTGGAGAAACTTCAAATGCTCCTGATGGATTTATATCTTTTCAATCTGATTTACAACCTCTTGGTTTTTACTTTGCTGTAAACAATTATTATTATTATTATTATTATTATACGAACATATTTAGATCGGTAGAAAGAAGTTAAATACCCAAAATAAATGTTTTTTTACATTTTTGGAATCTCACTAGAGTTCAAACTCTGCAAATGCCTTGAGTCAAAGGCACAAAGGCAAAGTGAAATATATAAAAAGTATTTTTATCCTAATTATCAAAAGTAGCAGCACACATGACTTCTTTTACGAGTTGAACCCTGAAAAGCACAGACAAGTCTGAAGCTTACAATCATATTTTATGTTACTATTCTTTGTTATTTAAAATGAAATTCTGGTTAAAGAAGAGGTGATGAACAGCTTTTCTTAGAGTCAATCTTAAAACAGACAGTGTCAATGATTCAACCTTCGAGCTGTATATATTTATTTTGGAGCAACATAAAAGCTTTTGACTTTAATTCATCCATAATTTACCTTTTCATGTCACAAAATTTAAAGCATATTCATGTTTTATTATTTCATTAAAACAGAACTTCGTTATATTTAACGTTTTTGCCACATGTCAAACCTTTCTTTCGTTTGAATTTGACAGAAACACAAACGTGTGCTGGAATGTTCACTTGAGTTTGTTTTTATTGAGTTTCTGCAGAGATTAGTGCGTTCTGTGGGACAGAGATCTCTGCCGTAATCTTCAATCTAATCCCATCGGCCTTAATCCCAGACCAGCCCCCCCACATCTGACCCTTTTCAACTTTTTAAGAACATTTTCAGAGGTCCCAGAAAATCTCAGTGTGGCCAAATTTTACTTTTAAACACATTTATTACTTTTTTAGAAAATCTCATCGTTCCAATCTAAATAAAACCTGTTCAAACCCCTTAATGTCAATAAAGAGTCTTCCGAGTGCTGCTTGTGGAGCAGAAACGTCTGAAACCAAAGCAGAGTGTGACGTGACAGAGGTTCGAGCCTGAAGTCAGCACTTTGAGAGAAAAGCGTCGTGACTCGGCCTCGTTATAAAATCTGAGAGAATAAAAGCGTCTGAAGTGACGTGAGTCAGAGACAAACGAGACGAGAATAAAAGAACAAGACGTGACCCAGAAATGTGTGAGAATAAACAGGAGTCTGACAGCTGCTCCCAGATCAGACTCAGACGTCAGCCTTTCAAACACTCAAACTCCAACACAACGCCGAGTGCAGAGACACAGGATGAAGCACCTTTTTATTTATCACAACGTAAGCGTTAATAAGTGGGAAATCAGAAACTCCACTCAAACACTTCCCAAAAACAGATAAACAAAAGAAAAACCAAAACTACACAGAAAGAATAATCTGTTCAGTTAAATTTGATTTATAAAGCCCAGTATTTTACTTTGAAAATTTCCCAGTTTTTCAAAGGTTTCTGAAAATGTCCTCTTTTTTTAAAATCATTTTTTATCTTTATTTTGATTTGATTTTGAGCAGGTTAACTTAATCATTATTGTTTTCACCTTGTACCAGTTTTCCAAAAATATTTAAAATTTACCATAAAATTTAAATTACTTTAATTTTAAATTATTTAAAAACAATTATTTAAAAAAAACTGACTTTTGTATAACATCTTACTTTTTGTTTTTCTCCAGAAAATCTGTTTAAATCCAACTAGAATTTGAGATGGATTCTTTAAGTGTTTTATTTTGATTTTGTCATGATTTACACCAAATTTATAGTGATATGTTTTATTGATTATAAACCTATAACAGAGGACCCCAGTGCAGTTACTAAAATAAATAAAGATTTATTATTTTTACAAATCAAAAAGATTAGGTCTTTATTAGAGACAAAGATTTGGGCGGGTCATTTTTTATTAATATTAAATGCCCTTAAAGCAGGTGTTGTATTGATATTTAACTTATGTCTAAAACCAAGAAGGTTTCACGTTCAGAGCTGTTCCAGTGTCAGTGAACACAACACGAGAGTCTGTTCAGAGCTGGAGCTGTGGTGCATTCACTGACACTAGACCCAGCTGTAACTCTGAGAAAAGTACCTTTCAAATACAAACCCGACTCCCAAAAAAGTTTACAAATTGTGAATAAAAACAGAATGCAATGTGGACGTTTCAAATTTCAGTGTTATTCAGAATAAAACATAGATCAAATGTTTAATGAAATGACAGATATTGGCATTTTTTTGGATTTCATGAGAAAAGTTAAATGTACAAAAATAAGGAACATGTTTGGTCTAAAAGGAGCCTCTCAGAGCGACAGTGTCTCTCAGAAGTCAAGATGAACGTTCCCTCAAAGCTGTGGTAAAAAATAATGAAGAAATATCAGAAAGAAGTTTCATACAGTTCATACTACAGTTCATAATATCATCCAAAGATTCAGAGAATCTGGAACAGTCTCTGAGCGTCAGGGTCAAGGGTCAAGGCTGAAAACCCGACTGGAGCCCGTGATCTTCAGGCTTTAGACGACATGCATCACAAACAGGAATGTACTGTACTGGAAATCCCAACATGGATCAGGAATACTTCCAGAAAACATGGTCATGAACACAATCCACCGAGACATTCACCGTTAAAACTCTAAAGGTCAAAAAAGAATCCTTATCTAAACCTGATCCAGAAGCTCAGGTGTTTCTCTGGAGCCAAGGCTCGTTTAAAATGGACTGTGACAAAGTGGAAAACTAGAACGCCATGTCGTCCGGACTAAAGAGGACAAGGACAACCCTCTGAGCTCAGTTCAGAAGATCTCTGATGGGACGGGGGCAGAACACATCATAAAGAGGAAGATGAGACGAAGAAGACCTGAGACACTTGAGCAGAAGCCTGTCTTGGACAAGAACGGGACAGTCCTGTTCCTAAACCTGAGCACTTTTTTGAGATGTGTTACTTATAACTTATTTTATCCTTAAAACGATCATTTTCTCAGTTTAAACATTTGATGTGTCATCTATGTTGGATTCTGAATAAAATATTGAAATTTAAATTCCACATCATTGCACTCTCTTTGGGGAATCGGGTTTGTATTGGACCAATGAGATTTCAGTCTGTGACCTCACAGCCGTCAGCTCAACAGGGAACTATCTTTGACAAAATGATGACAACGTATAAAAGATTCTTTAAAAAAGAACAAGAAGAATCAGGTCCTTACCTTCAGCTGAGGATGGTCCAATCACAAACGGTCACATTAGGGATAAATCCAAAAAGAGAAACAGTCGATAATAAACGCCAGATTTTTGAGCTGAAAAAGAGAACGAGCAACATGTGAGTTTTTGACTAAACCAGAGAGTTTTGTTTATGACAAATTAAAGAAGGTTTCATTAAAGTGTGAACGACCCGTGCTCTGTTTGTTGTTTACTTCACTGTCTCTGTAAATCTGAGCTCTCGCCACAGATTGAGTTTCCTCAGATAAACCGGGTCTAAACCAGGACTAAACCGGGTCTAAACCGGGTCTAAACCAGGACTAAACCGGGTCTAAACCAGGACTAAACCGGGTCTAAACCAGGTCTAAACCGGGTCTAAACCGGGTCTAAACCAGGACTAAACCGGGTCTAAACCGGGTCTAAACCGGGTCTAAACCAGGACTAAACCAGGTCTAAACCAGGACTAAACCAGGACTAAACCAGGACTAAACCAGGACTAAACCAGGTCTAAACCGGGTCTAAACCAGGACTAAACCAGGTCTAAACCAGGACTAAACCAGGACTAAACCAGGACTAAACCAGGTCTAAACCGGGTCTAAACCAGGACTAAACCAGGTCTAAACCAGGACTAAACCAGGACTAAACCAGGACTAAACCAGGACTAAACCAGGTCTAAACCAGGTCTAAACCGGGTCTAAGACAGAGACAGTGATAACAAATGTAAAGGAAACAGCCCAGTTCTAGATTAAAGCCTGAGAATTTCGTTTGCTCCTCGTTCCCTTCGACGTGTGACCTCAGAGCCGTGCACGAGGAGTGCACGAGAAGAGTGCACGAGAGGAGTGCACGAGAGGAGTGCACGAGAGGAGTTTGTTGAGTCTGAAGTTGGCAACATCACAGAAGTGGATTTGACCCAAACATTTCAGAGGAACACCATAAATCCATAAAAACACAGGAGTTCTCAACTTTTTACATTTTCAAATAATTCCATCTTCTTCCTGGTCCTGGGGCCGGGCGGCGGGCGTAGGAGAGTCTATAAAATATATTACAGTTTGCATTATAACACAAGTCAGATCCAGTCAGGTTTATTGTCTAAATGACCTGAGGTTGGTGGAGGTCAGACTCAGGTGACCCGGGTTTGACTCCAGCTCGGGTCGTTTGCGTTTCCGTCTACCCTTTATCTGCCAGAGCTCTTCCGTTCGGCAAAACCGGCAAAAGCACAGCATCAGGGAAAATTCACCTTCAGCAGTGAAATCCTGAGGGCTCCAGATGCTAATGCTACATGCTAGTGTCTGCTGCTGTAACACGTCACGGATCACGTTCATTTGTTTTGTCGGACCTCGGGACCTCTTTGGGCCCAAATGGACGATTTCCCCAAAAGGAAAATATATATGTTTTCTGGATAGAGCAGCAAGGAAAGACCAGGACCAGGACCAGGAGCAGGACCAGGACCAGAGCCAGGACCAGAGCCAGGACCAGAGCCAGGAGCAGGACCAGGACCAGGACCAGAGCCAGGACCAGAGCCAGGACCAGGACCAGAGCCAGGACCAGGGCCAGGAGCAGGACCAGGACCAGAGCCAGGACCAGGACCAGGACCAGAGCCAGGACCAGAGCCAGGAGCAGGACCAGGACCAGAGCCAGGACCAGGACCAGAGCCAGGACCAGAGCCAGGAGCAGGACCAGGACCAGAGCCAGGACCAGAGCCAGGACCAGAGCCAGGACCAGAGCCAGGACCAGGACCAGGGCCAGGACCAGGACCAGGACCAGAGCCAGGACCAGAGCCAGGACCAGGACCAGGACCAGAGCCAGGACCAGGACCAGGACCAGAGCCAGGACCAGAGCCAGGACCAGAGCCAGGACCAGAGCCAGGACCAGAGCCAGGACCAGAGCCAGGACCAGGACCAGAGCCAGGACCAGGGCCAGGAGCAGGACCAGGACCAGAGCCAGGACCAGAGCCAGGAGCAGGACCAGGACCAGAGCCAGGACCAGAGCCAGGAGCAGGACCAGAGCCAGGACCAGAGCCAGGAGCAGGACCAGGACCAGAGCCAGGACCAGAGCCAGGACCAGAGCCAGGACCAGGACCAGAGCCAGGACCAGAGCCAGGACCAGGACCAGGACCAGGACCAGAGCCAGGACCAGGGCCAGGAGCAGGACCAGGACCAGAGCCAGGACCAGAGCCAAGACCAGAGCCAGGACCAGGACCAGGACCAGAGCCAGGACCAGGACCAGAGCCAGGACCAGGGCCAGGACCAGAGCAAGGAGCAGGACCAGAGCCAGGACCAGGGCCAGGACCAGGGCCAGGACCAGAGCCAGGACCAGAGCCAGGACCAGGACCAGGGCCAGGACCAGGACCAGGACCAGAGCCAGGACCAGAGCCAGGACCAGGACCAGGACCAGAGCCAGGACCAGAGCCAGGACCAGAGCCAGGACCAGAGCCAGGAGCAGGACCAGAGCCAGGACCAGAGCCAGGACCAGAGCCAGGACCAGGACCAGGACCAGAGCCAGGAGCAGAGCTAGGAGCAGGACCAGGACCAGAGCCAGGACCAGAGTCAGGACCAGGACCAGAGCCAGGACCAGGACCAGAGTCACATAAAAAGGGAGAAATACAGTCGTTCTGTTTTTGACAAAGAGGCCTGTATCTTTCACAGAGAAGCCTTCATTGAGAAATAATCCTGCTCACTTTAATCCCAGCTCTAATCCACTCAATAATCCACACAGTAATCCCAGAGGAAGAGACGCAGGATCATATGTCGCTCACAAACTGCTCTGTTCCAGGTTTAAACAAAAAAAACTCAAGAAAACAAAGAAATGTGAGAATATTTACAAAAAAATATGTATAATGTATGCTCAGGTAAAAACCTCACACACAAGTGACCTCTGACCTCTCGAGTGTAATCACCATGGAAACAGTCTCATGACACGACCCCGACCACAAAAACAGGCTTCGTTTTCAGAAAAAGGGGGAAAAAACGGGGACTTTATTGATATTTTTATTGATTTTAACAACGGAAGGTTTTCTATTTTCTTTGTGTTTTTGTGGCGTTTAAAAACTTGTGCTACAAAATAATATCTGGAAAAAGTGTCAGGGCTCATCAGCTGTAGCTTTAACGAACCGGGTCGGACCTGAAGCAGACGCAGCACAAAGACACAACAAAAGAAAAAGAACCCTTGCATTGTCCTCAGAGTGGAACAAATGAAACCGGCTCAGACGCTACACTCTCGGTGTTGTTTCTTTCCAGAGGAGTTGGACTCTTCTTCTGAGGATTATTAGAGTTTTTATTGTCTTTGTGGACATTACTGGAGCTGCATCTCAGGCTTAAGGCAACGTTTTCAGTTAAATTGGACTGAATATTCAGGCTGTTTTTGACGTTACTTTACAAGAACATAATATAATAGAGGGTTAGCCTCGGTTCATTAAAGGATATTAAAAACAATAACAATCCCAAAAATACAGAGCATAAAGCTAGATTCTACTAAAAACATCGTTGAATTACTTCTGTTGACATTTACTAAGTTTAAACATCCATGTATTCATTTATTCATAAAGGATTTCCTGTTTTCTCTTTCCAAATATGGTCATGACTTCCTCAGCTTCACTCAAACGTCAGGAGTTTGTTCAGAAGTGTCTCTGTTCTCAGACGTTAACCCAGAGCCTGGGGTCCTTTAAACATCTGCAGCTCATAAACGTTAACGTGTGGCTGTAAAATCCACATTAAACATTATTAAACGTTATTAAACACATTAACCTCATGAAGCTGCAGCAGCCTTTCACTTTCACCAGAAACCATTAAACCAACTCCAGACTTTATTTTAACCTTAAGCAATAACTGTTCTTATTATTCGCTGGAGAAATATTCTTTCGTGTCTGATGCAATAATTAACTATAATTATATATATATATATATATAATTAAATAAATGCCGCCTGGTGGTCGTAGGAGGTCCTGCAGCTCAGACGAAGGGTCTGGTTCTGGTCTAATCCCTGTCTAATCCTTCCACAGTGGGGGTCCAGCAGGTCATGTGATCAGACCCGGGTCATGTGATGAGGTCAGAGCAGGATTTAAGGCTCAATTCTCGAAGTAAGCAACACTCTGGCTCTTGAACATGTTCTTGAAAACAGAAGGTTTTATAAAAGGGCAGAAGATCTAAAAAAGCTCAAGAACAAAGAAATATGTTATTATATAAAGCTGCCTCTTTAAAAACTCTTTAAAAAAAATTCTGTCCAATCACAGCTCACGTCTGAAAAATAGCGCTCCCATTGGTCGACACTGACGTCAATAAGGAAGTAATGTCAAGCAATAAAATGGAGAGAGTGTATATTCAGTTCTTTTTACAGAAAAACTGCACAAAACCGGTCTAAACCAAGTCTAAACCAAGTCTAAACCAGGTCTAAACCAGGTCTAAACCAGGACTAAACCAAGATTAAACCTTGAGTAAACCTGGACTAAACCAGGACTAAACCAGGACTAAACCAGGTCTAAACCAGGACTAAACCAGGACTAAACCAAGATTAAACCTTGAGTAAACCTGGACTAAACCAGGACTAAACCAGGACTAAACCAGGAACTAAACCAGATCTACACCAGATCTACACCAGGTCTACACCAGGTCTAAACCAGATCTAAACCAAGATTAAACCTTGATTAAACCTGGACTAAACCAGGCCTAAACCAGGACTAGACTAAAGTCTAGGACTAAACATGGATCAAACTAATTAAATTCAGGTTTAGTCCTACTTCATTCAAACACATTTTAGTCCTAGTCCTGGTTTAGACCTGGTTTAGTCCTGTTTATTTGGAGGAGACTGTGTCCTCGTGCGACAGGAGGCATGTCCGCGTGCACAAAGCCTCAGACAAACCCTCGCTTTTCCACCAATCCATCCATCCATCAATCAATCAAAACATTATCAATCCATCCAGAGCCATTAATGTAAATGTATAGGGCCGGTCCGCGCATGCGCACAAATACAGCAGCTCCGGCTCAAAGGGAGCACAGTGCACTCACCTTTTTCCCATTTCGCGCGTGAACACTGACCAAAAAAAAGAAACCCGATAAAGAAAGATTAGATGAAGAATAATTCCCGTTTGAAAGGAGCTCCAGGGTTAGATCCAGACAGCGGCCCCCCGTGAAAATTGTAGCCGGGAACAACTCGCTCCGAGCTGGCTGCGGGCGACACAATGAGTCGGTTTTTGGGCACGGAGCCTCGGAGCTTCAGGAGCGGAGGCCACGGCAGCCAATCAGAGTGAAGGCCACGCCCACTGAGACAACAAGGAGCAGCGCGTGTCCGTTCGCCTTGGTTTGTTCCAGGGATTTATGAATAAAAGCGGATAAATTATTAAAATCACGACTTCATAAAAGACACGGGTTTATCTGGTTTTTAATGAAACTTGGGAAACACTGCATCATGGTTTAGTCCTGGTTTAGTCCTGGTTTAGTCCTGGTTTAGACCTGGTTTAGACCTGGTTTAGTCCTGGTTTAGTCCTGGTTTAGTCCTGGTTTAGTCCTGGTTTAGACCTGGTTTAGTCCTGGTTTAGTCCTGGTTTAGTCCTGGTTTAGTCCTGGTTTAGACCTGGTTTAGTCCTGGTTTAGTCCTGGTTTAGTCCAGGTTTAGACCTGGTTTAGACCTGGTTTAGTCCTGGTTTAGTCCTGGTTTAGTCCTGGTTTAGACCTGGTTTAGTCCTGGTTTAGACCTGGTTTAGACCTGGTTTAGACCTGGTTTAGTCCTGGTTTAGACCTGGTTTAGTCCTGGTTTAGACCTGGTTTAGTCCTGGTTTAGACCTGGTTTAGTCCTGGTTTAGTCCTGGTTTAGTCCTGGTTTAGACCTGGTTTAGTCCTGGTTTAGTCCTGGTTTAGTCCTGGTTTAGTCCTGGTTTAGACCTGGTTTAGTCCTGGTTTAGACCTGGTTTAGACCTGGTTTAGTCCTGGTTTAGTCCTGGTTTAGTCCTGGTTTAGACCTGGTTTAGTCCTGGTTTAGACCTGGTTTAGACCTGGTTTAGACCTGGTTTAGTCCTGGTTTAGTCCTGGTTTAGACCTGGTTTAGTCCTGGTTTAGACCTGGTTTAGACCTGGTTTAGTCCTGGTTTAGTCCTGGTTTAGTCCTGGTTTAGTCCTGGTTTAGACCTGGTTTAGTCCTGGTTTAGACCTGGTTTAGACCTGGTTTAGTCCTGGTTTAGTCCTGGTTTAGTCCTGGTTTAGACCTGGTTTAGTCCTGGTTTAGACCTGGTTTAGTCCTGGTTTAGACCTGGTTTAGTCCTGGTTTAGACCTGGTTTAGACCTGGTTTAGACCTGGTTTAGTCCTGGTTTAGTCCTGGTTTAGACCTGGTTTAGTCCTGGTTTAGACCTGGTTTAGACCTGGTTTAGACCTGGTTTAGTCCTGGTTTAGTCCTGGTTTAGACCTGGTTTAGACTTGGTTTAGGAAATGAGCTTTAAAAGGGTATTTGACAGGTTTCTGGAGAAAGTGAGATGCACAGAGCTTTTCATGAAAATCTCACATTTCATCTCTAAAGGATTTAATCCGTCTCAGATTAAACCCTCGTTGATGTGGCCAGAGTCACCTTCAGCTCAAACCGCGTCAGAACAAACAGATGCTGTCAGAATAATAATAACAACACCTCAGAGTGATTAAAGACACACACAGTCCTACATTTATAACCCACACCCATCAGAGGTCTCAACAAAACCAGGTCTGAACCAGGTCTGAACCAGGTCTGAACCAGGACTAAACCAGGACTAAACCAGGTCTAAACCAGGTCTAAACCAGGACTAAACCAGGTCTAAACCAGGTCTGAACCAGGTCTGAACCAGGTCTAAACCAGGTCTAAACCAGGACTAAACCAGGTCTAAACCAGGTCTGAACCAGGACTAAACCAGGTCTAAACCAGTACTAAACCAGGTCTAAACCAGGTCTAAACCTGGTCTGAACCAGGTCTGAACCAGGTCTAAACCAGGTCTAAACCAGGACTAAACCAGGACTAAACCAGGACTAAACCAGGACTAAAACAGGTCTAAACCGGGTCTATTTTTTAAGACTTTCCAAGAGCAGAACGAGGGAGATGGAGTTGAAATAAACATTTACAAATATTAAAATAAACTTGTAAATGTCAGGTTTTCTCAGAATGATGTGATATTTTGTTCAGGTTTAGATAAACACAACTGAATAAAGTTAATATTATTCATGAATGTTATTCCCCAACGTTTGGTTGTTTTTCATTTAAACTGAGAAAGTCGGTTGTTTTTGCCGATAATAAATTGCAGCGTGTGGTGTTTTTGAAATAACTGTGACTGAAAAACATGAGTCTGCAGATTATTATCTCTCGATTAAAAAAGACAGGTTCTGAAATAAACTGAGGCCATAAAAACGTGAGAGTCTCTGACTCCTCCCTGTTTCCACATGTGTAAGTCCGAGTGAGTCCGAGTGAGTCCGAGTGAGTCTGTGTGAGTCCGAGTGAGTCCGAGTGAGTCCGAGTGAGTCCGAGTGAGTCCGAGTGAGTCTGTGTGAGTCCGAGTGAGTCCGAGTGAGTCCGAGTGAGTCCGAGTGAGTCCGAGTGAGTCCAAGTGAGTCTGTGTGAGTCCGAGTGAGTCTGTGTGAGTCCGAGTGAGTCTGTGTAAGTCCGAGTGAGTCCGAGTGAGTCCGAGTGAGTCCGAGTGAGTCCGAGTGAGTCCGAGTGAGTCTGTGTGAGTCCGAGTGAGTCCGAGTGAGTCTGTGTGAGTCCGAGTGAGTCAAGTGAGTCCAAGTGAGTCCGAGTGAGTCTGTGTGAGTCGAGTGAGTCGAGTGAGTCGAGTGAGTCCGAGTGAGTCTGTGTGAGTCCGAGTGAGTCCGAGTGAGTCTGTGTGAGTCCGAGTGAGTCCAAGTGAGTCCAAGTGAGTCCGAGTGAGTCCGAGTGAGTCCGAGTGAGTCCGTGTGAGTCCGAGTGAGTCCGAGTGAGTCCGTGTGAGTCCAAGTGAGTCCAAGTGAGTCCAAGTGAGTCCATGTGAGTCTGAGTGAGTCCATGTGAGTCTGAGTGAGTCCATGTGAGTCTGAGTGAGTCCGAGTGAGTCTGTGTGAGTCCGAGTGAGTCCAAGTGAGTCCAAGTGAGTCCGAGTGAGTCCGAGTGAGTCCGAGTGAGTCCGTGTGAGTCCGAGTGAGTCCGAGTGAGTCCGTGTGAGTCCAAGTGAGTCCAAGTGAGTCCAAGTGAGTCCATGTGAGTCTGAGTGAGTCCATGTGAGTCTGAGTGAGTCCATGTGAGTCTGAGTGAGTCCGAGTGAGTCCGAGTGAGTATGTTTCTGAGTGAGTATGTGTCTGAGTGAGTATGTGTCTGAGTGAGTCTGAGTCTGAGTGAGTCTGAGTCTGAGTGAGTATGAGTCTGAGTGAGTCCAAGTGAGTCTGTGTGAGTCCGAGTGAGTCCAAGTGAGTCCAAGTGAGTCCGAGTGAGTCTGTGTGAGTCCGAGTGAGTCCGTGTGAGTCCGAGTGAGTCCGAGTGAGTCTGTGTGAGTCCGAGTGAGTCCAAGTGAGTCCGAGTGAGTCCGAGTGAGTCCGAGTGAGTCTGTGTGAGTCCGAGTGAGTCCGAGTGAGTCCGAGTGAGTCTGTGTGAGTCCGAGTGAGTCCGAGTGAGTCCGAGTGAGTCCGAGTGAGTCTGTGTGAGTCCGAGTGAGTCCAAGTGAGTCTGTGTAAGTCCGAGTGAGTCTGTGTGAGTCCGAGTGAGTCTGTGTGAGTCCGAGTGAGTCCAAGTGAGTCTGTGTGAGTCCGAGTGAGTCCGAGTGAGTCTGTGTGAGTCCGAGTGAGTCCGAGTGAGTCTGTGTGAGTCCGAGTGAGTCTGTGTGAGTCCGAGTGAGTCCGAGTGAGTCCGAGTGAGTCTGTGTGAGTCCGAGTGAGTCCGAGTGAGTCTGTGTGAGTCCAAGTGAGTCCAAGTGAGTCCGAGTGAGTCCGAGTGAGTCCAAGTGAGTCCAAGTGAGTCCGAGTGAGTCCGAGTGAGTCCAAGTGAGTCCGAGTGAGTCTGTGTGAGTCCGAGTGAGTCCGTGTGAGTCCGAGTGAGTCCGAGTGAGTCTGTGTGAGTCCGAGTGAGTCCGTGTGAGTCCGAGTGAGTCCGAGTGAGTCTGTGTGAGTCCGAGTGAGTCCAAGTGAGTCCGAGTGAGTCCGAGTGAGTCTGTGTGAGTCCGAGTGAGTCCGAGTGAGTCCGAGTGAGTCCGAGTGAGTCCAAGTGAGTCCGAGTGAGTCCGTGTGAGTCCGAGTGAGTCCGAGTGAGTCTGTGTGAGTCCGAGTGAGTCCAAGTGAGTCCAAGTGAGTCCGAGTGAGTCCGTGTGAGTCCAAGTGAGTCCGAGTGAGTCTGTGTGAGTCCGAGTGAGTCCGTGTGAGTCCGAGTGAGTCCGAGTGAGTCTGTGTGAGTCCGAGTGAGTCCGTGTGAGTCCGAGTGAGTCCGAGTGAGTCTGTGTGAGTCCGAGTGAGTCCGTGTGAGTCCGAGTGAGTCCGAGTGAGTCTGTGTGAGTCCGAGTGAGTCCAAGTGAGTCCAAGTGAGTCCGAGTGAGTCTGTGTGAGTCGAGTGAGTCCGAGTGAGTCCGAGTGAGTCGAGTGAGTCCAAGTGAGTCCGAGTGAGTCCGTGTGAGTCTGTGTGAGTCCGAGTGAGTCTGTGTGAGTCCGAGTGAGTCGAGTGAGTCCGTGTGAGTCCGAGTGAGTCCGAGTGAGTCCGAGTGAGTCCAAGTGAGTCCAAGTGAGTCCGAGTGAGTCTGAGTGAGTCCATGTGAGTCTGAGTGAGTCCATGTGAGTCTGAGTGAGTCCATGTGAGTCTGAGTGAGTCTGAGTCTGAGTGAGTCCGAGTGAGTCTGAGTGAGTCTGAGTGAGTCCAAGTGAGTCCGAGTGAGTCTGAGTGAGTCCGAGTGAGTCCGAGTGAGTCCGAGTGAGTCTGAGTGAGTCCGAGTGAGTCGAGTGAGTCCGTGTGAGTCTGTGTGAGTCCGAGTGAGTCCAAGTGAGTCCAAGTGAGTCCGAGTGAGTCCGTGTGAGTCCAAGTGAGTCCGAGTGAGTCTGTGTGAGTCCGAGTGAGTCCGTGTGAGTCCGAGTGAGTCCGAGTGAGTCTGTGTGAGTCCGAGTGAGTCCGTGTGAGTCCGAGTGAGTCCGAGTGAGTCTGTGTGAGTCCGAGTGAGTCCGTGTGAGTCCGAGTGAGTCCGAGTGAGTCTGTGTGAGTCCGAGTGAGTCCAAGTGAGTCCAAGTGAGTCCGAGTGAGTCTGTGTGAGTCCGAGTGAGTCCGAGTGAGTCCGAGTGAGTCCGAGTGAGTCCAAGTGAGTCCGAGTGAGTCCGTGTGAGTCTGTGTG
The DNA here is from genome assembly GCA_024349245.1 of Neodontobutis hainanensis. Classification (NCBI taxonomy): domain Eukaryota; kingdom Metazoa; phylum Chordata; class Actinopteri; order Gobiiformes; family Odontobutidae; genus Neodontobutis; species Neodontobutis hainanensis. Next base: position 11,595 of record JALDNG010000331.1, on the reverse strand, counting down.
AGTCCGAGTGAGTCTGTGTGAGTCCGAGTGAGTCCGAGTGAGTCCGAGTGAGTCCGAGTGAGTCTGTGTGAGTCCGAGTGAGTCCAAGTGAGTCCAAGTGAGTCCGAGTGAGTCCGAGTGAGTCCGAGTGAGTCCGTGTGAGTCCGAGTGAGTCCGAGTGAGTCTGTGTGAGTCCGAGTGAGTCCAAGTGAGTCCAAGTGAGTCCGAGTGAGTCTGTGTGAGTCCGAGTGAGTCCGAGTGAGTCCGAGTGAGTCCGAGTGAGTCTGTGTGAGTCCGAGTGAGTCCGAGTGAGTCTGTGTGAGTCCGAGTGAGTCCAAGTGAGTCCAAGTGAGTCCGAGTGAGTCCGAGTGAGTCCGAGTGAGTCCGTGTGAGTCCGAGTGAGTCCGAGTGAGTCTGTGTGAGTCCGAGTGAGTCCAAGTGAGTCCAAGTGAGTCCGAGTGAGTCTGTGTGAGTCCGAGTGAGTCCGAGTGAGTCCGAGTGAGTCCGAGTGAGTCCGAGTGAGTCTGTGTGAGTCCGAGTGAGTCCGAGTGAGTCTGTGTGAGTCCGAGTGAGTCCAAGTGAGTCCAAGTGAGTCCGAGTGAGTCCGAGTGAGTCCGAGTGAGTCCGTGTGAGTCCGAGTGAGTCCGAGTGAGTCCGTGTGAGTCCAAGTGAGTCCAAGTGAGTCCATGTGAGTCTGAGTGAGTCCATGTGAGTCTGAGTGAGTCCATGTGAGTCTGAGTGAGTCCGAGTGAGTCCGAGTGAGTATGTTTCTGAGTGAGTATGTGTCTGAGTGAGTATGTGTCTGAGTGAGTTTGAGTCTGAGTGAGTCTGAGTCTGAGTGAGTATGAGTCTGAGTGAGTATGTTTCTGAGTGAGTATGTGTCTGAGTGAGTCTGAGTCTGAGTGAGTATGAGAGAGTATGAGTCTGAGTGAGTATGTGTCTGAGTGAGTCTGAGTCTGAGTGAGTATGTGTCTGAGTGAGTCTGAGTGAGTATGAGTCTGAGTGAGTATGTGTTTGAGTGAGTATTTGTCTGAGTGAGTATGAATCTGAGTGAGTATGAGTCTGAGTGAGTCTGAGTCTGAGTGAGTATGTTTCTGAGTGAGTATGTGTCTGAGTGAGTATGTGTCTGAGTGAGTCTGAGTCTGAGTGAGTATGAGAGAGTATGAGTCTGAGTGAGTATGTGTCTGAGTGAGTATGTGTCTGAGTGAGTCTGAGTCTGAGTGAGTCTGAGTGAGTATGAGTCTGAGTGAGTATGTGTTTGAGTGAGTATTTGTCTGAGTGAGTATGAGTCTGAGGGCGTATGAGTCTGAGTGAGTATGTTTCTGAGTGAGTATGTGTCTGAGTGAGTCTGAGTCTGAGTGAGTATGAGTCTGAGTGAGTATGTGTTTGAGTGAGTATTTGTCTGAGTGAGTATGAGTCTGAGGGCGTATGAGTCTGAGTGAGTATGAGTCTGAGGGCGTATGAGTCTGAGTGAGTATGAGTCATGAGTGAGTATGAGTCTGATTGAGTATTTGTCTGAGTGAGTATGAGTCTGAGGGCGTATGAGTCTGAGTGAGTATGAGTCTGAGGGAGTATGAGTCTGAGTGAGTATGAGTCTGAGGGCGTATGAGTCTGAGTGAGTATGTTTCTGAGTGAGTCTGAGTCTGAGTGAGTATGAGTCTGAGTGAGTATGAGCCTGAGTGAGTCTGAGTCTGAGTGAGTATGAGTCTGAGTGAGTCTGAGTCTGAGTGAGTATGCTTCTGAGTGAGTTTAAGTCTGAGTGAGTCTGAGTCTGAGTGAGTATGAGTCTGACTGAGTATGAGCCTGAGTGAGTATGTTTCTGAGTGAGTATGAGTCTGACTGAGTATGAGCCTGAGTGAGTATGAGTCTGAGTGAGTATGTTTCTGAGTGAGTATGAGTCTGAGTGAGTATGTTTCTGAGTGAGTATGAGTCTGAGTGAGTCTGAGTGAGTATGTTTCTGAGTGAGTATGAGTCTGAGTGAGTCTGAGTCTGAGTGAGTATGTTTCTGAGTGAGTATGAGTCTGAGTGAGTCTGAGTCTGAGTGAGTATGTTTCTGAGTGAGTATGAGTCTGAGTGAGTATGAGTCTGAGTGAGTCTGAGTCTGAGTGAGTCTGAGTGAGTATGAGTCTGAGTGAGTCTGAGTCTGAGTGAGTATGTTTCTGAGTGAGTATGAGTCTGAGGACAGAGAATGAAAAATATTTTTTCCTGGGGCTCCTCTGTTTTATTCATGAGTCACTGAATAATTCACGTTTACTGCACATCCATCTCCGAGGCACTGCCACTGTCACCACTTCAGACCAGGTTTAAAACGGGTTTAGTTCTGGTTTAGACCAGGTTAGACAGGTTTTTACTGAATTTAGACCAAAAACCTGGACCTAACCCCCCATAGACCTTGTAAATCCCAGCTTAAGTCCAGTCTCTGAGGCCTGTCCCGTGCTGACTGCTGTAAAGTGTGAGTGAGATAATATTAAAGTGTTACATAATGTTGGAACATAAATAAATAATAACAGGATTAGTCTCTGGCACTGTTTAAAAATGTGAACATTCATTATTTAGCAGCTTTAATTTCACACACAGCTCTTTACGGAAACACAACTGGGTCAAAGTTCATCTGAGAAACGAGGGACTGTGTTAAATCCAATAAAGCCGAGCGGTTTAAAATTCCACTGACGACAACTAGAGGGGCATTTTTTTCTTATCTGTTTGTTTCCTAACTCAACTGAGTTTTGAGAATGAGCTGCTGTGAGTTATTTATCCATGTTTTAAAAAGTGTGGTTCCTCATTATTTGGATGTGGCGCAGTGTCAAAGAGTTACATCTTTACTCTTCAAGAACAATAATACCAAAGGAACGTCTGAGCCACGTGTGAAATACCAGAACAGTATCCTGAACGACTTATGTTTGTGCAGTTCACATAATCCATTCTGACAAATGAGCTGACGGCATGACAGAGCTGTGACGTCACCAACGACAAAAGGTATTTTTAATGAAGTCTTAGATTTTTAACAGAGAAAAAGTATTTGATTCTAAAATAATTGATAAGCTCTTTGGTTTCTGTGTTTGTCCAGTCTCTAGGGAGTCTGACTATGAGTCTGAGTGAGTATGAGTCTGAGTGAGTATGACTCTGACTGAGTATGAGTCTGAGTGAGTATGAGTCTGAGTGAGTATGAGTCTGACTGAGTATGAGTCTGAGTGAGTATGAGTCTGACTGAGTATGAGTCTGAGTGAGTATGAGTCTGACTGAGTATGAGTCTGAGTGAGTATGAGTCTGACTGAGTATGAGTCTGAGTAAGTATGAGTCTGACTGAGTATGAGTCTGAGTGAGTATGTGTCTGAGTGATTATAAGTCTGAGTGAGTATAAGTTTGAGTGAGTATGAGTCTGACTGAGTATGAGTCTGAGTGAGTATGAGTCTGACTGAGTATGAGTCTGAGTGAGTCTGAGTGAGGATGTGTCTGAGTGAGTATAAGTCTGACTGAGTATGAGTTAGTATGAGTATGAGTGAGCATGACTCTAACTGAGTATGAATCTGACTGAGTATGAGTATGAGTGAGAATGAGTCTGAGTGAGCATGACTCTGACTGAGTATGAGTCTGAGTGAGTATGAGTCTGACTGAGTATGAGTCTGAGTGAGTATGAGTCTGACGATTAGTCTGAGTGAGTATGAGTCTGACTGAGAATGAGTCTGACTGAGTATGAGTCTGACTGAGTATGAGCCTGAGTGAGTATGAGTCTGAGTGACTATGAGTCTGACTGAGTATGAGTCTGAGTGAGTATGAGTCTGAGTGAGTATGAGCCTGAGTGAGTAGGAGTCTGACTGAGTATGAGTATGAGTCTGAGTGAGTATGAGTCTGAGTGAGTAGGAGTCTGACTGAGTATGAGTATGAGTCTGACTGAGTATGAGTCTGAGTGAGTATGAGTTAGTATGAGTCTGACTGAGTATGAGTGAATATGAGTCTGAGTGAGCATGAGTCTGAGTGAGTATGAGTCTGAGTGAGTATGAGTCTGACTGAGTATGAGTCTGATTGAGTATGAGTCTGAGTGAGTATGAGTCTGACTGAGAATGAGTCTGACTGAAAATGAGTATGACTGAGTATGAGCCTGAGTGAGTATGAGTCTGAATGAGTATGAGTCTGACTGAGTATGAGTCTGAGTGAGTATGAGTCTGACTGAGTATGAGCCTGAGTGAGTATGAGCCTGAGTGAGTATGAGCCTGAGTGAGTAGGAGTCTGACTGAGTATGAGTCTGACTGAGTATGTGTCTGAGTGAGTATGTGTCTGAGTGAGTATGAGTCTGACTGAGTATGAGTCTGAGTGAGTAGGATTCTGACTGAGTATGAGTCAGACTCCTACTCACTCAGACTCCTACTCAGTCAGACTCTCTCACTCAGACTCATACTCAGTCAGACTCCTACTCACTCAGACTCATACTCAGTGAGTAGGAGTCTGACTGAGTATGAGTCTGAGTGAGTAGGAGTCTGACTGAGTAGGAGTCTGAGTGAGTAGGAGTCTGACTCATACTCAGTCAGACTGAGTATGACTGAGTATGAGTCAGACTGAGTATGACTGAGTATGAGTCAGACTCATACTCAGTCATACTCAGTATGAGTATAAGTCTGACTGAGTATGAGCCTGAGTGAGTATGAGTCTGTTTGAGTATGAGTCTGACTGAGTATGAGCCTGAGTGAGTATGAGTCTGAGTGAGTATGAGTCTGACTGAGTATGAGTCTGAGTGAGTATGAGTCTGACTGGGAATGAGTCTGAGTGAGTATGAGTCTAACTGAGTATGAGTCTGACTGAGTATGAGTCTAACTGAGTATGAGTCTGACTGAGTATGAGTCTGACTGAGAATTAGTCTGAGTGAGTATGAGTCTGACTGAGTATGAGTCTAACTGAGTATGAGTCTGACTGAGTCTGAGTCTGAGTGAGTATGAGTCTGAGTGAGTATGAGTCTGACTGAGTATGAGTCTGACTCTGACTCTGAGTGAGTATGAGTCTGACTGAGTATGAGTCTGAGTGAGTATGAGTTAGTATGAGTATGAGTGAGTATGAGTCTGACTGAGTATGAGTGAATATGAGTCTGAGTGAGCATGACTCTGACTGAGTATGAGTCTGACTGAGAATGAGTCTGAGTGAGCATGATTCTGAGTGAGTATGAGTCTGAGTGAGTATGAGTCTGACTGAGTATGAGTCTGACTGGGTATGAGTCTGAGTAAGTATGAGTCTGACTGAGTATGAGTGAATATGAGTCTGAGTGAGCATGAGTCTGACTGAGTATGAGTCTGAGTGAGTATGTGTCTGAGTGATTATAAGTCTGAGTGAGTATAAGTCTGAGTGAGTATGAGTCTGACTGAGTATGAGTCTGAGTGAGTATGAGTCTGACTGAGTATGAGTCTGAGTGAGTCTGAGTGAGGATGTGTCTGAGTGAGTATGAGTCTGACTGAGTATGAGTCTGAGTGAGTATAAGTCTGACTGAGTATGAGTTAGTATGAGTATGAGTGAGCATGACTCTGACTGAGTATGAATCTGACTGAGTATGAGTATGAGTGAGCATGACTGACTGAGTATGAGTCTGAGTGAGTATGAGTCTGACTGAGTATGAGTCTGAGTGAGTATGAGTCCGACTATGAGTCTGAGTGAGAATGAGTCTGACTGAGTATGAGTCTGACTGAGTATGAGTCTGAGTGAGTATGAGTCTGACTATGAGTCTGAGTGAGTTTGAGTCTAACTGAGTATGAGTCTGACTGAGTATGAGTCTAACTGAATATGAGTCTGACTGAGTATGAGTCTGACTGAGAATTAGTCTGAGTGAGTATGAGTCTGACTGAGTATGAGTCTGACTGAGTATGAGTCTAACTGAGTATGAGTCTGACTGAGTCTGAGTCTGAGTGAGTATGAGTCTGAGTGAGTATGAGCCTGACTGAGTATGAGCCTGACTGAGTATGAGCCTGAGTGAGTATGAGTCTGACTGAGTATGAGTCTGACTCTGACTCTGAGTGAGTATGAGTCTGACTGAGTATGAGTCTGAGTGAGTATGAGTTAGTATGAGTTTGAGTGAGTATGAGTCTGACTGAGTATGAGTGAATATGAGTCTGAGTGAGCATGACTCTGACTGAGTATGAGTCTGACTGAGTATGAGTCTGAGTGAGCATGACTCTGAGTGAGTATGAGTCTGAGTGAGTATGAGTCTGAGTGAGTATGAGTCTGACTGAGTATGAGTCTGAGTGAGTATGAGTCTGACTGAGTATGAGTGAATATGAGTCTGAGTGAGCATGAGTCTGACTGAGTATGAGTCTGAGTGAGTATGAGTCTGACTGAGTATGAGTCTGAGTGAGTAGGAGTCTGACTGAGTATGAGTCTGACTAAGTATGAGCCTGAGTGAGTATGAGTCTGACTGAGAATGAGTCTGAGTGAGTATGAGTCTAACTGAGTATGAGTCTGACTGAGAATGAGTCTGACTGAGTATGAGTCCAACTGAGTATGAGTCTGACTGAGTATGAGTATGAGTCTGACTCTGACTGAGTATGAGTCTGAGTGAGTATGAGTTAGTATGAGTATGAGTGAGTATGAGTCTGACTGAGTATGAGTGAATATGAGTCTGAGTGAGCATGACTCTGACTGAGTTTGAGTCTGACTGAGTATGAGTATGAGTGAGTATGAGTCTGAGTGAGCATGACTCTGACTGAGTATTAGCCTGAGTGACTATGAGTCGGACTGAGTATGAGTCTGACTGAGTATGAGTCTGAGTCTGACTCTGAGTGAGTATGAGTCTGACTGAGTATGAGTCTGACTGAGTATGAGTCTGACTGAGAATTAGTCTGACTGAGTATGAGTCTGACTGAGTATGAGTCTAACTGAGTATTAGTCTGACTGAGTCTGAGTCTGAGTGAGTATGAGCCTGACTGAGTATGAGCCTGACTGAGTATTAGCCTGAGTGAATATGAGTCTGAGTGAGCATGAGTCTGACTGAGTATGAGTCTGAGTGAGTATGAGTCTGACTGAGTATGAGTCTGAGTGAGTATGAGTCTAACTGAATATGAGTCTGACTGAGTATGAGTCTGACTGAGAATTAGTCTGACTGAGTATGAGCCTGAGTGAGTATGAGTCTGACTGAGTATGAGCCTGAGTGAGTATGAGTCTAACTGAGTATGAGTCTGACTGAGTATGAGTCTGAGTGAGTATGAGTATGACTGGGAATGAGTCTGAGTGAGTATGAGTCTAACTGAGTATGAGTCTGACTGAGTATGAGTCTAACTGAGTATGAGTCTAACTGAGTATGAGTCTGACTGAGTATGAGTCTGACTGAGAATTAGTCTGACTGAGTATGAGTCTGACTGAGTATGAGTCTAACTGAGTATGAGTCTGACTGAGTCTGAGTCTGAGTGAGTATGAGCCTGACTGAGTATGAGCCTGACTGAGTATTAGCCTGAGTGAGTATGAGTCGGACTGAGTATGAGTCTGACTGAGTATGAGTCTGAGTCTGACTCTGAGTGAGTATGAGTCTGACTGAGTATGAGTCTGAGTGAGTATGAGTTAGTATGAGTATGAGTGAGTATGAGTCTGACTGAGTATGAGTGAATATGAGTCTGAGTGAGCATGACTCTGAGGAAGTAAAGTATGAGTCTGAGTGAGTATGAGTCTGAGTGAGTATGAGTCTGACTGAGTCTGAGTCTGAGTGAGTATGAGTCTGACTGAGTATGAGTGAATATAAGTCTAAAAGTGAGCATGAGTCTGACTGAGTATGAGTCTGACTGAGTATGAGTCTGAGTGGGCATGAGTCTGAGTGAGCTTGACTCTGACTGAGTATGAGTCTGAGTGAGTATGAGTCTGACTGAGTATGAGTCTGACTGAGTATGAGCCTGAGTGAGTATGAGTCTGAGTGAGTATGAGTCTGACTGAGTATGAGCCTGAGTGAGTATGAGCCTGAGTGAGTATGCGTCTGAGTGAGTATGAGTCTGACTGAGAATGAGTCTGAGTGTGTATGAGTCTGACTGAGAATGAGTCTGAGTGAGTATGAGTGACTGAGAATTAGTCTGAGTGAGTATGAGTCTGACTATGAGTCTGAGTGAGTATGAGTCTGACTGAGAATGAGTCTGAGTGAGTATGAGTGACTGAGAATTAGTCTGAGTGAGTATGAGTCTGACTGAGTATGAGTATGAGTGAGTATGAGTCTGAGTGAGCATGACTCTGACTGAGTATGAGTCTGAGTGAGTATGAGTCTGACTGAGTATGAGTCTGACTGAGTATGAGTCTGAGTGAGTATGAGTCTGAGTGAGTATGAGTCTGACTGTGTATGAGTCTGAGTGAGTATGAGTCTGAGTGAGTATGAGTATGAGTGAGTATGAGTCTGACTGAGTATGAGTCTGACTGAGTATGAGTATGAGTGAGTATGAGTCTGAGTGAGCATGACTCTGACTGAGTATGAGTATGAGTGAATATGAGTCTGAGTGAGCATGACTCTGACTGAGTATGAGTCTGAGTGAGTATGAGTCTGACTATGAGTCTGAGTGAGTATGAGTCTGACTGAGAATGAGTTTGACTGAGTATGAGTCTGACTGAGTATGAGCCTGAGTGAGTATAAGTCTGAGTGAGTATGAGTCTGACTGAGTATGAGCCTGAGTGAGTATGAGCCTGAGTGAGTATGAGTCTGACTGAGAATGAGTCTGAGTGTGTATGAGTCTGACTGAGAATGAGTCTGAGTGAGTATGAGTGACTGAGAATTAGTCTGAGTGAGTATGAGTCTGACTGAGTAGAAGTCTAACTGAGTATGAGTCTGAGTGAGTATGAGTCTGACTATGAGTCTGAGTGAGTATGAGTCTGACTGAGTAGAAGTCTAACTGAGTATGAGTCTGAGTGAGTATGAGTCTGACTATGAGTCTGAGTGAATATGAGTCTGACTGAGTATGAGTCTGACTGAGTATGAGCCTGAGTGAGTATGAGCCTGAGTGAGTATGAGTCTGACTGAGTATGAGTCTGACTGAGTATGAGCCTGAGTGAGTATGAGCCTGAGTGAGTATGAGTCTGAGTGAGTATGAGTCTGAGTGAGTATGAGTGACTGAGAATTAGTCTGAGTGAGTATGAGTCTGACTGAGTAGAAGTCTAACTGAGTATGAGTCTGAGTGAGTATGAGTCTGACTATGAGTCTGAGTGAGTATGAGTCTGACTGAGTAGAAGTCTAACTGAGTATGAGTCTGAGTGAGTATGAGTCTGACTATGAGTCTGAGTGAATATGAGTCTGACTGAGTATGAGTCTGACTGAGTATGAGCCTGAGTGAGTATGAGTCTGAGTGAGTATGAGTCTGACTGAGTATGAGTCTGACTGAGTATGAGCCTGAGTGAGTATGAGCCTGAGTGAGTATGAGTCTGAGTGAGTATGAGTCTGAGTGAGTATGAGTGACTGAGAATTAGTCTGAGTGAGTATGAGTCTGACTGAGTAGAAGTCTAACTGAGTATGAGTCTGAGTATGAGTCTGACTCTGAGTGAGTATGAGTCTGACTGAGTATGAGTATGAGTGAGTATGAGTCTGAATGAGTATGAGTTAGTATGAGTATGAGTGAGTATGAGTCTGACTGAGTATGAGTCTGACTGAGTATGAGTCTGACTGAGTATGACTGAGTATGAGTCTGAGTGAGTCCGTCACCTGCTGCGTCACCTGCTCCGTCACCTGCTCCGTCACCTGCTGCCTCACCTGCTGCTTTAGAAGCACCTGAGACTCACTTAATGGACTCGGGGTCTAGTCTTTGGGACAAAAAGAAGAGACTTTAAAAACCTGGTCAATACTAAAGTGTGTCACCTGAGGCCTGTTCACAGATCTCGGAGAACATCAAAACCCTGACTTTATAAATTTAAATAATAAAACACGATTATAATCAGAATGTGAAGATTCTAAAGCAGTATCTGTTCTGATGTCAGCCTGACAGTGGAACAGTGAAAATAATAACTTTAATCATTAAAATATATTAAAATGGACTTTAGCTTACAGTAGCATTAGCATTTCTATTCACTTTGTTATTTGTGAGTCCTGGTGAGTCCTGGTGGGTCCTGGTGAGTCCTGGTGAGTCCTGGTGAGTCCTGATGGGTCCTGGTGAGTCCTGGTGAGTCCTGGTGAGTCCTGGTGAGTCCTCGTGAGTCCTCGTGGGTCCTGGTGAGTCCTGGTGAGTCCTGGTGAGTCCTGGTGAGTCCTGGTGAGTCCTGGTGAGTTCTGGTGAGTCCTGGTGAGTCCTCGTGGGTCCTGGTGAGTCCTGGTGAGTCCTGGTGAGTCCTCGTGGGTCCTGGTGAGTCCTGGTGAGTCCTGGTGAGTCCTCGTGGGTCCTGGTGAGTCCTGGTGAGTCCTGGTGAGTCCTCGTGGGTCCTGGTGAGTCCTCGTGGGTCCTGGTGAGTCCTGGTGAGTTCTGGTGAGTCCTGGTGGGTCCAGGATGGGGTCCGTGTTATGTGAAAGGGTAGTTAATAGTCCATATGTCCACAGCTCAGAACCAAGAGGATCTCCACAGACTGAGGCCAAAGTGCTGCACCTGCTTTACTCAGACTTCTCTCATCCACCTCCATGAGTCTGGACCTGCTCTAATTCTATGACTGTTCCCTTGGATCTTTTATAAACCAGGACTAAACAGGACTAAACCAGGACTAAACAGGACTAAACCAGGACTAAACAGGACTAAACCAGGTCTAAAAAGGACTAAACCAGGTCTAAACCAGGACTAAACCAGCACTAAAAAGGACTAAACCAGGACTAAACAGGACTAAACCTGGTTTAGACCTGGTTTAAACCAAACCAGGTCTAAACCAGGTCTGAACCAGGTCTGAACCATGTCTAAAAAGGACTAAACAGGACTAAACCAGGACTAAACCAGCACTAAAAAGGACTAAACAGGACTAAACAGGACTAAACCTGGTTTAGACCTGGTTTAAACCAAACCAGGTCTAAACCAGGTCTGAACCAGGTGTTTATAGTAAGTCTCAGCAGGACTTGAGCTGGTGACTCCTGGTTGGCTCGCCAAAAGAATTTACCTCCAAGAGAAACAGGCCATCTGCAGAGAGAGGTGCATGCTGGGAAAGTCAGGCAGGAACAGAGAGAGGTGCATGCTGGGAAAGACAGACCAGACCACAGAGAAGGAAATGAGACGAGGGGACGACAGATGGAAGTGTTTTCATTGGACAGAACATTTCTGGACCAGAGACATGTTTAAAACACAGAGGTCAGAGGTCAGAGAGTCCTTCAGCTGCATGAGCGTTAATAATCCTTGTTAACATTCCTCTTAAACATTCTTATAGGTTTACAATATTCTGTAAATGAAGGAAAAGTCAGTAAAGTGAGAACGAGGGTAAAAGCAGATGTGTTTCTGTTTTGGGAGACCTTAAAGAGAAATTAAAGTTTATACATTCTTTATCAATGTTGAAGAAATCTGTAACGTCTATTTCATTCAGTCCATCTGAGTGACTAAACATCTCTAAACTAATTATGTCACTGAGATAAAGGGAATTTAAACTGTATTATTTATGCTCTTTTATTAGCTCAAACTACATTTCCCAGAATGCTGAGCACAAGACATTAATTTATTTTTTTGTAAATAATTTCAAACTTCTCTTGTTTCCTTTTTAAACACTTTTTTCTTTTTTTCT
>JALDNG010000330.1:0-227801 GCA_024349245.1 Neodontobutis hainanensis | reverse complement strand
AAGTACCAAACTCATAACACGAGGCTAAAGATAAACAATAAACTAGCAGGACATCGATTCGGCCCGATAGAATGATTTCTTTGAAAAGATTCAGAGTTTAAAAACGGTAGACTTCCTTATTCAACCTAAATACGAAAAATTATAAATTTGCTGTTTATATATATTCTTCATAAAATAGTGCTTTACGCATGTGGTAAATTCATGTGCGGCGAAAAATCACACAAATAACCCTAATTTACCGCGGAAGAAAAATGTTATTTTATAAAAACTTTTAATCAAATAGTAGTTTTGGTGGGAAATTTTGAAGGAGAGAAACATTTTATTGCCCTCCTTAGCTATTTTATGTTCAAACATGGAGAGATCAAGACTTGAATAACATAATATCCGATTGTATTCAACATTTTTAAAAGCATAGAGAAGAAAAATTCAGCCAATGTTTTACATAAAGGACATTAATATTGTTGAAACCCAAGAAAAATGTTAGATCTGAAGTATATACGATGTGTAATAACTAAGAAGACAACTTTGGATATTTGAAGAAAGTCAAATATTTTAATTTAACTTTTGAATTAAGCATGAAATTTAGATAGGTTTCAAAGTGGTGGGCTTTGCTTACACAGTTGAGATATAATTTTCATTTTAATATCGGGAAATAAATTACTTCCGAAGTTGTACGAATAATTTCTTTGACTCATCAATTTTTATACTATCGGTAAATTAAAATGCTCTGATTTAGAATGTGAAAATTATAGTAAGTGCTGTTCTGAAAATTTATTGGCTTATAATACCCAAACTTTCAAAAAACTCTGATTAATAGTACCGAGGAAGGATCGACTAATTTTAACATAGAAACAGAATTGATGGATGATCGCTTGTTATCGCATAAAAAATGGTGGATTCACCTATTTCAGTGAACTTAATGCCTCTATTAGAGATATGAAACTAATTTATAAACTTAATGGTTGATTTTTAACGGTTTAAAATATATGTTGAAAGACAACTTTAATATGGCTTAAATATTAAAAAGTCTAACAGGAACGATTATTGGCGAGAATTTTAATCAGTGAAATTACTGAATGTTAGTCCCTAAAAAATCTTTTGTTGATCTCGAAAAGGATATATTCAGGACTTTCAATTACTTGTCGTTCTGCATCCTGAAACCGAAATCTTTGAGTTCTTTGTTATTTGAAACCAAAGGAGAATATAAAAATCTCTGCCAGTGTTTGTTGAAAATGAAGGAGTCGAAAAAACATATCGAAAACATTTCAAAATCAATTTCGAATATTGAGCGGATGGTTCCAGAACTTGAAGAATCCTTTCATTTTGTAAAGCTGATGATTGCAGAACACGGGGAACCATGTTCTCCTGAATGATATAACTTTAGTTTAGTTTTTTCCTTTTTATGAGATTTTATTTGGCAGGTGACTTGTATTAACACCTGCGATGAATTTTAAATGAATTTAGCTATTGACATACCATTTAAGAGGCTTAAGGTACAAAGAATTTGGTTCATTTTTATTTTTATACAAATCTTGAGTGGTATATATTTGATCATCGATAGGTTTAGAACTGACAAGTGCACTTTACTCCCTGGCGCCTGTAGGCGTGTCTGGGAGGGTTGAGCCGGACGGACTCACTGATGCACAAAAGCGTGCAATCTTATTCCTCCACAACGAGATAAGATCAAATGTAAACCCATCTGCCTCGAATATGATCAAACTGCACTGGGACCCACTGTTAGAGGCTATCGCTACCCACTACGTCGAAAAGTGCTCTGTCGGGCATAATGTTCATCGGCATAATGAGTACCTCCAGGCTCTGCAGATCACTGGAGGGATTACGTATTTCTCTAAAGTAAACTTAAGCAAACAAAACACGACCTGGATAGGGGAAAACATCGCTTGGGGCGTAGGAAATTGTGGAACTGACGAAGACTACGTTGATTGCGGCGAGGTCTTTCAAGGCATCAAGAGGTGGAACCTTGAAGCCAGAAACTTTGATATCATTCATAACCGCTGCTCTGACCAATGTAGTCTCTTCACCCAGATGATCTGGGCCTCGACAACCGCCCTTGGCTGCGGAGCGAAACTATGTGATGGGAACAAAACTATCCTAGTGTGCAATTACTATCCTGGCGGAAATCAAATTAAAAAGCTCCCATATTCAATTGGTAAAGAGTGCTCTCGTTGTCCAAAAAATTACAAATGCGATGGGAAACTTTGTGATTCCATTGATGAAAATATAGCTTCGATTGTTACTGAAATAGAACAAATCTCTTCAATCGAAACTCATCCTCATACGGAGATTCAAATTTCGCATAGTTTCACAAATGTATCGCACTCCGAACCATCCCTAGATGTTATCGATACTCCTGATGATTGGTCCTCTCTTCATAAAAAGTGTGTCGACTTTGACATTGACAAAAATGACGATCTTTGGTGCATTTTAAACAACAATACTTTGTTAGTTTTTAATCGCACAACACATGGAGAATTTAGACAAAGAACTGCATTTTACAATAATTCCTTCACTCAAATTTCTTCAAACGGAAGAACGGCCTGGGCTCTTGCAGGAAGCCCTGGCATGATTATTTATTCTTCGATTCGCAATGGTAACCAAAGTTGGCAGAGGGTTGACACGGGCGACTTGAAAATCTCAAAAATACAAACGAAAAAGTATAACCAAGTCTGGATATTGACAGAAGATAACATAATATTTTTCCGTTCTGAAATATCAATTGAAAACTCTGCTGGCCTCTCCTGGTCCTCTATTGATTTATACGAAAGTGAAGGTGTTCTCGACCTCTCATGTGGAGACCTGGCATGTTGGGTTGTTTCAACCCGTGAAAAGGTATACTTCAGAGTTGGGATGGAAGGATCCACGCCACAGGGTGGGGTGGAGCGCAGTCAACATCTCCATGACTGATGTTTATTCAGGGTATGCAGGATACACGATTGCGAAGTTGAAGAATATCTTCGATTCTACAAATTCAAACGATCTGTATTTTTGGAGAACTGGAGTAGATTATGAGAAAAAGTTTAATGGAGTGGGGTGGCTGTTGACAAAATTCCCACCAAATAAGAAGATAGCGATTGGAAATAACATGATTGTAGTTTCTCAATCAAATTATAACATAATATACAAAAATTCGTTCCCAGAAGAGGTTAGTTTTGACAGTCGTCGAGAATCGGAACAAAATACGAATGTATCTGAAGGGAAACATATATTTGATAATTTCCCAACGAACATCACTCAGCAGCACGTAAAACTAAATGACTCTATTTCAAATTTTTTGCAACTGTATAATCAATATAAAACACCAAAATACCCTATTACAACTAAAACTTCAACAGTTACAACGAATATAACCCCAGTCACCGCGCATGTGACTCCTTTACCAGGTAACATCTTGTTATCATCGTCTATTTTCAACTTTAAAATTTAACTATATTTTTAAAATATTATATTGACATTACAACAGGTTAATTTTGTTGATAACTATTTCTTAATCCAGATGTTGAATTCAAAATTTTATTTAAATATTTTAACCTCAAAACCATCTCATTTAAAATATAGAGAGAATCATAATTTCTGCTATAACGATCAAAGTTTGATTTTATGCGCGCCCAAAGTTAACAATACAGTTTATTTTTTTACTCTGTTATAAATTAATTATAAATAAAATTTTTAATGCTTATTTTCTTTGAGTTGATCGATTATAGTATTAAAAGTAATCACAATAAACGAGTGAGTAAGCGTGCGCGTAATCATCAAATTACATTTTCTATTATATCAAATTTATGGTTAAAATTTAAATATATATTCAATATTATTGTAATAAATATTTTATTAATATTTTAATTTTGTACAAATATTGGGTATTTCTGTTTTAATGTTGCACATTTTCATTTAATTTATATCCCATTTGAATGTATAAAAAATCGATATTATTTTATAGCATACCGATAATTTTTATCATTTTAATGAGAACTCAGGGATTCAACGAATTTCACTTTCCATATATTTATATTTGTTGTGAAAGATGCAGATTGTTTAACTCGCAACAACATTTTCTTTAATGAAACAAGCTGAATAATTGAGACTTTACTCATCATTAAGTTTAATATTGTGTGGGAATTATTTTAGATTCATGATTATCTCACATCACTGTTAAGTATATTTCAAATTATACTTTCTTACAAAAATAAAAGCTAACTTCAACCCATAGCGTTGATTTTCGAAGACCATAAATGTGTGTGTTTAAAATATCGATTCGTTTTATAATGTAATTTAAATCAATTAGTAATATGAGAATATTTCGCTGATATCTTTCATTATTTTTTTAATGAATTTTAACTTGAAATGAGCTAAACCCGAATTGTTACTGTAAAGAGAGCCGTATACTATTCGACCGCAAACATTTATTTTATCGATTATTCTTAACTTCGCCAATGGGTAAAAATACAAAAATATGAAGATGAAATTTTTACCTGTAAAAATAAATAATATTATCGAAAAAATCAATATATGAGATTTTAAATGCTTAAAAATCGCTCAATTTACCGACATGATATGCTATAACTCTATTTGATTTGAAAATTAACAACGAAAATTCTCAAATAATTTTACAAAGAACAAATTTTTTCATGATTTTGAATATTTGAATTAATTTTACAGACAACTTCGAATATAAAATGCGTGAGAATTTATAATAAAGTATTACTCGACATTAATACTACCACCAGATGTGAAGATCGATATCATTTTAACAACGTTCAAACTATTGACCTGTCAATTTATTAATTTTATCTCTTCTGAAACTTGTACTTCATTCATTTTCAAAGCCAATTTTGATATTTCATTCTTTGAACTTGATGAGATTCAACCTCAATTTATTTAAAGATATAAACTTTCATAAATTTTAGCCAAGCAAAACAAATTACCTAAAAAAATCAAGATAACCACAACGGAAACGCCCTCTTATTACGAAATATCCACCACAAGAACGACAACAAAATATCCAAAAAATAACCGTCGAAGAAAAGCTTTCGACACTCTTGAAGAGTCGGAAAAATCTACCGAAAGGTAAATTACTTCCGTATGAAAACAGAATTAATGAAGAGGAGATACAACAAACACCGAATAACCATAAATCAAAAAAAGTTAACACAAAAAGTCTCCCCAAAATTACTGTCTCAAAACAGCCCAGCTATTACTTAAATGAACAGGATAAAAAAACTGACAGAAAATCAAATGAAGCATGGACCATTGAAGAAAACCACGACAAATACTCGTGCTGTGATGTTCCTGATTCACTATGCGCAAATCCGGACGGTAATTGTCACTCGTACATTGAATGTGATGGACACGTACCAGTCTTGAAAAATTGCCGCCAAAACTTGATATTCGATCCGTACATCAAGGTGTGTGTCGATGAGGGACAAACATCGGCAAGATGTCGCGCTCCGATCATCAATGATCGTGCTCCCGAAATGAAACCGCACTTTCCTACTGATTCTTTCAACGTTTTCCCTCAGAAATATGAAACTGGAAGACCTGAATCATCGATCGGGAGTTCACTTAGACCCTTCAAGCATAACATTCCTCGAACAAATACGAACGTGTCAAACCATGAGTTCGGAGTGCTCCGGGAAGCGTGGTTCAACCTTCCTAACAATGACTTGTCTCTTGACGCTCTAGTTCGGGACGAACGCTTTCCTTATTTTCCAGATGAATACTTGATTCTGGATATGTTCGAAGCTCCACCAAACGTGGCCGATTTCTACGGACAGCGACTTAGCTGCTACTACCTAGTAGGTGGTTTTCGTTAACAGGCCCCGGAAACAGGTCCGTATGTTTTCTATCTCTCCTGTGATGACGAGTGCGAGCTATGGATCGGAAAAAACGAAAGCGAAATTTCATTAGAAAAGGTTGCTTACGTTCCTAGAAATCAGAGTACCGATTTCCGGGAGTGGAACAAGTAAGGTTTTCAGTGAACAAAGATACCCTGAATCTCAAGCAACGCTCTACATTCAGTTGAAAAATCAAAAATTTTACCTTATAGAAGCTTTCATGAGAGAAACACGGTACCAGGACCATATATCTGTCGGGGTCCTTCGACCGAGCGGTTTGTTAGAACTCCCTCTCTCACAGAACCTATACCTCATTCCCCTCATCCATTCTGAAGTGGTTAAGTATGATGATTCTAACAAAGATATTTTATAATGTAAATTAGTTTAATATTTATTCCGAAAATAAAGTTTTTAAATTCCGATTGAGAATTATTTGCTTGATTGCGTCAAATGTGTTTCTGATGTTATTTTGATCAAGGGAGTTTGTGAAGAAAAAATAGGGATTTAAGGTCCGCGGAATTGCGGACCGAAAAAGTTTGATGTAAAATCTCTTCACGTCGTCAGCATTCTCTGGGTTTCCAACGAACTCAGAAAATGTGTCCTTGATGTTGGCGAAGGTTATTTTTTTGATCAATAAATCCCATTTGTTGAAATTGATGATGATAGAACAGTCGGCGAATTTCGGATTCCGAATGATTGCCTTGAATATGTTCAAGGATTCAATGATTGCATTTGTTTTTATCTTCAAGTATCACCTATAAATCAAGAAAATCGGATAACCTTGTCGAAATCGTTGCAAGGAACCATAAAAATAAGAGCTATCATGTTTTCGAAGCACTCGCCCCATAATTTGCGTTGAGATCGTTGGCCACCAACGTCGACGAACAAAAGTGGCACCTTTTCAATCGTAAACGAGTATTCAGTAACGCCCTTTGTTATCTTTCTTGCACGTAAAGCATCATCGTACACGGGTACGTAATCCTATTTTATATTCTTTTCAATAAATAAATTAAACGATCTTTTAACCCCGTAAAAAATCAATATCGTAACAATATAGGTTGTGTATTGAGAAATAAAACTGTCACGAAAAATCTAGATTTCAAATTTAAAAAATTCGATTCACGTAATACCAATTAAAATTTTCAAGAATCTGATTTTTACGTTAATCACGCTGATAAATTTGTATCTCCCATTAAATGACCGTTTAAAAACTTAAGTTCGCCTATCAGCGTATGCTTTCACAAATCTGATATTTATGATGGTTGATTTTCGAGATTTAATACAAAATGGATGACCTCTTGTAAGTTTAGTTTAAATTTTATATAAGAAATATTGTCGTTTGTATCAAAAATTTAAACAAATGGCTCTCAATAAATAATATAAAATCCATTTTTGATCGAGGTTTCGCATGACAACTTTTTCCATTTAAAGCACGATTTAACCAAGTATTTATCTTGCTTTAAAATTAAAACAAACATATCGAAACGTAAAACTTATACACATTCAAGTATACCGAAAAATAAAAATTTTAGATTTATTTGAATAAAGATATTAGTTTCATTTGGAAAACCACATTTGTGAATAATTCCAGATATTTTAATTAAATTTTATATTTTACTCCATTATAGTTGCTCTTACATCGAAATGCACTAAGAGCATGCTAAATTGTAGTTATTCACGTAAAATATGTTCATTACAACTAAAACATTTAAAGTAAATAATTATAAACTTATATGTATCTGAAAACGCAGAAGTTCTTTTCTTGTATTGAAAATAAAAAAATATTTCATTCGTAGTATGAAAAAAGCAGGAAGTTTCGCGCAAGCGTATGAATAACTTAGAATAATTTTAAAAAGCATACATATACAAAATATTTTAGATTTTAAACGCGTTAATTCTTCTTAATTTATAATCTCAAAAACTACGAATAAAAAGTTTGTTTTTTTTACTTTAAACCTATATTTCGATTTTTTCGTCGAATTCTTCCGACTCTTACTTATGGTCAATTTAGGAAATTTTCATGTACAAGCAAGCGTAGATGTGCACAGGTTAAAAAAATTATTTTCACGATATTAACTGAAACGTGAATAGCGTACATAAATTTTTTGATAATTATCTGATGAAAAACTAAAAAATACAGAGGATATTAGCAGGTAAAATTTTTCAAAGTTAAAAATGAACTAATTTGATCATAAACTTTCGAGTTACGAAACTAATCGAATCCGCGTGCACGCTTACAACTTATGAATGGAAAAGGCGATTTCAGAAGGCGGAAAACTTTGTTTGTTCTATTGCCTCAATATAATTAAAATTAAAAGGCTATTAAATTTGAACAATAAAGATTCAAACCTGAAGAAAATGTTCAAGTATTTTGATGATTAAAGATACGTTAAATCGATGAAATAAATACTCAAGAAAATATTTTGAGACGAATAGGCCAAAATAAGGGATAAAGGTTTCTTTTGATGGAAATAAAAAATTTATTACTTGGATTAAAAATTTTTGTTAATTCTACAAGAGGGTCTCGTATTGTTAATAAGCAAAATAAAAGGGTTCGTAAACGTCTGTGAAAAGAGTACTTGTTAAGACTTAAAAATTTAGCAGATACTTTCAAAAATTACCTTCTTTGAAATACGCTTAAGATTATTAAGGAAATATCCCACACTGTCAGCCTAAAGGTAAAAAATATGTGTCGAAGGTTTAAATACAAACCATTAACAGCTTGTCTCGAAACTCAAACGCCATTTTGAGTGCGGAATCCTGCCAGAGTTTTTTAATTGCGGGAACAACGTCAAGAAAATTTTTGGTGGTCATGTAATCGGATTGACTCGGGATATTTCTCAACGACTCCCCGAGCTCTACGTTGGAGGTATCAGAAAAAGGCAATTCGAGTTTGATAGCAGCGTCGTAGAGCACCTGTATTCCACGCAGTGCATTAGAATAAACGGCCTGCTTATATGTATTTTTCTCTTTCTCGGTAAGTTTGTCGCCGTTTATGCGCTTTATTTGTCTCAAAAATGTGCTTTTTCCTGAGTCGCCTGAACCCAACAAGATTAGTTTTAAGTGTCGCTTCTTCTGTTGGTAGTCTTTTTGGAGGCTCTTGTCTATGATTTTAGATTTTTTTCTTTCTAGATTAAAGCAACTGCAACCCAGAAGTTTAAACGACATGATGCTACGAAAAAGATAAAAATGCGAGTTATTCGATACATTTACAAAGATAAATATAAAAAAACGTCGACTGTACATCCAAAAAATAGATCAAAATTCTGTAGATCTCCAAATGTTGTTTTCTTAAATTTTGGCTACGTAAGATAAAGAATTCGAGCTGTTTCAATATTTTAAATCAGCTACTATAAAATTGATAGACCTACTTTAATAAAAACCTTATCTGGATTTAAAATCGCCTCCTGATTTAAACAAACTTTTTAGTGATCATGAGTTTCGACGAAGTCTTATTAAAAATTCGATCAACGTGTCAGGAGCCACTTCGCAATCAAAAGAAGAGTAACACTTAGATCTTATATCAATCAATGTTTCCATTAATGAATCACATAAATTATGCAAATTTTTGAAAGAATTGCTTTTCTGATGTCTTATTTTATACATTATTTTAATTGAATTGAACAATTTGACCAGATTATAATGCTACTTCTTGTATAATGTAAGATAATTACAACCATTTTATACGAAAATAGACGAGGATTTTAATGGCGGTCTCCAAACGTATTTTCTCAACTTTTTCAATAAAATGAGAGATCCAAAGTGTTTACAACATATTATCTTACCTCTGAGCATTAAATATTGCTCCACTTGCATTAAGTTTGTTGAATTAAGATAATAGTCTTCTCTTAATGTAATATCCTGTGCTTGGCAATGAGACGCCTGGTCGAGTAAAATAAAACGAAAATTCGAGTATATATGGAACTCCTTTTCAGAAAAAAATATGCCAATCTTAAAATAGTAGTTATTACAAACTGCTTCTTCAACAACTCGTAAAATATAACATTTAATGAACCTATCGCGAGAAAATAACCCCTTGTGAGGTTACTGATCTTTGCTTATATCCCATATATTTTTTCTACAATTTCGTTTGAAAAATAATAATTTTATTTGGATCTTTAAAAAAAGGTAAGAAATTGACGACGGAATGTCCCGAAGAAGCTAATACTACAGAATAGATTCGGTGATGTTCATTGATGTTTTTAAATTTATATATAAGAAGAACACTATTGTTTTTAATATTTTTTAGTTATATAAGCGTCAAACACTAATGCCAATTCTCGATACATATATACATGCATGGATAGCATCAGACAGTACTTACGCATCAAACCGTTTGATAATCTTTTATTTAAATAGGGAGACTCTGTGCGCTGAGAGTAAGTTTTTATAATCCATTGACTCTGGTAATGAAAAAGCCCTAAAATTAATAATAAATGATGGATCACCAAGAGTACACTTAAGATGATTTATAAAAGGCACGGTATCCTTTGTCTGTATTTAAAACGTTAAGCTAATAGATTGCTGAAAAAGATGATGAAAAACCTATTTTGATATTTAAAGTTAAATACACAGCTCAAGTGGTTATTAATAATTTTTTAGAATCAATACTCTATCGATATTAAATATTTTTTAGCTATTTACCATTATTAATTTTACTTCGCATGCGATAATTTGAGATTGGTTTTGCTTATAAGTCCTGCTTACTAATATATTACCAATGATGATTTCATAAGCATCTCAACGAATGAAGAGAGGATAATACTACTAAAAACATTGAACTTAACACAGTTTTCTATGAAAGTAAATTAGTTAAAAATTCTGTACTTATGTAGTATTTTCCCCGAGGTTAAAACCTAAAAATTATTGAAAATAAATTTTATGATATATTTAAACATTAATATTTTAAATTATTGTGGTCAATTACTTTTTTTTTGAAGGGATTAGTGTTATATTTGCATCTACACTTAAACTCAGGCAGATAACTATTCAAATATTCCCCTTTCGTACAACACTTCTCTTATGCTTATTTTTGCCCTCATACTCATATTTTCAAAATTATTAGTATGAACACAAACGTGGATGAACAAAATGTTAATATTTATTTAAAATAAAATGGATATAACCAGGCCACGCAATTTTTAAATTAGCATCAAAACCACCACTTACTATAATTGAGTCGGAGGAATTTATTTAAGAATAGTGGGGATTAATTTTTGCTTCATCAAGAAGAAGAACTTGAATGAAAAATTGTTTTTCTGTATTGATGTCGATTGCATTAAAACCCGATAATCTCTTTCCATTCTACATATATTTTATTTTATGCGCGCAAAAGTGATTAATCTACCATACTTTGATTCCTCCTCATCTTAAAACATAGGTTCAGAAACTACTTTAATAAAGTGGAATTCACACGAGAAGTTTTTATTGTTCCTAGTAGAGTTTCTGCAAACCAAAAATATCATAATCTTCTCTGGCGAGTATTCTTCATAAGACCTATTATAACTTATCAAAACGCAAACTCGATCCCTAAAAAGCTTACTTTTAAAATACTGATTTCTTTTCAACGTCGTTTTAAAAATCTCAACTTTATTCATATTTATATTTTTTTTATCAGTTACTTTGTTCATGATGCTAATGCATTCGCACGTTCTTTCTCTTTGTATTATTCTTTCAATGCAACGTGTCATTTATATATTTCAATACTCCCCCGATTAAGAAATAAAATTTTAAAATATTACAAATTGAGAGATTATATCTATTGATATCTATTTCATAAAATATATACCGAAAAGAATAAAATTACAAATAGAAAAAATTTAAAGGCGGGGGAATAATGGGTATTGTGACAGACATGCGCTATATTATCTAGATTACTATTGAGTAAATTGACTGATGGCCGATAAAAAAAAGCGCAATGAGAAAAGAAGTTATAATAAGTTTTAAAAACTCGTCAAAGTGAAAAATTGCATACAATAGATTTGTTTCGTTTAGAAAGTTCGTAACCATTCGTTAAACTATGTTTTTTTTTCTGAATCGCAATTTAAGTATCAACAACTGCAAAGTTTATTCAAATTACTATGTCGGCGAATTTTCCAGGATTTACTTACCAGTAGTTTCAGCATGATTTATTCTGGTTCTATATTACATTGTCAACTAATGAGCAGAACCATGATATGCTAAAAATAAGCAAAGACTTTGAACACATTGATTCAGGTTATATAACAACTTCGTATCATCATTGGGTAGTTTTATGAACTTACGTACACGAATTTGAAAATGTTAAATCATTCAAATCTGAAAACAGAATTTTAAGAGTGAAATATCTTACCCATCAATTTATCAGTTCAGTAATAAGCGTAGAAATTAAATTGTGACTTGTCTTTATTTTTTAGGCGTAATTGTGGTCTATCAAGATATTGGAAATCATTGAATGGTTCGTTCGAATAATTTTGAAAGCATACGTTTCAAAAATTTGGCAAATGAGTTAATAGTATGTTTAAAATTAATATACAAGAAAATGAATCAATAAATTAAGACCAATGTATAGGAAAAACGCTCGTATGAAGTATGAATCAAACAACCAGAAACTAATTACAAGGTTATTAGTTATTAAAAACATCTTAATTAACAAGGGTGCCTTATCGAGTTTAGCATGAATGACCTTTTAAGTGTTTTAAGAGTAAAAAATTAACACCTCTTTAAAGTGAAAAGATTATTCGTATTCAGTTGTGCAAAATAACTGTTCCAACCCTTAATGACGTACCGTAGAGTAATGGGTATGATGACCATAAAATATGTATTTTTGTGTACCAGGGTTGCCGAAATCCAAGATAGCAGTTTATGGTTGAGAACTGAGTGCCAAACATCAGGTTAATAATTACCCAAACGCCTTTTCGGCATTTTGTAAATTTCTTCAGATACAAAAGTATACACTCAATATGGTATGAAACAATTATAAATTTGATAACATCATGCCCATGTCACCGCGGTTAAACTAGAACTAAATTTGCTAAAAATTATTTTAAAATCACTGTCAATCAGTCTCTCAATAAACCGAAGTTATGCGAAATGTGAAAAAATATGTTAGAACAGTTACAAAACCCACAAATGAAAATTCTTTGCTCAATTGCAAATAAGGCATGGTAAAAAAGCAACCAACCCCGTGTTAGGAGTCAGCCGGAAAAAAAGTAAATGAAAACTTTAAATGAACTGGCTCAAGGCTAAAAAGAGAACAAAATAATTTGTAGTGCTCAATTTATAGTCAAAACCTTATTATGAAAACAATTTCAAGCTTCCTACCTCAATGTATCGGTAGCGTGATTAGTTACTTTTTAAATATACGAGTTTATTTTAAGCTTTTAACAGAATAGAAGGAAGATAAAAAATATTTTGACAGTACATCTAACTATTGGTTCACTCGATTAATATTATTTGAGCGGAAAAATTTTCACAATTTTCCCAAAACCGATCGTTTTGCCCTCGTCGCGTAATGAAAACCTGGAAAGGTAAGGTATCTGATTGAATGGGGAAATGCATTGAATATTGTTCAATGAAAAACGAACAACGCAAATATCCTGCTGCTTTACAAAAGGCAGAGATTTAGACATCCATTCCTGGGTTTTCGGATCCATTACTTTGAGGATGGCGACGAGAGTGACTTCGTCTACAGCATTGTGAATATGAATGACTGATTTGAAACCGGTCGCGATAAGTGACTTGCAACCAGTAACGACTAATTGGGCATCAAACACCCGTGCCACCGTACATAGATTAAGGATGGCAGAGCACGTAACCAGAAGCTACATCATTCTCGTCTGCTCCGATAAGACGCAGCTTGATATTTTCGCCAACTTTAGCCATATCTAGTTCCACATCGTCTAAGCTCAAAATGTTCGAAACTTTGAACGATTTTTGGATAGGCATCACAACAAACGAGTCGTTTTTGGTAAAACAACCAGATATAACCTTCCCCATGATAACAGGGCCCATATCTTTATATTTATCTGAGATTATTATCATGGGGGACCCCTCGATATCTTGGTTAATGGGTTCCAACTTGTCAAGGTACTCCAAAAAGGATGGCTTTCCCTGCCACCATGGACAGATAGAGCTGGGTAGGGGATCCTTCAAATTCATTCCACCTAGACCAGAGATAGGCATGTAATATATCTCGGATGTTTTCCAGCCAGCCTTTTTCAGGTAAGCCCCAAGACGATCACAGATATCTTTGAAGCGCTTCTCGGACCAATCCACTGTAGGGTCATCCATTTTGTTGACGACTACGATAAGATTCTTAGCGCTCGATATTCTAGCTATCTGAGCATGCTCCCTGGTTTGACCTCCACGGTCAAATCCTGTCTCGAATTCGCCAATGCGAGCTGAGATGACAAGGACTGCGACATCCGCCTGTGCAGCACCGCTGATCATGTTCGGTACATAAGCGCGATGACCTGGCGCATCCAAAAGTACAAATCTTTTATTTTCTGTCTCAAAGTAAGCTTTTCCCACTTCGACAGTCTTTCCCTTGTCTCTTTCCTCAGCGTTTGTATCAAGAGCCCATGAGAAATACCAAGATTCTCTGTTTTTTTCTTTAGCTTCCTTTTCGTACTTGTCAAGAGTGCGCTTGTCAACCATCCCCGTTAGGTACAGAATATGACCACCGATGGTTGACTTTCCTGCATCCACGTGACCAATGAAAACGATATTTACTGTTTCTTTGCTTTGTTTGGCTTTATTCAAAACTTTGTTGCGGTTTGATTCAAGTTCCTCAGATTTTTTTGTATTCTTCGTTGTCGGAACCTCTTTAAAAACTTTCGAAGTGATTGGACTGGAAGGGATATCGCAAGACGTTGGAACATAAGGAGCAGCTTCTAGATTAAATTTAAAAGTCCGCTTTGGTCCATTATCTACACTAATCCTCACAGAGTCGATATTTTCAGCCAATTCTTCCCACGACTCGCCTGTTGGAACCATTTATAATTTCAATAAACACTTTGCGCGTGCGCGCGTAGCGAATAGTTTCAGCAAACATCTGAAACGAGTCTTTATTCATAACATTGTGCTGAAGGTTTTTTTAACTTATGAAAGAACGTCAAACATCTCAACTATTAGATCAAACGTTAGTAGGTTATTTTTCGCAAATATCATAACCACAACTCGATTTGGATCACGTTATTATTTTCTTAAATTCCGAAAATTAACGCGTTATGTTACGCTGACAGCTCCCTCAATATTTTATCAATTCGAAAATAATTTTAACGTCGTATAAAAATGTTATCGGGACAAATAAGTGAATTTAGCACATATTTATATAGATTTTTTTATTAAGCAATACGCTTGCGTGATTTATAAATATAGTCTCGAGATTATTCTACTTGAGTTTCAATCCAGGTGCTGTCTGCCAAATAAATTTTAAATTTACAAGACCGATTCAGCCAGAATTTTATGCGGTGGTTTCGAAAAAATGTTAATGTCACTCTTTAGTCGTGAACTATTCTCCAACCAAATATGCTTTGCTTCATATTACGTAAGAGTTTTTAAAAATTTAACTATCTGTTCTAAGAGAAGCCAGTTAATATTAATTCCTGAAGGTGTTAGGTACTTTGATCTTGACACATTTATGATTTAAAATGATCATTCTGGGTGCCGAATTCGTGTTATAAAATTTATAGATGAAATATAGTTACTGCACCCTAAAGTTAATTGAATTGTTAACTTTTTATTGTCAAAATAGCTTCCAAACAAATTTATAAAGTGTTTAAAACTGAAGAACATGAAAAGATTGATCTATAGCTGAGGCGATTGTTTTGCATAGATGTTTTTACCTTGAACAAACCACGTGGACATTTCTATCTGTATTTAATTTAAAATTACTCAATTTTTGTTATATAAAATAACTCAGATGTGGATCAGTGAAAATTTTAAATTTATGATCCTTTCTATTGTTAATGGAATATTTGGTGGCGCCACTTGGTTTCCAATAAATAAGATTTTTAATGTTTGAATATTTTATATTCAAATGAGTTCAATCACAAATAGTGGTATCATCATAAATAGTAAATGAACAATTTCTATAACTGCGTTTCGGAGAGCTTGCGCAAGCCTCATGTTAAATTTATTGGTTTAAACGGGAGTGAAACTTTTAAAAAATCGCCGAAATGGTTAAAAAATGGATTAAAAAGAAACCCAGAGAGAAAAATAATATTTTAAAATTAATTAATCTGAAGATGAATCGAATTTTTAAATATGAGATATTAAAACAATAAATGCTTGAGATGCTTCAGGTAATACATGAATAAATTTTTGTGTCTAAATAACTAATCACGCAGATCAACTTTTTTTAATTTGGTTAAAGTAATTTATTGAACCGTTTTCACAAAGCTGGAAGAAGTCGTAAATTATCGTGTACATCAATATGCCATTCTTCCCGCCGATGTTTGGGAACAATCTCCTAAATTATTTTTTATCATCTTAATGTTTATACTTTGAGAATATGAAATTTATTTTACATGTATTGTCAATAGACTCTTCAAATAATTTTTAATGGCTCGTTGGTTTATTCTCGTCTAGAATTGATACTCTTTCAAAATTATTTTTATTAATTTAATTTTATCAGACACACAAAAGGGTTTAAGACTAATAATGATTGAAAGTACAAATCAAAGTAGTTTTGACAGTTATATAGCATTGTTTAATATTTTTGAATTTATCAAATAATCAAATCGTAAACGTTTTTAAAAAATAGACGTTAACGAATACTCAAGCTTTTTTCAAACACAACAAATTAGATATGAATTCTATCTAGTTATTGGTTAATTATTTTGTCTGTAGTATTTATGGCAAGAGCTTCAAGAAATCTGGTAGGCTAAAAACAATGTATTTTATATTCCTTCTATCTGAATATGATATTTTAGTTTAACTGATCATATAACACGATCCGAACCCTAATAGACAGTAAAGTGTAAAACAAAAGGATATCTTTATCTTACGGCTGTCCTGTGTGTTTAACATTTATTTCTGGGATTAAATTGTAACCTTAATCGTGGACAATGATGAAAACTTGTTTGCCTAAATCTCTATCATTGATCCGTTATTGTTTCAAAAAAATTAAAAACGTTCTATTTTCACGTAATTCAAGATATTAAAATAAAAAATTAACATTACCTATTTTTATCATTTCAACAATTTTTTATCTTAATTTTAAATCCATATTCGGTTTATATGCTTAAATAGAGCTCTGGGGAAAATATTTAAGAATTTAAGCAAACCGAAGACGCACGAAAGTTTCCGAATTTTTATTGGATTTAATACAGAATTGTTTCCAGGTTCACTCTGGAATTTGAATAAGGCAACCATTAAAGCAATATTGAAATAGACTTAATTATATGGAGTAGCTTAAATTAAAAATTAGTTATCTATCTTCGAGTTATTACAAATAAGGAATACTTAATAAAACTAAGGAGATAATTTTATAAAATAGATTTCCAAGACAAATATTGTTCAGACGTAAATTTTATTTCATAAGCGAATGCTAGAGATGAACAAGTTGTTCTTAAAGATGGATTTTTCAAAATGTTCGAAAAACGAATCTTTTAAATGTTTAATATACATTACTTTGCTATGAAAATGATTAATATCAATTGCTTAACCCGATACATATCTTTTAATACATTGTCTAAGATATGTTAAACAAGCTTCAAAATGTTCATAAACTTACTTTCATCCATTTTTTGTTTATACGTGAATAAGGAAATGCTAAGACGCCCTCAAGATATTCCTTTGTTTGGCATAACAAATGAGAGCTTCACATCAACAGAATGAAATAAACTGGCTTAAAATGAATTATTACGAGTCATATTTTAAATTTTATCAGCCAAATAATGAATTTACCTTTCTTATAACCTGTTAGAATGTAATATTCGTCAAAATGTCACCATAAATAATCATATTTTGTGCGACGGCGCAATTAAAGAATCAAAATCATACACTTATTTACAGGGATTTGCATCCATTTTCATCAATTTTTCATTCAATTTCGTCAAAAATTTTTTTTTATATTTAAAAAACAAAGGTTTTATGCGCAAATAGTCTGTATATATAGTCATAGAAATCAATTTTATTAATCATTTATTACTTCGCGATTCAACGATCTTCGGATATATCGCATCATGTTTCGCCAGTATCCTGAACAATCGTCAGCTGATATTGAATTCCCGCACTCTGTTATCAAATTCATTAAAACGCTTTCATTTTGTGGTGCTGCATATTTAACAAAATCCTTCCATTCCGCAAAACAGTTCTCAATTGGGTTGAGAAAAGGTGAATAAGGAGGAATATTCAAAAGAATATGTCCGTTATTTGCGATTATTTGTTGAAATAGAGGCACTCTTATGAAATGGGACATTGTCCATTATCAATACGACTCTATTCATATTTTTGCTGCCAATTCAACCATAAATCTCTCCATATATTGGCCATAACACAATGTATTATACGCAGTTAGAAGTGTTTCAAAATTTTCAACACCGATCCTGCTAATTGCGGCACATAGAGAAACATTACGCGATCTTAATCCAGGCGAGGAGACAATTGCCAGTTCTCCTTTTTTAGAGTATCCTCTACAAGCTTGCATTGTTGCACAAAATCCCGCTTCGTCAATGAATAAAAATAGGCGATCATCTATTTCTTCGAGTAATTTCATAAAAGCCAGCATATTCATATCTTGACTCAATTGTTCTGGCATCATTGCGGCGTTCAGGTATTAAACTTGTGCGCTTAAGAGTATAATGGAAATTTTTAATGTTCGACAAACTGTGGATTTCAGAAACCGAAATATTAATTGTGGCTAGATTGTTTTGAATGCCTTTTAAGGTAAGACAGGCATTTTCATCAACCATGTTTTTATTGATAACACGTCTCTTCGTTTAACTTTATGTTTCTTGGCCAACCGTGAGGATTTGCCAATATCCTACCAGTTGTCCGATATAACGATATTACACTTGATACTGTTGTTCTTTTAAAATTAAACCATTCTGCTATCTCGGATGCCGTTTTTCCGTCGTTGTATTTTACTATTATTTGATTCCGTTCTTCTGCTGTTAACTTTTTTTTGTTCATAGAATAAATAGGTATTAAAATTATTGATAAAAAAAATTGACGAAATTGAATGGAAAATTGACGAAAATGGATGCAAATCCCTGTATATCAACTTCAATTCAAAATATTTAACTCGGTTTGAGATTTAACATTTTTTCTCATTTACAAAACAGAATAAATCAAACATCGATAAGCGAGCCAACTCTTGAACATAACTGTTGTGACGTTTTTTAGTTCTGACGACCACATTATTGATTTTAATGTTTCGTAATCGAATAATGCATTTATTATTCTAAATTCATTAGTTCATGCCTTAAACATTCAAAAATGTCGTAATACCTTTTGTTTACGAACTGCTTAATGTGAATAAATTTTAAAAAGATTCAGCATTAGAGTATCACTAAAGCGTTCCGCCATGTTCGTTTTTGAGTTTAATACGAGCATAATTTGTAAACTGGTGGCAATAACTCGGAATTTCGGCGAATATTCTTCGATTGATAATACTATAATGAACATAAATAGTTTAATAAAAAAAATTTGAAATCTAGGGAGATTTTTGTTAAATAAAATTCTTCTACCACAATATTCGTCCGCTGATTTTCTTTTAATTACCATAAAAAATCCCGCCCGTTCACTTCCGAATAGAGAATCGGAATGCGATTCTCACTCCGAAAAACATACTTAATTTAAAGTTGTACAAGCCTAACATACAAAGTAAGACAGATATGTTAACGTTCAATGAAAAATAAATAATCAAATTCTTAAATAATATTTAAATTCTATTTAAAAATTTTGATGAAAAATGCCATGAAATTTTTAAAACGCGGTGACACAATTTGTCAAGGTGTGATTTGAAATCGATTAATAGGTAATAGGTAGTTTGTCATTTTCATTTCCAAATAAAAAAAATTTCATCAATCTTTAGATTTAAAATTAGCGTTAATGGAACATACCGTCCGAAAAATCCCGAAATTAAATAATATCATTTAACTTATAATTATACCAAGGTGGTTAAGCGATCAGATTACGCCAACATCAAGATCGATAGATTCCAGACTCAGCTAGCTTTTTGTGAATTATTTTTAATGTGAAAATTTGAAAGACGTGATTTATTTTCGCTGCAAAATTACAAAAAATTCATCTGATATATTTAAGATTTTAAATTCATATATGCAAAGAAGTCAAACTTTAACCAAGGGAATAACATATAATTTAAGCAGCTTGATTCCCTTATACTATGTAAACAGCAAGAACCATGATAATCTGCCTTTGGTATTATACTAATATTATTTTAACATAGAAAATCATTAATTTTTGTATTTGATATATGCTCAAATCATTCTGGTTATTCTTGATAAAAAGTAAAAAAAAATTTCATGATCGATCACTTCTCTGCGTAGGTATTTTAGCTTGTTTTGAATTTGTCAATATTAGTTTCAAGGTTCAAGTTGTGAATCAATAAAAATTCTCGAATTAATTCAGCACGTGAGTGATCATTTTTGTTGTCAATAATTTAATGTAATTTATATTTTCAATGATCTTGGAGGAACATTCTAATGGTCTGAAGAATCGCGAGGATGATGCCATATCTCAATATAATTTATTCAAATGGATCAAGCTAGTTCAGTAAATATATTGTTTTATCCAAATCTGGACACCTTTCGTGTAATTATGGAAAATTTACGATGCACGACCGTATACGATAATAAACGACCACTATATATTTATTTTGACTCTTAAGAAAGATTTCTTTTTGAAAATCAAAATAAATTTCAATTTATACTAAAAAAATTAAAAATCGTAAGCTCTGCTTTTGTAATTTAATGATTTCAGCTTTTGATAAGGCTAAAGAAATCAGATTATTGAGGAACTGTTACCATAATTACTTCCATTACAGGAATTTATCTTCATAAATTTAAAAACGCTAGTCTTAAATAATAATTAAAATATGAAGAGTTATAAGATTATTTAAACAATCAAACACAGCATAATATGGGGTAAATGAATTATAAACTAAGTGTAAAAAAGAAGTGGGGAATGAGTTCTACTAGATTACACATAATATAATCAAATCTTTTAACGAATATGAAAAATTAGTCATTCAAATCACCCAACCTGTATTAAGTCCGAAGTATCTATAATCGGATTATCTTCATGGCAAAGTATTTTTATAAAAAAAGTTTCAACAGTTAATCTACATATTTATATGTTACAAACAAAAAATTCATCGGGATTCGTCGGCATTATTTGTAAAACTAATGGCTATCATATCGTTTATTGGTGCCACGTTGGCCTGCTTGGGTCCTGGATTTTCTCTTTATATTCCACTGATATTTAAAAACCACGACATGTTCACAGTGAGTTTGATCAGCTGCTTTTTTTATTTGGTTTCAATGGTGTTATCCTCTATTCTGTGGCCTTTAATTTTACGATTTCCGAACTTTTCAATTGCTGTGGTTTTTATATCTGTGATCGTGCAAGAGTTCAGTAGAGTGGCAGGTTGGTTTGTAATAAGGTAAGGTAAAGTGGTTTCATAGATATCTCGATCAAAATTTTTTCATATATCTAAGAAATGACATGAAAAAACAAACTTCGAAATACGCTTTCAGTTTTTAAAATTATTCATTTAGTGAATGGATTAACATACGGGATCGGTTTTTCAATATTAAATTCATCTAACATAGTATGGAGCATGTGGGGTGATGGCGACACCGGGTTCGATAGCAGAACCGATAGTACAATGGAAGTCGGTACTATAGATTTTAATTCAAGCTATTGCTAACTTATTTATGATATTTCTACATATTACATGGAGTTTATTGACGTTTTACATTTTCAACACCCAACGCTACTTGCTGGTTAATTTTACAATTATATCACATTGCGTTGTAGCTTGTGTCGTAATACTAATTTATTTTGATTTAAGTCATATTTTGCAGATGCGAGATTATATCGTTTGGTTTACGTTATGAACGCAGGAATTTTATTCATGTTATTTTGCCTGATATACTTTCTCAGATTCATTGAAGTCTAATGAAAATATTTTGTTTTCTAAACGTTTTAAACAATACTTGTCTAATTTCAGTATTTATTTTTACTGTCATCTTACTTTCGAAAATATCAAATTTACTTTGTTTAACTACACATAACCTTGAATTTAAAAAATTTTCTTCATGAATAATATTATTTAGCCAAAATTGGTTTTTCTTTCATTTATATTTTTTATAAAAGATATCGACCATTCATGAAATTTTATTAATTCGAGGTGGTGTTCGGGTTAGATCGGGTAATTTTTCATTCATGGCGCATGTTTACTTGATATATATTGCTAAAATTTATTAACATTTATTCGCGAACCAATTTTTGTTTGGCATGCGCTTTAATTAAATGTAAATAAATATTTTTGCTGAGGTATTTTAAGTTGATTTAAATTAACGAATCTATAACTTGGTAAAAATGCAGAATCATAATTATATTTTTTCAATGAGCAAAATCTGGATGGAACTTGTCACTTTGATTTTATAGAACTTTTGAATGCTTTCTCATTTTTATCTTTTAACAATATAATCGCCTTGTAAATGTTTTTATCTTGAAATCTATGTCAAGTTATCTCGTTGTTTAGAATTTAAACCGTTTCGACTCATCTTAGTTTTAAATTATTTTGATTGATTCACGATGCTGATTATTTTAAGTTCTGTTCAATAAATTAGTATTTTTATTATAAGTTAAAATGGCACCTGTGCCAATTTAAAAATATTTTTTACATTCTTGATAGAAGAATCGACCATTTTTAAAGATAAACAAAACCACCCCTAATTAATTCATCTATTCTCCCCTAAAGCTAGGCTTAATTCTACCGAAAGAGATCATCCTATTTTACCACTAAAATAAATAATGGCAAAATATCATCATCGTAAATTTTCGGAAAATAAAAAATCATAAAATATCATCCCTGATGCTGAAACATACCCCTCCACTCAGAATTGGCATTTTTACCCGATTAGAGATGCATGTAAAAATTTAAACTATTTTTTTAAATGTTCGCGAATTAATATATGCTAAATCAGTCAAATATTTGTTTCTCAGTTTAACATTCAAAAAAAATCCTGTTCATCAAAGATGATTTTCATGTTTTTATCATTAATATTGGATATGGTCCATCCAAAAAAAATTTACTTTTCCACCTTTTTTCATCGTACTGCTTTGTTTTCTACTAATTCTTTTGGTTGAATGAGGATGATGCATGAAATACATTCGGAATTTTCCTCATATGTACATGAGATACACGCTGATATGAATATGAAATATTTAAAACAATGAACAGTATCCACAATATGTTATCTCACAACAAGTATTGAAGAACGCACTCCATGTAAAGCATTGTTGTGGAGGTATCTTTCTTTATTATTTGGCCAATTATCAATCTTTTTACAATATGAAGGCAGGCCAGTTATGGATGTACTTATGAAATCCGAAATTCACAAAAATTTAATAACTTTTTTGAATACTTTGAAACAGTTTAGTCAACTCTTAACTGAGAATCGTCAATATAATTTTCTCAGTATGTTGTGAGACACCAATTGTGATTACAAGGTAATTCATGATAGTTAAATTACACAATTGCTCTTTTATTAGCTTTCGCTCATCGAACGGCATTCTAATCTACTAAAATCTGTCGTAGATCTAAGCATTGAAAGAATCAACCTTTTCCTTGACAAAAAGATTTCTGGGACAACTCTTTGACATCAGTATGTAAAACTTATTTGAAGATATTTCTTAGGTAGGGAATTAACCATTTCTCTCCCACATAATAATGGAATAACTTAATGTCCTCAGTGATAATAATAGATAATTCTTGAGACGTATGATCTGAGTAAAACCCTTAAATACCGTTTATTTACGAGTACCAGCGGGTTTTTTGTTCGAAAACTTGTATTTTGTTTCACTCTCTTCATAATGTTTGCCTCAACACTGATATGAGAAAGAAAATATGATTTAAAATGGCGTTTCCACATTCTGAGCATGTCAGGTTGTCACGACTATTTTGGATTATGATATTAAAAAATAAAGTGGCTCAAATTATGGGAAAATCTAGATTTCGAAAACCCACTTAATTCCTCATACTCTGCGTTTGTGTCATTCTAAATCAGAGGTTTCAAACAAATTTATTTTATTAACTTCTACGATCGAGAATTTCTATTTTTACCTTATATAAAATATTAAACATGTTTCTCCCATACCCAGAAGCCATGATTAATTTATTCTTTTTTAATGTCAATAATGTAAATCAACAACCTCCTGAACTTAATAATCATTCGATCCTCACCAAATAATTGAAAATATTGATTTTAAAAATATCTAGATAAGAATTGGCAAGATATATGGAATTGTTATTTAAGGATGTTTATCATATGAATTTTAATAAAAAGACCTTTTCGTTCGATACTGGTTCAAATGTAATTTTAACTCAGGTAATATAATATACCTCCTACTGATAACTCGAAAAATTTATACTGTTGAGAAGGGTATGGTCGATGTTTTTCAAAATACATCGAGCTCTCTTTGAACGAGATTAAAAAGTAACGACCGACAAAAAAATATCACGATTACGTGCGAAGAAAATCAAAACAACATGTACTCGGAAATCATAAAATTTATAAATGTTTCCTGAGTAATAATTTAAATTTGAAAAATTAAAAATTATGTTGTATAATTTCAACGAGAAATGAATTTTAGTTTATGTTCTCAGACGAACCATTGGTAATATTTGATCGGTTTGATTTGAAACATAAAAATTTAATTTGAAAATTGATTCAAATAACTTTAGCTTTGAGTCATTACAATATATCTATCATCATTTGATCAAAATTAAATTCAAAATTTTCTCGTAACTTAAAAATGGTTAGATTTTTATTTTATATATTTAGTTCAAAACTTTAGCATGGTTCAGAGCAAACAAAATGTTATAAATTTTAAAATCTTTAAAAATCACATAAATGGTATCGATTATTATATTTGGATACTCGAAAATTATATTCAGTTGGCTGATTTATAGGTTGGACTAGAATTGAGTATTTGAATTATCACACGAGTTCATAAAAATAATACTCATGCTCACAAACTTCACTTCATAGAAAAACTTATATTACTCAATTAATATTATTTTATAGATGAAACAAACCAATAAAAACTCGAGAATGCGCAGTTATCAATTTAATTATTTCTATGTTTGTTTATGAATATCCAAATACGTGCCAGCGTTGAGATACATTCAAGATGGCGGCTATTAATTGCATAGAAGCAGGCAATGTCCAAATAAAACCCATTAAGTTTAAAGAGTGCATATATAATATATAACCACTTTTTTTTATCTTACGCCTGCAAAAATTGAGCTCTGTTTTTCGGGTTGACATGGAAAATGCCATAATTTTATCTGGACACATTGAACTCACGTCAAACACACTTATACTTTCTCTCGACCTTTCATGTGAGTCTGTCTGTTAACTCAAACCTGAAAGATAACTATTTTCTGTCATCATAGTTTGTAATTAGTGACTTGTAAGTTATGAAGTTACAATTTTTCAACGACCAGTACAATAAAAAATATAGATCTCTCATATTAACGCTGATTGTCATATTCTTCTGATAGTGATAAAATATGAAAATCTTTACAGATTTTATAAAATTACTTTCTGGGAGAATCTTCACAAAATACACATCACTTAAATAGAGAAAATAACATTTTTGACAAAAAATACCATTCAAAATCACTGTTGTTGGCATATTGAAGCAAATTCTATGATAGGTGGAAGTAGCGCTTTGTGTTTAAGCATGGTTGATCACTGGTGAGCAATCGGTGGGCCGTTGGTTCAACTCTAGCCAAGCTCGTCTCCTTTACAGCACTGGTATTTTTAAGAATTATAACATTGACCTCCTCAAGTAGCCTATTTCGCGTTAAGAATTAGTTATCGACACAATTCAAAAACCAAGTCGCTTTTAAGTCAGTTTTCAAGAGTCAAACTGCAACTCAGTCACAAACATAAATTTATTCATTTATTATTCTTTAATATCCACTTTTCTCGTAAACGTGTAAGATACATCTGATTTACTTGTGCTAAAATTTTGATTTTAATGAAAAACTCCGTTTGTTATTTTAGATATATTCTATACCTACATACGAGAAAGAGTTGACTTAAAATGAGAAGAGGAGCGATTTATGTACCATTCTTTAAAATTGAAACATAAAATCGAATTGTTTGAAAAGGATAAAGGAGTCTTTCCTTATGTGGAAAAATTTATTTTTCAGACAAAGAGAAAAAATAATTTTAAACATCGACCTTCCATGAAGCAGTTAAAAGAACACGTAAAAAGAATTTTTTGACCATAAAATCAGAGAAATATTTCAATGAGTTCCGAACTTGATGGTATTTAATTTTCGAAGCTCAGTATCCCTTATAATATAGACAGGTAGACATTTGATTATTATATAAAAAGAAAGGATTTTTACTAAATTTTTTGAATGTGATAACAAAAGATAGTTTATTTTAAAATATATAAATTTTATAATAAAATATGGCATGGAATGTATTTTAGCTTATCTTTCAATAAAAACATCATGGATAAATTTTATAATTTTGGAAAATTTAAAAAACCAGGCGGAAACCATACCCAGTCATATTGGACTGTATCATTCCTCAGGCAAGCTATCTTTGAGTAATTTTTTATCTAAATATAAATATTTTGAATTCACATTTATAAAATAACATGAACTATTGTGGGATATGTTTCAACTTATTGATTAGGTAATTTTATTTTAAATAAACTGGCCAAATTTGTTCCTTTGATATTTTTAAGATAAAATTAACCCATAAATTAAATACCATCCTATCAAAGACATAAAAATCTTAAAGTATTGGCTGGTTGGTCTCATATTTTTATTTCTTATCCGTGTGACGAATATATATTAAAAATTTTCATGGATTAAAAAATTATTTTGCTCATTAAAATGCAAAGCTATTGAATAACCACAACTTAGTTAACAAATATATCGATTTCAAATGAATTTTTTAACGTGTTAAATTTTACAAATTTATCAAAATTAGGATTGGAAAAATAAAAGCTGAGGATTAAATTTTTGTATTTTGGAAAATTGACGTGGAAAAATTATGAAAATCGTTGAATGCGGCTGAAAGGAGTGGTTTAAATAAAAATAAACTTTTTTAAAAAATTACAAGAAAAATCTCAGAATTTTGGATTTCTCCATGTGCGTTTGGCACGCGCAAATCTGTATTTTAATCAATTTTTCGTACACCTGTAAATTTAATATTCCAAAAAGACTTTGGATGAAATTCAAAGTTAAAGATTTTTCCCAGGGTTGAAATGATACACTGCAAATAATTAATGTATTTAGGAGTTCTAGAACGCTCAAAAATAAGGCTTTTTTTATGAATGATCAAAAGTAAAAACTTTAAAATGCATAATAACTAAAATATGTTTATAAAATATAAAAACAATTTTACTCAATAAACTTTTGAGAGCTCTCAAAAATATTTAGAAATTAAAATCATTACCTGAGCACGCGCGAAGAAAAAATATTAGCATTTTAATGATCAGTTTTTTTAATCTAATTGTACCTCTAAGTGCATGCTATGAATTTCAACTACCTCGAATTTCAAACAAAATGGTATTTTATTTGATTTTTATTTATTTATAATTAAATCTATTTTTAGGAAGCCATGGACTTATTGAGAGTTTACATCTTCAAAACTTTCAAAACTCATCACATTCTTTTATCAAATGAACAACGCGGAGCTATTTTTGAGAATACCGATCCTTCAGAAAGCATAGATAATG
The DNA here is from genome assembly GCA_024349245.1 of Neodontobutis hainanensis. Lineage (NCBI taxonomy): Eukaryota > Metazoa > Chordata > Actinopteri > Gobiiformes > Odontobutidae > Neodontobutis > Neodontobutis hainanensis. The sequence continues at coordinate 199,998 of JALDNG010000330.1, read as the reverse complement.
TTAAATATATTGATCCTTACCTAGCTCAATATGATCTCGACACAGAAAACCGAATGCCCCGCCAAATGGATTTAATAAATGTCTATGTGTCTAAAAGAATGGTATTTCTCTTATACCTATAATTGGTTCAAGCTCAAAAGAATCCGCAAGGATTTCAAACCATGCTGGAATCGACCAGTTTCATTTCAGTCGTGCGAGATATATGCCTTCGCGAAAATGAAGTCATAAAAAGGACCTCTGCCCGCCATCGAGAAGATCCCAATCTTTTGGCTGTTGCACTGAAGGAATGCAACGATTTCATGGATGATTTACTGTTATCGTCATGGTTATACTCTGAGGTACAATAATCTCTCAATTAAAGACTCACATGTCGCTTTTCTGCCTTTTAAACTCAAGAATTTGGAACATGTATTCGAGATTTAATGCTCCGACAAGAGAAAAAGCATGGTTCCAATTTTTCGTTAAATCAAGCAAATCTCTGAAATATTCTGATGACCGTGTTCTAAAACCTCGGTTAGAAGATGGTCCATCTTTGTTGTTGACTAATCTAGCCATCAAACGGTTTTGGCCGCAAATATTAAAATCTAAAATTGCAGACAAAATAAAAAATTATCATTAAATAAAAATATTGTCAATTCTAAGCTTATTTTGATGCTACAGATCTGAGTGCAGTTTTGAATTTAATCGTTATTGTCAATGTTATATAAAGTTGATTTTGCACCTTGTGAAATTTCTTAATTGTGAACGTATTTGCAGCAATCATATTTTAAGATCAATCACGAAATAAAAACTGAAATGAATTTTAGCGCTCATAAAATCGCGAGTATTTCTGAGTATGAGACTGAGATTAATTTTTTATCTGGCTTTAGTAAGACTTCGCAGTTTCAGGGGTTTGTCACAGAAACGTCTATTTAATGTTCTGAAAAAGAAATTAACTTATTTTCATATTATATCCGAAAATAATTTTTTAAAGATATCTCGAAATCTTCATGATGATTAAAAATAACCTAGTTTTTATAGTAAATATAATTCTTCGCGAAATCATGTGTATGTCTAAATTTTATACATTTTTAACAATTTTGATATTTTATTTCCGACATTTATATAAAATAAACACGTTTTTTCAATTTTGTGAAATACTTTTATAATACATGATGAAATCTTTTGTCATCAGAGGAATAAAACAAGAAATAATATTAAAATACCAAATATGTATGGCGCCAAAGAAGATCAGCCAAAAAACAGTTTAACTCGTAAAATATGAATAAAATTTTTATAGATGAGCCAAAATGATGTTTATAAATAAAATTTAAAATACCAAAAACATACAGACGTCTCAATGATCAAAGAAAACTACGAAATGATAATGAGGAAATATTAGAAGATCCTTAATAATTATAAATATCACCTTCAACCACTTATTTGAAAATGTTCGAAAGGTACTCTTACAAACATACCTATTGATAAAATAAGGTCAAAATTTAATTTTAATTCACACAAAACTTTTTAAGAAACTAAGTACATAAAAATTTATTCCTGTTTCTCGTTAATTACTCGTAGCATATTAGACTGAATAAAAGATGATTTTGGAATTTTACATATTTAACACTCTTGATTATATTAAACAAGAAACGAATATTCTTGAGCTATATTTATTGATGAATCAACATTCGGTCTTCATCTTCAAAGTTTTATTTCTTTGTTAATAAAGAAAGGAATGGCTAAAACCATCAAAATCAGAGGCCTCATAAAATATTAAAAGTATGCATATCAGATTTCACAAGCGTTAATGAAAAAACTATAATAACAGCTATGCATCTATATAATCTGAATATCTTCTAGAAGTGTACACGTCTTTTACCCTTAATTAGGCATTATTAAGGCATGTCTAATTCATGATAATTCAAGAAAACCAAAAAATAACATTTAACGAACGAGTACCACTTTTAACAACGAATTTAAATTTATACCCCTACATTCATACATACAAATTCCCTCTAAATAGGTAAAAGCTTTTCTTGATCGAGAGAAAATGAAAGAAAAAACAATCATATTTTGGATGATCAGAAATGAGGAAAAATTACATATATTAGATTTTTAAGGTTATTTCAGGTAAACACAGAACAACATTGCAAACATGAAAATCATAATTATTCGTAAATTCAACATTAAAATTTATCTTTATCAATTTTTCTCAAAAAGTTGTTTGAACTTATTTCGCGAATATATTTGCGACAAACTATATTTTGATGATTCACTTAACGTTGAACATGACTGATAAATAACATTAAAATTTTGACAAACTAAAAATCAAATCATAACGGAAATTTTCCTCAAATCAAAAACAGAAATACCACAAATTCGCTCTTTCATTTGAACTGTTGTTTTCATATTTCTGAGGATTTTGTTAAACTCATTAGAATTATTCGATAATTTTTTTAATCTAACACAGAATGTGAAATGGAATAAAAACAAAAATCATTATATTATTCAAACATTTGGTGGAAACTTTTCATCCAAAATTTAAAAATTTTTAACATAAGAACTACATAATATAACAGTTTTACAATTATTGATCGACTTCTTAAATTTCTTGAAATACTCTAGTGATAAGCACAATGATTTTAGTGTGTTTCGATTATCCAATTTAAAACATCTTTATAAACTACTCTGAGTAAGATGCCGACAATTAACGATATTTAACGAACATAGCATTTATTTCATCAATAGTATGAAAACATAAAAATATAAAAAAAGAAAATGATGAACAAGAAATAATAAAATTACAAGTACCTTTTAAATTGGCAATTATAACACTTTAAAATTCCATATTTTTGAAACTGGATTTCTGGGCATTTATAGAAAACATAAAAATTATTTTCTTAAAATTTATATTCAAAAAAGATTTTCTTATTACTTTTTGATTTCTTGTGATTTTTATGTAAATAATAATGTAATTTATATAAAAAAAGTTATCATTTCATAGTTACCTTTTGAAACTCTTTCAAATACGATGATAATTTCAAAGCATAAATTTATTAAAAATAGTATGATTTGAATTTTAATGTTTATGATACATTATTTAACTCTGAAACCGAACGAATTCAGCAGAGGTACAGTTGACTTATAGGACGAGAAGATAAAGAAGTTTTTAATCAATAAGATTCTCACACTGCCCCACACCTTGTGTCTACATTTGAAACATAGTTCTGAAAGAAAGTAAAGCGCTGAACGACGAACACTAGTAAGTAGAGCTCAACGAAGGAAGTAATATTAACGAAAATATCTTCAAAAGACACCCTGATAGGTGAGACTTATAAATGCTCTCCAAAAACGATTGAATGTTGACATAATTTAATTTTTTGAATTTAACAAACCGAGTTATTTTCTTGTCTTTGGTCGTATATATCACGTTTAGTTTTATTAAACTCTACAAATGAAGAATTTATAAAATATTACGAAAAATCTAGGAAATCATTTCAACTACAGTTGAACAATGCTCTTATACTATAAATTTTCATTTTAGAAAACTCGTGAATTTTCTTTATCTCATACAAAATCTTTGTAAAAATTATATTTTTATCCTTCAAAAGATTAAATAAAACAGTATAACTATGATAAGTCACTCGTATACGATATAGGTTCATATATGACCTTCATGATAACTCTATTATATTTGAAATTGAAGAGTTTAACAAACGAGAAACCAAAAATAATATTTGTATTTAAAATCGTTAAATAAAAATTTTTTTTTTATTTATTCCTAAATTATATTTAAAAAGTTACCAATAATAAGTAAATTTAAAGATCATTTCAAATTTAACTTACTTCTACCCTTTGAAACGCCTCCTTCTATCCACGTAGATAAGGAAACTTGTATCTGTCCATATTCGCTCAAAAACTTTAAGATATTCAAATATTCTTTTTCATAAATAGTTTTACAAAACAAAAAATAGGATTTTATAACTCTAAATCAAATTTTAGATTCATCCATATTCTGAACTATTACATTTCGAACATTAAGTGAACTGCTAAAAAATGTATTTTAAAAGGGTGTCTCATATTGCACATATTAATTGATGTTTTCAAGATTATACATGGGAAAATTTCCTTGATATTTTAGAAAAACGCAAAATTTAAAAAAACGACTTATATATGCACAAACCGCAATTTACAACTGATATAAGTGTATACCAGGGGAACGGCCATTATTTCTAGTTTTTCATCCATCACGGAGTAGATTTCATTTATTTTACCTAAAATTATCAATTGATACTCCTATAATATTTTTATACAATCATACATACAATGTTTTCTTTTTGAATGTCATACTGTGAAGGGAAATTTAACTTTCAAACCTCGAAAAAATAAGAGTTCAAGTGCTTTTTAACAGTTGAATTTTCTCAATCATTTTAAAAACCTATTAAAATGTACGTTGGCTATCATTGACAAAGTGAAAATTTTGATTGAATGAGGAACAAATTTATTTTAAATTTATCTAAAATTTGAAATATTTTATTTTGATATCTGATGATTAACGTAGTAAATCACGAGGTGTTCCATTCTTGTAAGTTTGAATTATTTTCTTAACAAACAGTTTTTTTATATTTAAATAATTTTTCTTGTAATTAATACATATATGCTATCATTCATAAAATGAAAACCATGTATTATTCTTCACGCTTACAATTCAAAATAAAAAATGAATTCTGGTATCCAATATTTCAATCTAAATTTATTTTTTTAAAATCATTTATTAAAGATGTTTGACTTTAATTCCACGGTAGGATGAGCATTTATTAATATTTGAACGATCATGTAAAAGAATTAAATTTATCTGACACGTCATTATAAGGCCAAGAATGATATCTTGATTTTAACGGGGTTTCTGTCAGTTAAGAATTTTTCAAAAATTAATCGAGTTAATACTTAATCTGAAGAATAATATGTATGATAAATACCCATCTTGAAACTTAATTTTTAAATCTGTTTAAAAACTCTGGTTAAAACTAAAAAGCATTGAGATTTGTAATCAGAAATTATAATTATTTTAAATCGAATTATGATAGCGTCAGGTTGTAATAATTGTTATTTTTAGGCAGGTGTTTAAACACAACACCATAAATTCGTTTACATTAAATTTCTCATTTTCCTTAGTTTCTAACTAAATATTAAACCGAAAAAGGCGAATTTCATGAAAAAATATGAATAATTAGTGCATAAATTTTATATACATAAGGTCCATCATAGTTCACATATTCAAAAATTTGATTGCAAAAGTTTTCAGTTTACAGATATTAAGAAACGTAAAAAATAAATGTACATTTACTCAAATAAATATTTTCGAAAATAAAGATATTAATCGGCATTATGGCATTTAGATTTTATTTTATTAAAGGGTCTTATCCTTGCCATATTGTACACCAACGTGTGAATATACAAGAATCAAAAAATTATGATAATTAGATTGTGAATTTATTTAAAAATATGCACAGATAATGTTTGATAGATATTGCCATAAAGAAAAATTTGATTTTTTCTTTCAAATTTAAATTATTATCAGACAGTTATAAATCTTACTGATAAAAATAAACGATTATATGACCATTTTCCTTAATTAAAATTTAAAAAGCTGACATATTAAAGAATATCTTTCATTTAAATTAAGAATAAATAGAATTGTGGGTGAAACTATTAAAAAAACTTAAATTATAGAATTAAATTTTAATTTGATATATTTGACAACTTATAATTAAAAATTTCATGAAATAATATAATTTTAACGACATGGTATCTTTTGAAATAATAATCTGTCAGACGTAATGAGGCCTGATGTTAAAAATGTTTGTTGACTATTTGACAAGTCAGAAAATTAGAATTTTGGTCAAATACCGAATTTAAATATTTACAACGATCAGAAAACTCTCATATTGCCATTTAAGGATAGTCTGAATTAAAGCGTTCTTCCCTAAAATCAAAAGTAACTTGAATTAAAATAGAAGATTTGGTAAATGGAGCGCAAGACGCCTCTATATTATTGTATGATTTCTTTATAGGTTCGAGAATGACTCTCTTGTTTTTTTCATGATGTATCATAAAAGAAATATAAAGATCTCTTTCTTGGAATTAATGTTCTCAGATTTCATCTGAAAATCTTCGTTTCAAGCCATAAATTTAACCATCAGTTATCGACAAAACGTATATTTTAAAATAAATAAGAGCGATGTCCGTGAATTTCTGACTTGCATCGCGTTTTATGCAGATATCTTAAATCTAACTCGAGACTAGATTATAGACTATTTCAAACACTGAAAACCTCTGCAAGTGTGTAATATTTAGTCATAGTCAATTATTTTGACAGCATGGTTAAACTTCCTTCTTAATTATATGCTAAAATATTTGTTAAAATCATAGTTAAGATGAAAATCAAGAAAGAACACGATTTCACCAGCCTCAACTTTAAGAATTGGCGATTTTAGGAACTTTACAATAACAATGTTGATATCTGTTTAGTTCAAGTGATATTTATCTGATAAAATTCTTCATTAAAGTTTTAACATGTGAATTGGAAGTGAAACAAGCATAAACTATCATAGAGATCCACTTTGAACAACCTGTTGTATTCTGTGTAAAAAACTACAATATAAATGACAGTCTGTGTTTAACATTAAAAACAGTTTTGATTAAAATGGTGAGTATAAGAGAGTTGTGGAATATTTATTTTATATAATCATATGATTTGATTTATAATATTCTTCAATTTGTGTTAAAATAAATGTGGGAAGGAAAATGTCACTGAGAACATCAAAAACATATAAAAATACTCTTATTCCAGAAGTAAAATCCTCAAAAAATCATTGATTCCTTCACAGTTAATTAAAAATCTTTTGATTTCGATAAGACTGATAATACTTAATATTTTTGAAAAATAAACTTTAGTGTTGAAAAAAGAAAAAATAATATTATCTTCATCCCCAAATACCTTCTAAATGATCAATTATTACATTGCAGGTAACTTCAAAACTGTCATTCAATCCATTCGTAAAACTGAAACTTTGATGATGACTTGACAAAAGTAATTTCCCTGTAAATAAATCTGAATATTTCAAACGATTAAACTTATAATTGAAAACATAGAACATTTTCGCATGTCCTCTTGAAATGTTAAAACCATACAAGACAATTACTGCCAACAAAAACAATTATTTAAATATAAAATTTATTTTATACTTTGACGAATCATTACTCCACGCAAAATGATAGGTTTTATACCGACATTGGCTACAATAACACCGTTGTATAAATTAAAAATTTTCCATTACCTTAAATGGAAATAAGCCTCATTTTTTGATAAAAAAATACTCAGCGTTGTCGGTACATGTGAAACTCATGGGGTATATTTCGTATTTTCCAATCTTCACAAATGGAACAGATTGGCTCAATCTTACCTTTCCCCGACTCTATATGAGTTAACTTCATTGTTGTTATTTGTATTCCCCTTATCAATATAATTATGTTTCGGAAGAGATAAAATTCTTTTAGTCTCAAAATACAAGTTAGAGAACTTTTTAAAATCTATATCAGTTCAAAGAAAAAACCAAAACTATGATTATTCTAACGTCAAATCCAAAAACAACCTGGTTGAACTTAAGCAAACAGGAAATATACTACACCTGACCCAGTTGATACATTTCATTCCTTACATAAGCGATTTCTATTAAATATATAAATCTTAAAATCCAAATTTCAAAAATCATCTTCATATTCTGATATAATTAATGGAAAATGTGGAGGAAATTTGACTCTTAATATTTTACTTTACTCACTTATTCTGCATAAAACAAGTTCCTTTTTCTTTCGATTTTACATCCAAACCAGATGATTCAATATCCCTGATTAAAAATCATCCTAATTAGAAATATAATATGGTTTATCTTCCCAATGACAGAAAGTTAATGAATTCACAAACTTCATTCTCAGACAAATTAAGTTATTTATAACCTTATAGAGAATTGATCAATGATGGGAAAACTATTGATTACCAAATCTAGGTTCAAACACAATTTAACTTGATTTTTTATTCTGACGAAGCTTTGAAAGATTGAATATGATCTTCTAGGTTCAAGACAATATGAACCACACGATCAGCTCGTCTCTCAAATATATGTGCAAATTTCCAATTCCAAATTTTGAATGTTTTGTTGAATAACACGAGATCAAAATAACTTCCGCATTAAACTGATATCTGTTTTGAAGGACGAGCAACGATACACTGAACGTGATTCGAACGAGTCTTTGATATATGAATTTTCTTAATTTGTTATTTTCGAACACACAAATTTTGCAACTATCTGAACCAGAAACCACCGAATAGTTTCTACATATAAATTTAGCAAAGATTTATTTTAGGCACATTTAAATGTTTATATTGTAATCTTTGAATCGTAATCATGAATTTGTTCATAATTGTTTATAAGAGCAAAAATAACCTAGGGATAGAAAATATGAATATCTGTTGAATATATGTCTTTTAAATGAGAAAAATAATCACTTTTAAAGTATGAAATTTCGTAAATTTAAAATTAAGGTCAAATGTTTAAATCTCAACTTTAGAATACAATAAAATTGTCAATTCAGACGTTCAATTTCTCCTTATCTTTTCTGTTATTTTTTATAAAATAACTGGATTCCTTAAATTTATCAGATACTCATGATAAAATTTTTTTCAAAATATTTAGTTTTTAAATGATATATGTCTCAAAAATAACGAGAGTTATAAAAAAATCTACCTGATAAATTCTCTCAAAACATCTTTTATGAAATATTTTCTTGTTTTAAGTAGAGATTAAACATTTCATTATCCTCTTCAAATTTATTTAAATAATATTTAATGATTTTTTTTTCTCATAAAGTTATTAACTCCATGAAATAAAGCTTGAAAATCTTAAATGCAAAAGTTGATAATAAAATAATGTATTAACCGATCTAACACAATATATTTGAGTTCGTATATTTTGAGTCATCTATGATTAGATGTCAAAGAAAAATTGTTTAAATTTCAATAAATTTATACATCAGAAGCATCGTCAAAATTTTCATTTATTTATCTTTTTATTCAATCGAATATCTGAGTCCATTTACTCTAAATATTAATCAGAATTGAATTAACTTATCAATAAAGTTGACTTATGTTAACACAACATAAATCATAGAAAATTATTAATATTAAAACCCTACCCCATAAGCTTAAAACTGCGAATTTCTATCATTTTATAAATTACTTATCCTCAGAACAATTAATCAGTTTTATGAAGTGTATTTGTTAATTATGAGAAAATTAAGTTGTTCAAAAACGATCTTGGGACGTTCATCCTTTTATCTCTAGGACGTGTCTGAATATAATATACTTTGCTTGTGAAAAAGAGAAAAATATTTAACATTATTTCTGAAATACTGTACAAAATGACAACAAATATCACAACTATATTAATATTCAAAATATTTAAAGATAAAATTTTCAGAAAAATTGTCCTCTTAAATCCATTCAATTATAAATAGGTATGTTTCGACATTCCAACTCGTTGAATAATTTTGCATTTTTAAACCATATATATTTTTAATGTCTTGTAAATAAAATTAAGATATGATTAAACACTATATTCAAGGTTAACTACCTATTAAATGTACATTTATAAGAATAAAAAGACCAAAAATATGAAAATCTTTTCAATAAACTTTTAAAATCTAGAAATTCATAATTTTCCAAGAAGCCCTGACGAACCATCAATATTTCCATAAATTATGAAATATTTTGAGATGTTATTTTTGAATATTTTTGCCTTAAGAAAGAGATAAAATTCAAACAGACTAAAAATAAAAGTCGAGTAAAGATAAGCTAGTTTGGTCTGACAACTATCTTTGATATGAGAATTTTGATGAAAGTCGATTATGAAATATTTAAGCCCTTTAAATTTATTAACGTTCTATATTTGAAAATTCTCGAAAATCGGAAAAATCGATTATTTTTACCAGAAAAAAAAATCTTGAAGAGTTTATATAGAAAAACGAAGTGAGAGAAAACTCAACTTATGCATCTATAGATAAGTTAAACAAATGATTAAGTAAAATAAGAAAGCGAAAACATAATTAAAATTAAATTTATCATATTACATTTGAAAAATGATGGTTTTTTATTTTTATTTAACTTAGATGTCACCCAAAAACTTAAAAATTGACCGAATGAATTTTATTCAGTTTATTATGATCAAAAGGAACTTCTGAAGTTCGAAGATTCATAAAATAGAGAAAATACTAAAATTTAATATGTGAAAAATTAAGAATCCAAAATTTACTTATAAAATTGATTTTGAATGCGGAAATCTGAAAGTTAATTGGTTAAACTAAAATAAAGACGCTAAAATTATCAGAGTATTTCAAGATTTAGTTTTATTATATAAAGGTAAAAATGCATTAATAATATCAATTTAAATAAAGATCTCATCTTAAATACTCGATCGGCGGAGGATAAAATGCTTTATCAAGGACCATATTTTTTCTGAATAAAAGTAAAAAAAATCAAAATCTACAGATCACATGAGTTAATGCAGAAATAAAATAGAAATTACAAAATAACTGTTTGTTTTTTAAAAAATTTAAATTCGTTGTTGTGAGATGGGTGTTTGGACAAAATCCTGAAAACAAAATTATAAATAGTTTTTGAAAATAATCGTCAAAGTAAAATAGAGAATATAGTTTTCAAAAATTTGCTCAAATAAAAATTTATAGAATGCTTGTTCAAATCAAAATCTCAAAAAATTGAAATAAAGATTCGCGATTTTGTATACTGCATTCTTTCTTTTTGCTGTCTTAGAATAAAAAAATCCGTTAAGATAAGAAATATTCAATTAGTTTCATAAAATATACAACGAGGCGTTATTTGATAAAAACAACTTTTTTCAAACGATATTGAAATCGAATTTATCATTTGATTCGAGATTGATCATCTTCATGTAAATATAGAAAAATAGATGAAAACAAAGGCATCAAAATTAAACAGAAAAGATGCTTCGAAAAAGTAATATATATATATATATATGTTTCACAAATAAAAATTAAGAAAGTAAAAATAAATATGACAATACGAGAACGCAATTCAAATGAAGTAGAAAAAAATCTTCAGATTATTTGGACAGTATACAATGAATTTTCCTGAAATTAACAAACCCATTGTATGTTTTAGGTAAGGCATAAGAATTTATTAATAGATTCGAAAGGAGACGGATTTAATCAAACTAAACCATACAAAATGTCACTGAACATTTAAACTAATATATAAATCAGTATTTATCATATTTTTTTTTAACCATGCTGTGCAATATTTCAAAATAATTTTAAATAAACTATAAACTTTTAATTAGGAGGAACTTTTTTCTTTTTCTCGATTTTGTAGAAATGTATTTTAAGCAGATCAGTAACTTCATATGATCATCAATCATATTTAAGTCTCACTGTTATTACTGATAATTCGTAAAATACTTCACTCCTATAAAAACTTAAATATTATGTTCTCAAGCATAATATTATTGAAATTACTATTTGAGTTTAAAGCTAATTAGTGAATAATAATCCTCATTTTACGTTTTTTAAACAATCTTATAACGTGAAAATTTTTTGTGTTCTTTTTTTTCGTATTTTTAAATTTAGTCTTTATAATTTTTTGTAAGAATAACCTGTTAAAATATTAAATCACAATATGATATTTTTCTCAAAAAAATATTTTGTCTGTCACTATTTATTTCTTTATTTTTATCCTTTTTAATCTATCTCTGGGATTATTTTTGATTTAATAATTTTATTCTAGTATTTGTGAAAAAACATGTTCCATAAATGAATTTTCTTCTTTTAAATATTTTTTTATTAAAAGAGATAATTAAATTCAAGAATGTGTTAAACATCAATCATGACTTCATTTTATATTAAATATAATAAACTTTTCAGAAATAACCGCATTTTTGATCATTTTAATTCTGTTTTACTATTCAGATGAATAAAACACAATCAATACCTTTGATGTTCGAATAATTTTTTGTCACGAAATTTTTTACCTGAAAAACTCAGGCAAGCATAAAATCGAAATATCTTTAAATTTTAAATTTTTATTTTTATATATTATTTGCAGTGTTTTAAAAATGTAATAGAATGATAAATGAAGTTTTTTTATGAATGAAATATTAATTTGAATTTATTTTCTTTTTTTATCGAAAATTTTATTTTAAAATGTTAGATTTCATGATTAACACGTGAAGCACGATATTTGAAAAATTTTCTGAGTAAATTATACCTTATTTTTAAAAAATCATCTCTCAAAAAAGCTATAAGTATCCATGTTTAAATACATCCTCCATTTTCAAATCATGTAAATAAAATGAGTTTTTTAGCTTCATAATATTTATCGATAACTAAAAATGTACTTTGATGCTGATGAAATTGTTTCAACAAAAGTTTGTAATTCCAACTTTCTTAATTTTTTCTCATTAAACATAAAAATAAAAAACCAAAAAAATTCAAAAATGTAAGTGAAAGTTTATTTTTGAAATAAAAAGTATTTTATGGTTTGATTGTGTCAAATTTAAGGAATCTTGAGTTTTACGTTGTCAGAAACCTTATATCTCACTAAAACAAAAATCCTTTTCAAATTGTTTTATGTAATTAAGACAAGAATACAAATAATGAAATTTTCTACAATATCACTACCACAAATAATTTGATCATACCATCAAGGGGCCTTTTTGAAATCGTCTTTCTTTTCTAGAATCAACAACTGCATGACTATAAGATTGAATATGGTGGTATATAATTTTCATATAGGTTCCATATAACACCACAAATAGTTGACAAAATGCATTATAATATTCAAAATATGTATAAATTTAATCTCGTAAAGTTGTATTTTCTGGCATATTTTTTTAAAATGTGTGGATATGCTTTTATTGTTATGAAAAGTTTTAACCTCGAGATAAGTGTTTTTTAATCGAAATATTACTCATATTTTGAAAATTTTACCACGTGTTTTTATATATACCTCTTCATTTGAACGAAACGTTTATACATATTTCTTCCTGTTTAAAAAAAGTTAAACCTAAAACACTTTTCTTTCTCCTTCATGAAAATTCATATGTTACTTTTTACTCAGTCACTCACGTTTTTCAAAATTTTGGTAAATTTTCGCAACAGTTAAAGCCCCATAATCTATTTTTCGCAAACATAGAATCTGTTGAGTTAAACTTGTCTTATTCATTTATGAATCTTTAAAAGTATGTAAATTTACCTTAGCATATCAGAGATTCTATATAAATCAAAATAGATAATTTTAATGATCTTTCACCACAATTTTACAAATATAACCAGGATGTTGTTAATTGTTAAATAATACATAACTATCACAAGTTAAGCTGATTCTTTTCATTTTTAAATTTGCCGAAAGGATCTTTTTTTGCGTATTTTAATGTAAAAATTCAACATGTCCTTAAGTTTTAGCTGAATTAATTAAGTTCTCAAAAATGTACACTGAACCTAGTTCGCAATATTTTTCTAAAATTTGTAAATTATTCATCAAACCTCAAAGTAAAAATTAATCACAAATCAACGAAATTCATGATTCAGATAAAGTAATGGCTTTTTTATTTTATGCCAAATGAAGGTATCTCTGGATTTAATAAATGTGATAAATCAAGAATATTCTCATTTTCTTCTAAATTACATGAAAAATACTGATTATTAATCTTTTACACGCTAAATAATATTTATTCTAAAAATAAAGCATATATCATCGATAATGAACAAACTCTATCTTTTCTAAGATTAAGCTAGCGTTTCGAATTCTCATCTTCTTTTTTAGATGACAGTATGATGTTTCATTTCAAGAAATTGTTGTTTAACATGAGATTTATTCGACTTAAATTCAGAAAACTCTTTGAACTCATAGAGCATAAGAGTGGTAAAATTAATTAAATTCACCGTTTGAGGTTATTTAACATTTCTTCTTTTAAAAAATCACATAATTTGATCTTTGATCAAAGCATTTTTTGATGTCTTAAGCTATACTATTTTGTTTAAACTTGTTTGCTTAACTATCATTTTTTTACTTCCTTCCTTTATATTTATGTTTTACTTATTTTTCTGAATATATTCAATTACTCTAAATGTTTTTTCAATATTTAAAAAATTTTTTCAATTTGACATTTTATTAAATCTATACTTTTTTAATTTATGTTTGGTATTTCATGCTACACAACCATAAGTCATATTTTTTTCTCAAAACTCTCTTCTGTCTTAATTCGAATCATTTTTAGAGTAGGATTACTTATGAAAATAAAGTTTTCATGAGCTATTCAAAAATGACTCAGTAGAACATAACTATTTACAAATTTGTAAAATATTTTATGAATAAATTAAGTTAAAACTTTAAAAAATCACTAATACATTTATGAACACCCTTAGTAATTGTAGGAAAAAATAGCTTTGGGGATAGTTATTTACCTAAGTAAGCACGAACGATATTTTTTTAATTCAAATAAAATAGTGACTTTACTTGAAATATACATTCTTATTAAACTCTAAAAATGAACAGTTTGTTTGTTAAAGTAGCTATGCCTTTGATTTTAGGTTTAGAAAAAGAAAAAAATAAATAAATATTAAATTTGTATTCTGCATTTTCTTTTTTAATTATTTAGAAGGGTGTAAGTGTAAATTCGATCTTAGAGATTTTACGATACCAACAAGAATATTTCATGTCCAAATAAATAAATAAATAATTCATTTCAATTTTTATTTTTAATTCAATATCAATTATTTTAGAAAAAATTATTTGACGATGTTTCAGCTCATTATTTTTGTTATGTAGAAATTTTTTTCTTGGAAATCGTAATTAAAGATTTTTTTATTTCTATTTTGTTGAAAAATTTTATCTGATACTCAAAAATAAGCATATTATAACTGTCAATGGGTCATTGATTTAAACTTAATAACTTAAAATAGCTATGGCTATCATAAGAAAAGTCTTTAATAAATATCTATTTAAAATATAAATAACTCTATTTTTTCCAAAGCCATAATTTAAAATTTTCTTAAATTTTAAAATTTACAAATAAACATATTTTATTAAAAAACTTAAGTTTCATAAGTTTAAATGATGGATAAATGCGATAAATTCAAACGTTTTAGGATATGTTAAATTTTAAAATCAGTCAATTTTTAATATTTATGGGTTATTTTTTAATTATTATTAATTTAATGCAAAATTATGAAGCTCTTAAAATTAATATAAATAAAAATTACAACGCGGTTTGTTTATTCATTCGTTTTTAATCTACAAAATTTTTCGAAGATGATCAAATATATTGATTTTCAAAATAATTTCATCTGATAGTTGTTTTATAGACATATTTAAATTGAATAAATAAATTTAATGATTTAAGATTTCAAACTTTTGGAGTGCATTTAATGAAATTAATTAGTTTTTAGAATAAGCGATTCATAGAATCCTATTAAACGCATCGTATACTTTTAGAGATTAGATATAAACTCATAAAAATTTACAAAATTTTGAAAAAATCGATAAATCTAAATTAAAATATTCTGCATATATCTTGAAATAATCACTCATGATTACATATGTTATATTTTTACATATTGCTAAAAATAAAAATGTTTACACTGATTTTTGGTGATATAAATTTCCTTTTTGTAAGAATGAAACCTTTAAAAATTTTTTAATTTGTTAAAACATCTTTAAATATAAATTGTATATGTTTTATATTAAGGCCATACTTTTTAAAAGATAAATCAAATTTTTCTGATTTATTCCACATTTCTTTAAATACAATCGACCTTTCAAAGAATTTTCTCAATAAAATGGATTTATAATATCAATGGTTAAAATCTATGACAACTTTGTCAATTCACAGAAAATATTTTTGATCAAATATACGATATAGTTTAGTCAGTTCATCCATTCGTCTGACAGACATAAAATGTGAAAATTAAAGGTATTATTTCTTTCAGGAATACCCATTTTCTATAAACTATGCCGAGTCTCTTAAGATTTTAATTTTGATTTATTTTTAAAGAACTGATTCTAAATTTATCATATCTATTCAATATACAGAATCATGTCATGACATGATCGATAAAGAATCAAAATTTTTAAATATTAACTTTGTAAATTAACCTAGTTAGGTATTCAAAATAAATATATTTTAAGAGAAAATGAAAATAGATTTTTATGGTTATATTTCAAAAAATTTACATAATTTTTCATGTGTATTCGGTTTTACTTTTTGCCCGATATGAATTAAAATATTATTTCACAAAATTTTTATGAATACTGTTATAAGTTAAAACCGTTTTAATTAGTAGTATTATAATGTTGTAATTAAATCTGACTATCACAAAATAACAAACTGAAAGGATGTTTTATAAAATATATTTGTTAAAATATGAAAATTATTTTTCTTCAAATTAATCTGTAAAAATAAATGTGACGCAAATATTCATACATGTAACTTAATTAAATACTTTCAAATAAAGATCATATAAATTTTCCTGAAATTCAAATGCATGTGATAGTTAAAATATTTTACCAATAATATTCAAAGAAAACACTCCTCTCATCTGTTTTATTCTTGAAAATTATTATTTTTATAGGTTAAATATAAAATTCCCTCTAATTATGATCCATCATAAACAAAAAGACTTTTTTGTAAATTTTTATCTGACATAACATAATACACTCAAAGATTGTTATTATTTAGAATTTTATGTTAGAATCATCATAGTCAAATTAATTTGTGCAAAAATATAGTGTAAATTTCATTGTTCTTCCACTAACTTGCAATATTTTTTTGAAGTGCAGGAATTTACTATTTAATTGGAATAAAGGATACTTTTAAATCTATCAAAAGCATCACATAGGATTTCAGTAAATTTCGGTTTATTAAAATATGCCTGAGTTATTTTATATATTGTAAATAATTCTTCTTCAAATGACAATAGTTCCGCTACGGTGTAAGAGTTATCGTCAGATAGTTGCCATTTTATTCTATTTAAAATCAAAAAAAATCTTTCCAGAAATTGATTAAATTCTTCAAGGAAATATTGAGACTTTGAATATTGACTAAATAAATGTCGTGCATCTTTCAAGAGAAAATCTTTAATAATTGCTTTATCCGACAGTTCGAAGGCTAATAAAACAACTTTAATACCTCTGCCATTTTCACCACATCTAAAAGCTCCGTCGAGACTTTTAATATCAATATTCAGGCACACACCAATTGAAATGGGTCTTAATACTTTTTTAATAAATTCAAACTGTCCGCATTCTAAAAGGGAGATCGAATAATTTACCTATTAATGCTAATATTTTTTTGGAATTCTCAAATAATCCATTGTCTAGTTCTCTTATTTTCTTTGCCAAATCACAAATGATCTCAGGGTATTTATGGTTTTCAACAAATACAAATATTCCAAAATATAGAATAATGAAAATTTTCTAGATTAGATGTGGTTTAAAAATTAAGATTTTTTTATATCTAAAATACACCTACCATTTTAATTTACAGTATTTCTTGAGAATATGAAAAACTTTCTATTTATAGAAAAAATAATTAACAAAAATTTTGAGTTAATTGATTCACCATTATAAAAAGATCAAAAAATATTTAAACATTGTGTTTTTTTCATTTACGTCAAATAAGTTTAAATAGAGTATCCATGAAAATATCTAAGCTATTGTTTTTAAAATAGAATTAGCACATTTACTTGAAATTCGTTTTCGGTAATTTAAAGTAAGAATTTCAGAATAGTTTAATTTAGAAATAATAATAACATTAATTAAGTTATTTTGAAGAGTAAAATATTGATATTATGAACATGATTCATAAAAATATTCATATGTTAAAATAAATTAGACGAATAAATTTAAATTTGTTTTAAAATTTTAACATTTCACAAAAATAGATCATAATAAATTGTAATACCTGAATTATACAGTTAATAAACTTAATAAGTCTAATTTTAGTTTGTAAAACCGTTTATTAACTGCTAATTCTTGGAAGCCGATATTCAACTATTTTTTTCTTCAGACTATTTATTTTGTATATAAATGAGTAAATCCTTTTCGACATCAAGGCAAAGTGTTTTTTTTAAGTATTGAAGAGAAAATTGTTCCAATTCATATCAAAGCTTTGATGATAAATCAAAAATTGACAAATAATTTTTTTAGAGTGAGAAATAGAATTTGAAAAAATTATAATAAATTTTAACTCATATCAGACATATGATGTTAACATTTAAAAGGTATGAAAAAAGTATTTTAATGAAATTAACCTTGATATCAAACAAAATTGTAACATGAAAATTTTAAAAAGCTCATTGTCGTAAATTCTTCGAATTTCAGACTAAATTCAATTTAAACTATATAATCACATTAAAGTTTCCTTTTATATTTTAAAAATAACCTAAATTAAAGTTGTAAAATGTAAATTAATTGTCTGAAAAAAATTAAGAATTTTAGGTTTTTTGTTTCTTAAAAATTTTTATATATTCCTTTTTCAAATGTAAGAATTCATTTTCAGTTCACATAATCTTTTATTAACTCTCAAACTGATCAAAGTAGTCAAAAGTTTCCCGAATGAGGTGAAAAAATGTTCTATTTACAAATTAAACTGACCAAAAATTCATTAAAATACAGCGAAAATTTGAAAAACTTGATTATATTAAACGATTATTTATGTGCCCAGTTATTTCAAAAAATTTCTTCGTATTGAAGATAAACTTTACTATCCCCGAATTATCTTTCAAAGAATTAATGATAAAATAATGGTGAGATTTATCGCATGTTCGGTCAAATGCTATTTTACCAAGTTTAGAATCTTTGAATAATTTTATTTTGATTCAAACCAGGGTAGTATGGAGAAAAATAAACTTAAAAATAGTATTTTATCCAAAAATTAATTGCGACGTAAATAGAGAAACATGACATCGTGTATTTTTATAACCGGAAAATGTGCAAAAATGTTTTTTGTTTAAGATTTTTCAAGAACTCAGAAAATAATACAATTTTAAAATATCATATTTTTGCTGTTTTTATTTGTTGAAATAATTGAAGATAAAAATAGTTTATAAGCTCGACTGAGGGAGTTAAATAACTGAATCAGTAAAAAATGAGAATACTCGTATTTTAAATTGGAGTGTATTGGAAATATAGTTTCATGAAGAAATATAAAGGCAAGATTTA
The DNA here is from genome assembly GCA_024349245.1 of Neodontobutis hainanensis. Classification (NCBI taxonomy): domain Eukaryota; kingdom Metazoa; phylum Chordata; class Actinopteri; order Gobiiformes; family Odontobutidae; genus Neodontobutis; species Neodontobutis hainanensis. Next base: position 180,704 of record JALDNG010000330.1, on the reverse strand, counting down.
TAAATTACACCTTTATTAGGCTAACGAATTTCATTTGTCTGTATTTATGTGAATTTAGGCTGATATTTCTCTAATCGCGAATTGTTTAAATGATATTTTAATGGTTTTCAACTCTCTTTGTATTCTAGAATATCGGCAGATTTACATTATGCAAACTTAAGAACCGTTATTACTCTGTGAATTTTTATGCCAAAAAATTATCTAATTTCGATTTTATGATCCAGATCAATCAGTTATTTTCTTACATCTCGTCTATAAAAATCAGAAAAGGCAATAATTTCATTTTCATAACTACCATTTAAAAAGAGATGGAATTATTTATGCTGATGACAGCGATTCCCAGTGATTAATTCTAAATTTTAACTTTTACAGTCTATCAAAGAAATCGAATCACTTTTTATCCAAAAATATCTTGTATATTCCATTTTAGTTTATGTTTTCTAAGAAATACTTGAAAATTTAAGGAAATGTTATTTTTACGTGAGGGATTTATTTTTTAATTTTATGATATCATGGGAAACGTTGAAAATGTTATGAAAAATTTCTTTCAAGAGAATTTTTATCGTTGTAAAAGAATAAGAAATTCATATTTTACCTAAAAATATTAAATTCTTCTTTGTATCGGAATTACACAGTCTGCTACACATCACTCTCTCATTGAGTGAAAACTCCATAGTAGTCTAAAATTCTAAGATATATTAAGACATTATCTATTTAAATGAACTTTTAAAATTAATAAACGAGCTGTCCACATCGTCGTTTGTCAAAAATACAACTTTAGTGCCTTGAGTAATGTCTGGCCTCAATGCGGCTTTTGAATTGAAAAATTTAATCTGATGAAAAATTTTATTTCTATTATAAAATCACACGAGGTTAAACATCAGTATAAAAATCAACTAAAATTAATGTAAAACTTAAAAAAACAAGGTTTAATAAAGACAAAGTTGATCAGGAAATTTTCAAGATGAATTTAAAAATTTAACTTCAGCAAATATAGATGCATAAATTAGTCAAATTTCTGTTCACGTCAGAAAAATAAGAATAAAATAAACATTGTTCATAATCTCGAAATAAAATATTTGTAAGAAAATCTGAATTGAATTGTTCAATAAAACGTGTTTGAAATCATTTTTTCACCATAATCATCAAAAAAACAAATTTATTTTAGATTCTAAAATTTTCAAGCTGCGACTTATGACTTGAAATATTTTTTGAATGGTTGAGTAAATTCAGATGTTGACGCTCTGTTTAAAGCGAGTCATATATCATAGGAAAAATAAAAAACGAGCCATTCATTTAAACATTGCAAGTTTAATTTATATTTTCAACATTCTTTTTGTTTTTAAAAGATTTTTAAAATTCTTCTTTGGGGATAATCTTATCAATGCATGTTTTCAATTTGTTTAAAACTAGCTAATTAATAAAGATCCGTCCTTTAAAAATATTGGAATAGCTGATTAAAATCGAAAAAACTTTCTTATGGTTGACATAAGTTTTAATTTTAATATTGTTTAAGTTCATCTTATATGCCATCATTGACGATTATATGAGATATATGAAAAAACGTTCAAGTCATTCTTGGAAATAATTGAAAAGCCTTAGTTTATGGAGAATAAGCTGCATGTTTTGCGTTTCATGGCATAAGTTAACCCGTGTTGTCAAGATAAAATGTATGGGATTCACATATTTTAATTTTTGAAAAGGATAAATCACATAAAATATTTGTTGAATTTAAGAATATATCAGATTTGGGTTTTGTAACCACTCACAATCAAACTCATAAATTTAAAGAAAAAATGTTCAAATGAATTTATGTTTCATTCCACGCTTACGATAACCATAACGACGCATGAAAGAAATTAAAAATATAAGTGATTTTAAGACAAATCTAACATCGAACTATATTTAAAATTATGAAATGGCATAAAAAGTCCATATAAATTTTTATGGAATTCTCAATTTCGTAAAAAAAACGAGTTATAAAATAAGACAATAAAATTGCTAATTAAATATAACAAGATGAAACACGTGAAATAATCCATTATTTGTAACTTATACGCATTGAGGAATATTAGTTTAAGATCATATTGAGCGAAACTGTATCTATTTCATAACTTTTTAATTTCTTGACAAATTTTTCATTTAAATGAGATGAACACGTTTATGAATTTTCTTCGTGTGAAACTCAAATATACGCTATTTGCATTTTTAAATTTTCTATTTGATGGAATAAAGTAATCTTGATTCATAATAAATTTATCAAGTGTTCATATCCGCTAAATTAGACACGTATTTTTTGAAACTCTCAAAAGATAAAGCCTAGAATTGTGCTATTTAACTAAAATTTGATATAAAAATTAAAACTATGCCAATAGAATTAACTATATCTCTTGAGTCTTTAATTTAATTTAAGGCTAACCTAGATAATAATATGAGTCATTTATTATAATATATCAAGCCATCGTTGAGGGAATACTTCAATTTAGGAGATAAATCATTTGTTTTATTTTAACGAATAACAAATTTTTGCCATGATTTTGATTTTTCTTTGATACTTATTTTTTGTATCCTCATTGTCTATTTTGACGATTATCAACGATTCTTCATCCAAACGGTCTTGTAATTAATGTATGAATGAAATAATTTTATTTATTTTGCTGAAATTCGATTTTAACTAATCTTTGGTTTTTTGTGAATGTAAAATTTGAGTTATAGTTTTTATTATCAGAAACAAACGAAAGTATGAACTATCAAATTCACGGTTTGAAAGTTTTTCAAACATAAACAGCTCTCCATATGAAGGTAAAATTTTAAGGTTATCTTGTAAATAAGATTTAATTTTAGTTGTATTACGTTTAATAAGTTCTTTTACTCTACAAGAGGAGATCTGTCTTAAAATTAATATTTTTCGACAGATATAAAAAGGTGAGGGTTTTGAATATATCTCAAAAAGTATAATTGAAAAGTTAAGAAAGTTAATCCTAATTTCATTTCCAAAAAGTTTAAAAAGAAGTCAACAAAATATATCTCGTTTATATACCAAAAGATCTGTCTCACTTTTCACAAGAACCATTATTTCTAGGTTAAATCAAGTAGAATTGGAATTCAGGGTTCACCTTACCATCTTGATATCTGAAAGAGCGTTTTTTTCTTTTTATATGTCCATGGCAAAAGTATATTTGTGTCTTCGATACGTATTACCATTCCAAGACAGAACAAATAAATGTTGCACTCAAATCTATTTTAATAGAATGTATAACATACTTGATATTTTTTATCTAACCTCATTATTTGAGAAGGAAATACCTCAAACCACATAGTCGATTAACCATGGAAAATATTAATGATCACAATCTCAACTTAAAATTAGTTATGGAAAAAATTATATCAGTTAGAAATACTTCAAGATAAAATGGTTATATGAATGATATAGAAAATTTTATCCATTTATTTGTATCACATAGAGCAGCTTAAAACATAATTATAGACGTTTTAAAACCTATTTGGTCAATGTAAAACTTTTCAAATTTCTTTTAACCTTTTTTCTATTCATAAGTGCTGAATTCACCTTCTTGTAAACTTTTAACTGGTAGTTTTATTTCATCAATATGACAACTAGGAGCTACGAATCTTTTCGCCTTAAAATGAAATCTCATTAATCACCACAAATTTATTTCTGTAATTTTTCTGTTGATTTGTATCTTTAATCAAATAAATTTTGCCTTATAGGTAATAACACAGATTTACTGATAACTGAAATTTTATTTCTTCTGTTTGCAGAAGGCATACTAAGAGCATATTACCTACCTTTCTCGATATGCCGTCAATGATGTGTTTTCCATCACATCTGTATTTAACGATAAAGTCAAATGAACTTACAAAATAAAATAAAATTGAATTTTTATCATGCCAATCACGTAGTTTCGTAAAGGTGATTACGTGGAGAAAGCTCCTACTAAACTATTATCTTTCTTCCCAAACAGAAGACTTAAAATAATTTCGATACCAGTTAAATCGACATTATCTCTCAATCATAATTTCTGAATTCATATTTTTGAGTATTTTTATTTTGTTACTAAAACTAGACAAATAGTATTCATCTTGTTTACTCTGCATCATGCCTTGCTATAAACCTGTATTTGATGCAACTCACAGAATGGATTTTGTCTTTCTTTCTTTTTGAAAATAAGTTTGAGAATTTTTATTCGAATAAATCTAAGTTCTTGAAACTCAATATCGTGGTATGTACGCCAAGGTTGGTTTCTGTTTTTATGCTTTTAGTTTTGTCGCTTTTTTAGAAGATATACCATTTGTATTTTGGTACTCTCCCGTTCTTCCTATAAATATTTGTAACTCATTGCTCTTTTCAGATCTTTTCCAAATAGAACAAGGGCTATACTTGATGAATAGTGTTTGATACCTTCATAACTGTGATTAAGTGCATGATACTCAGTCACTCTATCATAAAGGAAAATTCCTTAAGGAATAATTAAAATCATCCACCTTAAAAATGTTAAAGCGTTTCTTCCTTGTGCTTTATGTGACATTTAAGAAGATAAAATGACAATATTGTCAATGCAGTCGCCTAGTTAGGGAATAGTCCAGCAATACATGCATCATATTTGAAATAAGTAAAATAGCTTTTGACGTCTAAATGCCTTTTCACCAGATTAGAATCAATCAAACACATGACAGAAAGAGAATGAATCATTGATCATGTGCATAGATGTTCCCTAATAATAACAAAGTCTAACTTTTGTCAGAAAAAGGGATTTTATTTCATTCTTAAATGTTCCGGTGGAAGTCGAATGCAGTGATTCACCACTGGATGATCCTGAGAAAAATATATGTTGCATGGTTTTTCTAACCAATATTCCTTCGAATATTGGTTAGACATCTTAACCTTTGCAGCATTAGTATAGGATGAGAAATGTAAGCAATTTGTTAAGAATAGAAAAATAGAAACTCCCGTCTTCACTGAATTTAAAACAAGCAACCTAAGGTATATTTTATCGTTATGTGTTAATATTATTATTTGTGTTTAAAATGCACATTACAAGTGAATAAATGAAAAACTCGAATTTAATTCAAACAAGGAATTTGGCTTTTATGATATATCCAGTAAGTAATATATTTCATGTTTTCCTTCAGATTATTTCAAATACATGCTTACAGTAAAGATAAGATGCCAAAATTAACGACAACATGTGTAATTGTTTATATTATGTTGATTACGAATGATTTCGTGGAAATTGTATAAACCGTTAAGTAAATTATTTATTGCTGTCTATATTTCATATTCGTGAAATAATAAAGTTTAAGAATTAAACCATGGATTGGCATCAATAAAATTTATTTATTTTGAGATCAATCTTCATTTTACCTATGTTCAACTCAATATCCAACTGTTGGAAGGATTTTCTCGAGACTAAGAATGGAGGAGCTAGATTTAGATATTATTTTCTGACCGAATCATTTATACCATCGTTGTGTATTTAATATGTGATTTCTTCTCTTTTATTTTGTAAGAAAAGAATCATAATAATTAAAGATATTAATGACGCATAACGGTATTAAGACAATTATCTTCAAAAATCCGCTTTCGTTGTCATTTTTGTCCTAATACGTTTATTTCCTGATTTAGCGTATTGTAGGACCTAAATACATGCTTGTAGCTTAAGGTTATATTCTTTCTTTAGTTCAATAATTTTAAAGTCGATTGAAAAATAATAGAAGAATAAAGTTTAATTTCATCCTCTCTCTTTTCTTAACTAGGAACATAATTTTTTGAATTTTCGCGTTCAAAACAATTTCAGTAAATTAATAAAAAGAATCATTCCCAGAAGCTGGGTTCTACTGATTCAGCGATTCTATCTTTTTGGAGTCTTTCTGAGATATTTATTTCTTTCATAAATATCCCATTTATCATTATAATCAATGTTCATTTTGCATTTTTAGTGGTTAAACTTCTTTTTTTGAGTATCTCTGGATTAATCCTTTAAAATGAGACTTAGCATTGTCAACAAAATTTATTTACTTTCTTATTATCATCTAGCATAACTGTTAAATTCTTTAGAATTATGAATCTTATATTAAGCTGAGATATTCAAAGTTATTTTTAACGAACTCTCATCTTATAGGAGAAATAATAATTTTTAGTTTTGTTTGACATAGTTCATTTTTGAGAATATTTTCAAACTCTTATTACTTGCATTATTCGAGATAAGAATCTTAATTTGCTCGTAATATATTTGCGATATTTCTTTCTTGAGCATAATCCCAAAAATAATAAAATCATTTTTTATTGTATATCTACATTCGATTATTTTGAAAATAACGTCATAACATCTTCTAATGGTAAAAGTTTGTTGATAATTCCCCAAATGTTTTATAATTTCTAAACTGTAACTTTAATATCGATAATTCTTCAGAGAACAAAGTAATTGCTTTTTATTTGTTTTTTCTGATTTTTAAGGTTTCAAATGACAACAAGGAATTTTATTTCGGCATCATTATATTTCATATTCCCAGTTAAAAATTTTTCATAAGTGTGTTAAATAAAATTGTGTCAATAAAAAACATCGGAGAAACTTAATTACATAATAATAAGATAAGTATAGATTAGAGGTGCGGCATTAAATTACAAAATCAATCCAACGTTAGATTGCTTCATGCTATAAATGCTGCAAGCATATTTATACATAATTGATTGATGAAAGTGTTGAAAATAAAATGAGTTATTTTTTAACAATATATTGTATAGTAGAAGAACAATGGAATATCATCAACTGATAGTTTTTATTTAAATACTACCTCTTCATCAGATTTACCCAAAATCTTAATATTTTATTTTAATTTGAAATAGTTCGGTTATTTCCTCTTTTGTAGTAACCATATAAAAAGAATCGGCGTCCATTGTGTTTGGAATATTATTAATACAATCTATTTGAGAATCTTTTTTTCATGAATTTTAATAACTTATGGTTAAAATATTTTCCCTAAGATATTTCAAACGATGTTCAAGATCTTAACTAATCATTAAAATCGATGAAAAAAATTATCAACAGGTGCAAAAATGACATATAACCAATCTATATCAAATTCATAGACTTCAGAATTTATATTTAAGAGTTTTTCGTTAAATTACTATTTTCTCTTAATTTTTCTTCAATATCTTCCTTTTCAGCAATAACCACAGAAACTTGAATGCGAAAATTTCCTGATAATTCTATTGATTTGACTATCAACCTTTCATCATCTGATATTTTATTTATTTTTTTAAATAAAAAAATAGATTGTACAAACAACTCTTTTGTAATTTATTCATTTTGAAATGAGGAAAATAGTTAGAGCACATTTTTCAATGCATAACTTTTGCCATTAAGGATTTTGCATTGAAAAATATTGATAATATAAAAATATAAAATAAATTCAAATTATTTTTAAAAGAGCATCAATGGAAATTCAGAACTACACGATCATTTATTTTGTCTTTGAGGTAATTTCCATTTTCTTCTTTCTTTAGGTTGAGGATTATTGGAGATTTGAAATTAACATTCGATCAAAATAAATTATAAAATTTAATAATCTGTTTTTATGAAAAATTTTATGAATTTTTATAACCTGATTATGGTTAAGTAATGAATGCATAATCAAATGTTTTTTCTGCTCTCAAGATAAAAAATTTTAATGTGAAAAAATATTGAATTATTTTCAGTTTTAACAGATAGATAACAATTATATCTTCGTTTGACTATTCATCCGAATTGCATATCTTGAAATTTCATGACAATCAGGAAAACGTAATATTTAATCATCAAAAACTATATTTAAAAATATTCCTTAAATCGTCAAATGTTGTTTAAATATGATGATGTTCATCCATTCCTCTAGAAATTTCCCATGCACATATCAAATTCAATTTACCCCCTATATTCGGCATCCACCTAATAATTACTTTTAGGAACTTAATAACATTGCTATTATGAAAAATACATTTTTAGTCATTTGATGAATCTATTCAAAACAAAGTTCCAAAACTATCAGAAGAAAAAAGGACATTGATTTCAAACTATTTTTAACAATAAGCTATTCCTAGTGTACGTTTCAAATATAAATTGGAGATAATAATTTCTCACAAAGATCTAATTTAAAACTAATACTGAACTTTTTAAATCATCAGTACATTCAAAAGGTTTACGCCAAATGGTAAACAAAAATAACATTTTAAAATATCAAAATGAAAGTTTTATTCAGCGAGATAGGCAGTCGTAATTCAAAAATATCTACTTAACACTAAAAAGTTCGAAATCGCCACATTTTTAAAAGTGCTCAGATACCATCACGTCACTTAATTTGATATTTCTTAGTTCATTACGAAGTCAATAAGTGGAATAAATAAATGAAAATGGTAGGTTTGTTGTTTTAGATTGGTTTTACATCTGTTTATGAAAGTTATAAAATTTGAATAAAAATAATTAAAAATTGATTCTTAAATTTAATTTATAGAATCAAATATTGAAATATTACATTATTTAGCTTATTATAATTCATTATCTTAAAAGTTTAAACTGAGGACTTTACGATTGATTCCTTCTGGGAAAGAGATGAACCAGACAAGAATCGAACTAACGCCATATCCAATTTACAAGGTAACCCTTTTTACAAAACATAACCTGCTCACAGTTGAAATAAACTTTTAAGTTAAAAATTCCAAAAAATACATTGTCAAATAACGAGTATTGGAGGGATATAGATTAATGCAAAACTCAATATGTTTATATTAACCAAAGATAATTTGATGATCAATAAGTCACTAAATTTTTTTGTCGAATTGCATTTTAAATATAATCTTCAAGTTGATTTAACTCATATATACAATTTAGAATTAAATTTAACTGAATAGCAATCCAAAATAAAATACCACCAACTTAGTTAAGAAAATTCTACTTTTATCACAGTTTCCGCAGTTTTCTTATACTTTTGAACTTGATAGTATCATTAAAATATGGTTTGATAAAGTTAGTAGTCATTTTTATTGAGCAAGCAAAATTATAATTTAATTTTTTCCACACATATTGATATATATTAGTTTCCCAAGGGGTAATAAAAGCATGCACTTTGACAATACAAATAGTATTTCATGGATTTCCGCTCTTTATAATTTTTTAAGTCATGGTCGAATAAAAAAAAGATAAAAAAATTAATTCAAAATAATTTTAAATTTATTGTAAATCGAGACAATGAAAATGTCCGTTTACATGCGAAATTCCCAGTCTCTGTTTTCATGTAAAGAAGAATAATTCACCTTTATGAAAATTAACTGAATTATTTTTTCAGTCTGAAAATCTATTTAACTCCAATTAATTATTAAATAATCTAAACGAGTTACCCAATTTGGATCATCATTAAAAGAGAATCTTTGATACGCACCTTCGTGAGTTAAAAAACTTTCTTTAACTAAACCTTAAAAACTAAGATCATATGTTTATTTTGATACTCTATATAAAAGAATTGAAATTTATACATCTATAAATAGTTATTTGTGATGGAAATAGGTTAATAATAATCGTAATTTCTCTTGAGTCAATTATCATAATTCATGGAATTATGTGTTCCTGACATGGAAGTTTTTTAAAATAACTTTAAATTAGCCGAAAATAAATAAATATGATCATTTTATTGGTTTTTATTTTTCGAAGAATATTATGTAACTTAGAAATATGAAAATGTTTGATAATTTCTCCATCAAAAAACCTATCTTTGCGATTCAAATTTTTAAGTTTAGATATTTTTTTTGACTCATTAAAAAATTAAAATAAATTTATTATGGTTGAGAAATTCAATTTATTTTCTTTATTAATATGGGTTTTGATTTGTTTAAACCTTACTTAGATGAGATACAATAATTCACATGATAATTTTCATGCTGTTCTTTATTTTTATCATCATTAAAATAAGAAAAAGAGTTTATATTTAAATCTGCGTGTTTAAAAGCTCAAATTATTAAAAAAACAATTATATCATAAAAGTGATAATTCAATTAAAAAGATTTTAATATTCATTTTTTTCCTTTATTCGAATGAAAATTACTTTGCCTTTAGTGAGAAAATATAATTCTCAATTTCGTAATTTTTTATGAAAAAATAAGCAGATTCTTAATTTTAGAATCTTAAATTAAAGATAGTTACAAACAACTCAGAAATGTAAATTTGAGGGGAAAATAATCATTTTATTCTACATGTTTCAAGCACATGTATCATAAAAAACTTAATCTCAACTTTCAAAAGCATTGTTTTCTCGCTTGTTTATTTTCCTCAGACAGAGATATTAACGAAAAATTTCGACACTAAGCATAAAACATTCAGCATACGTTTTGATAAAAATACCATGAAAACTATATGTATTTATCAAAATTAAATCATTAATGGAGCAATACTGAGAATTTACGATTTAATTCTTTATCTCTTATTATATCTTATGTAATTGGATGAAATTATTATTTCGGATGAAAATTACAAGTACGAATCTTCTTTTGTATAAAATGATGAGAATTGAAAAAAATTTTACATGGAAAATAGGAAAAATGTTTATTTCATTTATTTACGAGTCTGCACTCGAAAAAGATTAGCCTGTGTTCGAATTAACCATTTATAGGGTAAATAAGAAACATATTAAGCTGACCAATTTGATGTTTTTCAATGGGTTTAAATAAGTATATCGAGTTAATTTAATGTATTTAGGTCCATATTTTGATGTAAATAGAACTAATTAAAGAAAAATTATTTTTAATGAGATGAGTAATTTTCAATTGCTTATTTTTTGTTGAATTTCATAAATTTATGCTTTGATTAAAACATTCAACTAATTAGATTATGTTGGGGTTTAAATTAAATATCTTTTGAATTCAATATTTGTGAAAATAAGATTTCTAAAGTCGCAGAACTTACCAAATTTTATAATTTAAGATGCCTAGCAATGTTAAATAAATCATCAATGAATCATATATAAAAATGGTTGATGTAGTTAAGAGATTATTATGTTTGACTTAAAACGATAAAAACTTAAATAAACCCTACTACGTCATTTATCTTTATTTCTAAAAAGTACAAATTGTAATAAAATTGATTTTTATGACATTATGTACATATAAAAATTAAAAAATGTAAAATAAATTAACTTTATAAAAATTTTTCTCAAATTAATGTTTGAAATAAATGTAAGTAAATTCTTGAAACATATAAAAATTTAAAAATTGAAATTCTCAAATATTCAAAACATGTCGGGTGATAGACGATATTTTTAACATTGTATGTACGCATATTTTCCGTTTGAAATCATTAACTCACCTATCACCACCTTTCCTTGCCAAATAAAAAAGACATTGAAATAAATTTTTCTAAATTCTCAAACTAAATCATTCAATACTACTTTATCGACAGTCACGTTATCAAGATCAACTTCTTTGAACCTTTTACCTCTCAATCAAAGAAAAAACTTGCTTAATATAGTCCTAATCTGAGTTAACTGGAAATAATCTCGAGGGAAAAAAAATTAACATCGTGTCGTCCAGATCATAGTCAAGGAGTAAACATAAGGAAAATCAGAAGAAGCTTGCTAGTTCTTTTCTCATTTATGAATCCTTCATAAATGATTTCTATTCAAGTAATCTTAATTAACCTTGAAAATGGAGCCATTTGAATCAATAAACATACTTTAAAAAAAATTCTGAACAAACTCTCTTAAAAACAAATTCAGTTAGATTAATTTTAAAAAATAACAATGATAATTAAAACAGAGTTAAAAAATTTAGAAATCAAATTAAAATCGGCACTTCTACCAAAGTACAAGAATCAGTATAGGGTGGATAAACCTAATATAGAATCTGATTTCTACAAATATACTGAGACTAAAAACGCCATTTTAATTGACAAAGATGGTCTTTGTTTACAGCATTTGAGGCTAGTGATGTTTCTTAACAGTTATTATGAGCTATAAATTTGACTCTAGAGACATTTGTCTACATTTTAAATCTAACATTACTGATAAAGATAAAAAGAAATTTATTGAGGGCTTTTTAAATATTTTAGTTTTTAGCTTTTCTCAATACATGTGTTTCATGAAAACTATCGAAAAATTAACAGTAAACTACTAAGACAGATAATCGAAAAATTTTGACAGTTTTTGGAAGATATGTTGTTTCTCTCAAATAAAAAAACATATAAACTTAAGAAAGACATCTTAAGAATAAATTTCAGAATTATTTACTTTAGATAGTATAAAATTTGAACCAGAATACCCTCTCAATTTTTCTTCCATATATAATACCTTTGAAAGTATATTTTTTAGGAATACCAGGACATGTATCTGATTTAGAGTGTTTCTTGATCTTTTGTCTATGAAATATACTTATGATTTTTATTTTTGCCTGGGATTTTTATTTTAACTTAGTAAATTTTAGAAAACAGTAAAAATCGAATACAGTTAAAAACCAAAAATTTTTCGCTAATATGAGATGAGAGAAATGGATTTTTCTCAATCTTAGATGATATTTATATTTCATTGTCTTATTTATAAATGATTGTCTTTATTATTCTTAATGCCTTTCAGCTATAAAGCGTCTTATCTATTTCCGATTATATTAACACATGTGTATTCTTACATACGAATTCAAGTTCAATGCATCTTGTGTTATCATCAAATTATTTTTCTAATTTTTTTTTATTGATAGGTAAAAATATTTTTTCCTTATAATTTAAATTAATTGATTTTAATGTTTTTTTAAATATTTTACAATGCTAAGGGATACATAAGCTTCATTTCTTTTGTTTAAAAATTCAGATAATCAAAAATCCATGTATTTTTTGATAAAAATTTTTTAATATTTTAATTTTAACTTTATCATAACAATTTAATACCGTCAGTGATATTTTAAAGTGTTCAGTATTATACCTGCGCCTCGCACAAATTTTGGCATATAACTGATTTAATGTTCTCATTTTCAAACTACTTTCTTTTTTGTTTCTTTTTTTCTCTCAATTATATATTTTCAATTATATTACTAGGAAGACAGGTAAGTTCATGAATGAAATTTTTAAAGTGATTGACAATAAAACGATATTGTTACCTAACATATTTTTTTAGATAAAGGACCCCTACATGGCTATCTATTATCAGGCCTGAATGAATGTACCGTAAAAAATTAAGATATGTTTTGCGTCGTCACTTCAAAGGACATGAATCAAAATTGATGCAGGAATTGTGTCGTTAATACATTAACTGCTACTTTTCTACTTATATTTTATTTTCCATGCACGAAGAGGTTATGTCAATCTTTAATTAAATTTTGTACTAAAAATCGAAGGATCAGATCATATTTAGATGCAATTTCACCAACAAATTTTATCTAGTCAATGGTTCTATGGTTTACAAACTCAGCACTCTTTAAATTTAATTTGTTTAAATATTTTTAATGCAAATAATATATTATTATACTTTGAAATAAAGTAAATTTAAGGCTGAAAAAACTCATAGATTATTCTCCTAATATAGTCTAATACGTCTCATTTTTATTTAATTTTTTATCAGCCACTTTGATCATAACTTAACCATCATCTACGTTCTTTCTCTAATAATACAATTGGGGTCATATTAAAATGATGATACATCATTCCCACTCAAAATTGGTAAGAAAATTGTGTTTTCTTGTATTTAAATTTGATAAATTATTCATCATAATATCTATTTTATGAATACTTAATAACGAATATGTAAAACTGAAAAAAAGTTAAATTTGAATATACTGTATAATTACCTTAAATATGTGACGTATTTATTATCTTTTGTTCTGTTTTTTTGATTTTTATGATAGCGCATTAAAAATATGTTTTAATATAATTTAAATAAAAATATGCAAAAAGGATATAAAATATTTTAAAATGTATTGTTCCCACATCTAATCTGTTGTTAATTTTTCACTTGAGCCCCATAAATTGAAATATTTTTTTTATCTTTTTAAATTTTAAATAACGTTGAATAATCATCAATAAAAAAATTGATCTATTTATTGTTATGACTATGTTGGAGGCGTTGGACCGTTCAATTCTTCTGTTAGAAATAGATTTTTGTTTTTGATGATATCTTTATATTTAAAATGTGTCATATCTTCAATAACATAAAAAGTAATTTCAATTTTGTTTTGACTGCATAGTAGAGTAAATAATATTGATGATAATCACACATGAGAGAATCCATTGTAAATAGATGTTTTTTTATCAAATTCAAATCAAATATATTATATATTTTGAAAATATTTGGAGATTCACATTTATTTTTATATTCTCATAATATTTTATAATTAACTATTTAACGTTTAAAATAATTCAAGAATATCCCTTAACTTTGATCAAAATTTATCTTACTAATATCTGTCAGGGTTAAATGTACGTTTTAAATCAGAGAGGCATTTTCTGTATTATGATCTCAGTTTATACGGTTCAAAAATCTTATATTATTAAACTACGATTAAAAATAGGTTTTCAATTTTTTTAACTGGCGAGTAAATATGTTTTGTATTATGATAGATATTTTGAATATTATTCTAAACAGACTGTGATTCTCGTTCAGATATAATGAGACAAGTCAATTTTATAAGAAATGATAAATCAGTATTTGAGACTAAAGACAAAAATATAAGTTTTCAAAAATGACTTTATGTTTTATTTCACGATAACTGACATATTATAATTTAAAACATTATAATTTGAACAACATTTAGTTTAATATTTTGAATACTTCTATCGAAAAATCCATTTAAGAAAAATATATTACTTTTGTTTGAAAAATACAATTTCAGTGTTGTTTATTTAATTATGATTACTAATATGATACATTATAACATGATATATTATTTTATTTTACAATAAATAAAATTTTTATTTATTTTTTGTGGTTGTTTAATGTTTTTTTCAATGATAATATTTTGAATTCTTCAGAACTTGATGCTTGTTTTAAAAACAGCTTTTACTCGAATTTCATCACAAATTATATTTAAGCATTCATAAAATAGTAAAATTTGAAAATCTTATCTTTCATAAATTCGTAATAATCATGTATAAAATAATATAGTGATTTTTATGATTATAAAATTAATTTTCATATACTACAAAGGATGGCATGCCCTATAACGGAAATACACTTTGCTGAATTGTTCTTTTACTTATTATCAACTTCTAAAATTCCTCGTATATACATGAATAATGATGATTCTTAATTTTATTTGGGTAGGTTTTTTCATTGAATTTTTATTTTTTTTATCGAATACCTCAAAATTCTTTTTTTTATAGTACCCTAATTGATTTTTCTTAATTTTAACGATTCTACACTTGCTGGTTGTATTTAATAATGCTTTATTTTTATCGTTGTGACTTTCAACTTAATTTTTATTCAGTATTCTTTACGATTCTTTAAATTTCTATTTTGCCATTTATAATCGATTATTTGTTGATAACTGTGTAATTTGATTTGCAAAAAGTTGTCATTTGCAGAACTTTTTCTGCATCGCTTCAGTGGAAAACTGTTTTCCAAAAAATATTTAAGTTCATAATTAAATCTGCAAACGTTTTTTCAATCTTAAATTTTCCTTAAATGTATTTGTTTTCAATAAACGTCACTACATTTAGATTTTGTATTTTTAACCATTTAAAAGTTTTTTCGCAAATAAATTTTTAGTTATTTCATTTTTACATACCATATTTGGGGATTCTGTGTGAGATCTCTCAGGTTTCTGAATTTTAAGTTGTAAATAGTTTAATTAACGTACAATTTTTATTTTTGTTAGCCGTATCAATCGATTTTTTCAATATTAAATAATTTTGATTATGTTTTTTTTTCAGTTGTTTTTGAAAAATGTTTCAACTATATTAAAGGTGAATTGAATTGAATTGTGGAATTAAATTTTATCAGGTATCTTCAAATATAATATAATATTTAAATGCATGAGATATTTCATTTAGATCAAACTTCAAAAGATTAAATTTTGCATAACATTTTCTCGAATCGGCACATCATAATTAAACGATTTAATTCAGTACTTTGTGAGAGATAATGATCTTATGACGTCTATCATCTTTGCCTTGACTTAATACTTTTTCAGTTTAGTTTGATACTTTTCTCAGAAATAATTCAAATGCTTGATTTACATTTGTCGTTTGTTGCTCCCATTCGGATTTATTAAAATTTTTGAGGTTTTATATTCAAAAATTTTTTCAACCGAGAAACAAAAACCTTTCTTCACTTTAACTTTGTTACATAACTCTTGTTCAAAAACACATAAATTTTATAAATCTCTGATTTTTCATAAATTACCGGTGTATATTGTAATTATTTGATCACTTTCAAATTATCTATTCTTTTGTATAAAATCTAAAAGTACTTCTGAATTGAGAATAACATTCTATGAATTTAAAGAAAGTAATAATATAAAAACTTTTACAATAACTGGGGTTTCAAGCATTCATAAACGCAAGAACAAGAGCAAAAAAACAAATAAATACAGAATTTCTAAAATATATAAACGAAATGATTCTTCATGAATAAATTTTTCTTTTGAAAGCAAAGATATCTTTACAGTAATTGTTTATATTTTAATTATTAAAACGCATGTGTCAAAAACCTCTTCATGTTGAGATTTTTATATTTTCTTGATAGTTAATAAATGGTTATTTTATTTTTCTTGTATTTAAAATTTTATAGTGGTTTAGTTTTCTACATTATTCTATTTTCCAGAAAGAGTGGTTAATTCTTTATAGTTTTTAAATCAACAACTTTTTACATTAGTTTTCTGTTATAATTTCAAAATAATTCTAAATTGTATTGTACGATGATCTTAAACTTGTATTTACTGCCGAAACTAGAGAAATTAAAAAAAACAATTTACTTTATTGATTCTCTGTCATTTTATTGAACTTAATTGTAAATATTTTGTTGTGATATTTTAACTCTAAAATTGCAGTGACCCATATTAAGGCCACTCTGAGACAGTTTATTATTTAACATTTTTTTATATACCTCCCTTAGATAATTACAAAAGTTTCATCAAAAATCACTGCCAAAAATTGAAAAATTATGTTTTTATAAAAAAAAACTAATGTTTTTCTGATTGAGTAATTTAGATCAAACACGAAACATACCAGTGGATGATAAAACTGATGATCTATAAAATAATTGAAAATAATATCTTCTATTTTATTATCATTTTTTGCAAACACGCTTCGAAAAACGTATAAAAGTGGAACAAATATATTGAAACGCGTCTGACTTTTACATTCCAAGAATAAATACAACGAAAAACCTCACCAAGAGAATATTCTGATGATTCAAATTCTCCAAATTTCCAATTATATATCGATTTTAAATTCAACAGAAATGTTAATTAAAACACAACATACATATCCATTGACAAAATATTCGTGTTTGTTTGTCCAACATAAGATTTCAAAGTAAGTATATTCACAGAACTAAAAACAAAATCAAATTTTTGGTTCTTTAAATTATATTAAAATATTTATGTTCAAAATTAATGGACACATGGTGCAGAAGTTCGACAATAATTGAGGAGTTGAATCATAGCTCGAACGATCTTTTCAGGAAGATGATATTTTAATTTATCAATAATTTCCAACTTCTAATCTAAGTTCAAACGTTTTGGCGACATTCTAGGTACCTGGTTAAACTTGATAAACATCACTGTAAATAAAAACTCTTGTGTTGAAGTTGACTTTGTTATGTATAAGGCTTCTCAGACAATATATTTGAGAATCTTGATTTTGTTTCAGAAAGGACATTTTACTTTCCACTATATTCAAAAAATCACAATTGAGATATTTATGATTATTAGCATGAAAGATCTTATAAAATTGAGATCTTAATAGTAATAAATATAGGCAAGTTAATTTGATTAAATTTAAATTTTATTTCTCAGTTGAGCCTACACCACTTTTCTAAAACTAATAAAAACCAAAAAATATCTTTCCAATCCTATTTTATTTATTTTCACCGTTTGGATTTTAAGATACTGCATAAGGTTATATATCATGCTTCATTTTGTATCTGAGCAACGGTTTACCAAAGCTTGACATCAGATCAATCATATCTCTGAATTTTTATTTTGATTCTGTGATGATATAACCTTAGTTGATAATTTAATAAATCGTAAGCTTAGTTTTTAATATTATGAATATATTTTTCAATTCAGATAAATTTTTTTGGAAATGAATATTTTAATTTCTATCGATGGGAACCTAAAAGTAGAAGTTAATTAGATTGAAAATTATTTGAATTTTTCAAATCTGAAATAGTTCAAAACTGTATTGCCATCTTCAGACAATCATGGTAAACGTTCTTACGTTGTTTTTTTGATTTCATATCTCAGTAGACATCTTGTATTTTTCAAATATAAATATTAAGGGTTCTAATAAATCTGATTCATGATGTTTTGAAGGAGAATTCTCCAATATTTAATTTATTCGTTACATAAAGATACTTAGATGGTATGAATATTGAAATCGCTTATGCAGAATATTTTATTCGTAGAATCAATGAAACAAACTTGAATTATGCAGCGTTTTTTGTTTTTCAGTGAAGTAAATACAGGGTATTCGTATATTCCTTTACATTGTCATGTATGAGAAAAAATTGTTGTTTTAATTCTAAAATTCAATCATATCTGAAAATCCAGATGATGATAAAGATAAGTTTGAAGTTTCTTAAAGAGTTAATATCATTTTTATATCGAGTTATAAAATTTGGAGCATGTCTGTCGCTATTTATTTATCAATGAGAGTCCAAATATAATTTTTACAAGGTTATTTGACATAGAATATGGAATTCTTCTTTTTATCAATTTAATGAAGATTGAATTTCATGATCTCTTTTTGTCTTATTTGATGATTATTTCTTAACAAACTTCAGATTTTTGGTTGATTTGTTATCTCCTGGAATTTTTAACATGTTTCCATTTAAATCATATTTATATACTTAAACACTTATCAAAATATTATAAAAGTGAACAAATAAATTTATAGTTGTTATGAAAATCCCATTTTGATCCCTTCCAACTATATATTTTACTCTCTTTTGTCAATAACCACCACATATGTAAATTAGTGATTTTCGCTTTCCAAATTTTTGTCCGTATACTCAACTTATTTTCCATTCCCACAGATCCTTAGTCGCATATTTATGAGTCGAGTAATTTGAATGAAGTGAATATCTGTCGACTCATAACAGAAGGATTTTTTCCTCTCGAATTTCTATTATTTTTTATTTATCTCAAATAATCTAAAAATAAAATTAGAGATTAGAACTTTTTTGAAATAATTATTTAATAGTTATTCGCATAAACTTTGGATCATTACCATTAATTTCTACAAATGTCTATATCAAACACCGCAGGCGTAAACTGTTCAGGTTTTATGTTACATTGTTACTTTTCCACTCATATTATTCGATCGATTTCAATGAAATTTCTTTGAATATTCCATCAATACAACAAATATACCATGAATAATTTAATTTAAAAGCTATTTTTGATTTCTAGAACACCTTTATGTTTTGAATTCTGTCTTCGTTGACGCCCTCTTAGAATGAATAATTTTCTTAAAATATTTTTTTGTTTATATGTTTTGATTAAATATTTTTGTGTATCAGAATAGCTCAAGGTTTTCAAGTATGAAGATGAATTTAGTTTTGGATAATCTCACTAAAAGATTTATTGTTGACCAAAAATAGTCTCATCAATTATGATTGATGTGCGGCTGGAATTCAAATTTTGGTTGTTTATAATTTGTATTGTTCATTTATATCTTTGATATCTCTGATACTTTGTTCGTAAACAACAAAACTTTTAAATTTAAAGCTATTTTCAAAAACGAAGAAAACAAAATTCATTAGATTAACTATTTACTTCGCTGCATGACTTTATAAAATCACCTTTTTACAGGTTTTTAATCTATCTCGATTTTGAAACAATTTTCTGAATAAAAGAATCCTAATATATTTATTGAACTAATCTGTTTTAAAATTATAAAATATATGAGTAATATATATTCCAACAATCTTCTCAAAAAACAAGCCGATTTTTTAAATAGATTAACATTTTTAATTCATCATTTTTGAGTTTTTTACTATGGTTTTTATTTTATTAATTTATTTAAAATCACAAATTAAAACATAATTGTATTTTTTTAGATATTAGCGTTTATTCGAAATATATACCCGGTTATCACTTGACAAAAGAGTTAAAGAATTTTAATGTATCGGCGCGTTTATATCATCAAGCAATTTCTTAAATTTAACCCCAAAAATGAATGACTAAATAAATAGTTTCATAAATTTTGAAGCCCAACGATATCATCAAAATGAGATTTTGGGTAATTCATGTAAAAACGTCAAACTGTTGAATAATCCCATGTTAAAAAACAATGTAAATAAATACTAATAATTCAACTCATATATAAGAGATAAAATCAAAATAATTTCATCAAATAGACAATCGACGATTGTATTTAATTTAGAAAATTAAATTTTTGAACAATTTTTAAAGTTATAAATAATTACATAGATGTGTTTCGAAAGTGGAATTACCAAATTTATATTTTTTTTGACTATTTATATTTATAAAGATCCTCATGAAAAATAAAATTTCAGCCTGGTAAATTTTTAGTTAAATGCAAATTATATTTTACAGGTAGCTAGAGATTTTATGAATAAAAAAATTATTAACGGTAATAAGCTCTACATTATAAATTTATAAAAAATTTCAAATCAAGAGTTGATTTATAAAAGTTTACATCAATGCTCAACCCTTGAAAATTGACTCAAATGAATCTTAGCTTAAAAATTTCAAAAGTAAATGCAATTAGCGTGCTTTTGATACTATTTTCAAAATATAAAATTATAGTTTTAATTTTTAAAATTTTATCAAGAAGATGCATCTTAAATCGTGTTCATTAAGATAAGAATATAAGAAAAAACCCCATCTTTAAGTTATTCACATTTAAAAAACATTTTGCAGTTTCTCTGATATATATCAATTTTATTTAATACAATCACCAGGGAATAAAATATCATCAAAGAATTCGAAAAAATAAATTGAAAAATTTGCATATTGATATACCTCAATTCAAAAGCGTAGTAAATTATCATGATGAAAAGATCGAGATCGAATATTTTAAAATATAGACAAATAAATTGTTCTACAGACAAATTTGGGTTATTAAATGAGTTATTTAATAGATTTACAATCATAATAGTGGAGACTTGGATGATGATTTGCAGAGTCGACGAATTTTTTGATAAGTGTAAGAAATGGGACGAATACTGTTTAATTATTCTAAACTTGTTCATGCTTAATAAAATTAAGCATGGATAGCGTTTGAGAATTTTTTGTTGTTAAATATGCTCGAATGCTTGAAAAATTCAAGGCTTTTCTCAAGGGTCAAGATCCGTTGGAAATTGAAACGGTAATGGCGCATTAGATGTTTTCAACACATTCCCTCTCTGAAAAACCTAAGTTATCTGAGCGTGATAGATTCCGATCAACTGATCAGCAGAAAGGGGAATTCTTGGAACAATTATCTTTAATGAACAATGAGATGGCAATGTTTTGGTAGTTCAAAGCATTTATGGATGAAGCACTTGGAGACAAATTCATAATTAACCTTAGGAATCAAAGACAGAATATTAGAACGGCATTGTTAGTGGTGGAAAGTTTATGGTTTAAAAGAAGGTAGATATGGCTTACCAAATACAAAAATCATATGAAGAAGCCTGAATGATCCAATCTGATCATTTAGAAGGTAACATGTATGAAACCCAGAAATTTTTCGTATTCACTCAGCACACTATGGTTTATTTTTGTCATGGCTGGAAGTAAGACGTTTATATTTTAAGATTATACGTACCATTTTAATCAAAAGTATCAAGAAACGGTTTTTTTATGTTTTACAAGTAAGAATCAAAATGGTGTCCCTATAATTAATCTAAAAGGAAGAAAATACCATTGTTTAAGTGTAACATACACGTTATCAAACAATGAATATTTAATAATTAAATTCAAAAACCCCACTAGCACCGTCAAATACTTTTGTGGAAACATTAATTTAGGAGAAATCGGCTGTTATGTCCCTTTATCTTCATCAAATATATGATCCTCTCCTGATAGAATTAAGAATCAAACACGCATCGTCTGTTTACGTTATTCAAACAAAAGCTAAAATGTACAACATGAAAAGGGAGAATAGCGAATCTATGTATGTTTACTAGATTCACTTCCGCAATCCTACAGCAAACGGTAACAACGCTCAGCGGAAAATCATTTTTGAGGAGGTATTGGCGTGGCGATATTCGCTAAGAAAACCATTAATTTGCTATATAGGTAATATTCGAGTCTCTAACTTTAATTCTCTATTATGGACACATGTTCATTGATGGAATCTTCATTAGCGTGGCAGGTCGGTTTCTCAATGGCTTAAAATCATGGTGCTTGATGTTGGATACGAACTTTTTATTCCTGTAGTGAACTGTTTTCTTTCTGGAAAGAACGAGCACATGTATTGTGAAGTTCCAAAAGAAAATTATCGTTCATATTTTATCAAAAAGGATTCCCGGAATAATCCCTGTCTAGTTCTATTATTCTTAAATATCGTCGATAAAAAAGAATTTACAGAAAGTGCAAAATCGGTTTGCTCTTTTCATAACAAACCCTCGTAATAACGAATTCCTACAAAATTCAAAGTATTCAATGAAACACAAATACAATACTTTCAAATATTGAAATTTTTCAACAATACTTAAAATCTCATAAGTTACAGTCTATATCAATAACATAAAATCAAAACTTAAAAAAGACGAACCTCTTGAACCCTTTTGAAATTATTTTTAGAGGATATGTTGAAAAAGATTTCCATCCTCATTGTGAAATACAAATGCATGTGTAGATTATTATCATTACGAAAGACAAACAAATACTTCGAAGGATTGGAGATATTTTTCTCAAAAAGCATCCAAATTTGGCTGCATTTATTTCTGTTACAATAGCATCATCTATTTTTTACTCTGAAAAATATAAAATAATTATGAGAGAATGCAAGTGGAATTATTTAAAACATAGAAAGATAAAAAAAACACATCACTCCCAAATCATTATATAGCGTATAAAAACAATAAAATAATTTTGGTAAACTATAATGATCCTTAATGAATCAACTTATATTTTTAAATTTACAAATTTTCAGGGAATTTTTAATTTCGGAAATTTCGAAGATTCATATATACT
This sequence comes from Neodontobutis hainanensis, assembly GCA_024349245.1. Classification (NCBI taxonomy): domain Eukaryota; kingdom Metazoa; phylum Chordata; class Actinopteri; order Gobiiformes; family Odontobutidae; genus Neodontobutis; species Neodontobutis hainanensis. The sequence continues at coordinate 157,369 of JALDNG010000330.1, read as the reverse complement.
TCCATATAGAAGTTCACATAAACGCAAGCAGAAGTATTTAAACACAACGATGAAAAATGCTTTTATTGTGACTATACCTGATATACGAGGAAAACCTTACAAAAAGAACCTTTAAATTTCAATTTATGTGGATTCAAAAGACATCTGCGAAACAGTAAGTGAGGAGAAGTAAAATTATAGGATAAAAATAAAATTCTAGTTTTTAATCACCTTACTCAGTTCCCCCTTTTACAACTTAGATTCTTTTTATTTTGAAATTTAGCTAAATTTGAAATTGATTGTGGATCACCAGTTAGTATACTCGGTTTTGAATTAACAGGTTGGCTAGGGTTTTAAATAACCCAGGCAGAAACATTTTCCAGCTTCATTTACAATAAAATTCTTCATATCAGAGATGCTCTGGTGATTATTTAAGATTTGAAAAATTCACACAAAGGGAGAATCTTCATATGCAATACAATTTCAAACACATGAGGACGAGAATGGTTTTGCTACATTAGGAATAACCATATTTTGAGAATTTAACTAATGAGGCCTCATCGAGTGGCAAAATGAATTCTTGACAAATGTAGAAAATTTGTTTATTTAAGAGTGGAGATCGTCGAAAATTACAATGCTAAAATAGTTCTAAAGCTAGAGTCGAAACCTCTTTTCGTAAAATTGAGAAACTTGTCGTTATTCAAGAAAACACAAGTCGAATAGGTCCTATATGGTTTAAGAAAGGATTGGGGGTTAATTTGGATAGTACGGCATGGCTGTCTCCAATAGTTAGTATGAGGAAAAACTAACTTATCAGCGAGGATTTGTGTTGATTTCTCGGTTAGGGTGAACAAGTAAATTCAAATTAACAAATTTCCAATACACATAGTAGACTAGGGTTACGCTAATTTAAACAGTAGGCTGATTTTTCGGCGATCGATATAGTCCCAAAGTATTTGCAGCTCGAGGGTGATCAAGACTTACGGGATATATTAAAGATAACCATACATAAAAGCGTTTTTCCTTTAATCATCTGTCATGTAGTTTGGAAGCAGCTGAAGTTATATTTTAAATTACCATTGATAATTTTGCGGGACGACAAAAAACAGCTTGTTACCTTGATGAAATAATCATCACAGATAATTCAGATAACGAACATAGGCGTAGCATTGAAAAAGTTACGGGTATTTTGAAAGATCCTTAGATTAAATATGTGAATGAATATGCAGTCTTTTTGACGAAGAATTAGTGTATTGTGGATTTTTAATTTCTGAAAGAGGTATATAAGTGTCAGAAGATAAATCAATATCAATGGAAACTCTCAGACATTAAAAAGATTTTTCTGAGTTTGGATTTATTCGACCTGATATAGACAGAAACAACTTAATCCCAAACCTGGCACTAATTCTATCTCAATGCAATAAACTAACAAAAAAGAGCAATTTTTCAAGTGGAGCGAAAACCAACAACAAGCTTTTAACAGATGCAAATAAGTTGAAAACTACGTGATGTGTACTAATTTCGATCTAAAAACTTAAGTTGCATGATTCATGGATGCTTCAACGACTGGTATAATAGCAGTTATACCACATTAACATCAGTCAGGAACTAAGAGACCAATTGCTATCCCTCGTCTGTAATTAAGTGAAGCAGAGATAAATTACTCTACAGTAGAACGGAGACTCTATAAATTATATTGGGGTTAATAATGTTTTCGACAAACATATAAAGTATTCGTTTGATAGTCTTAACTGATTACAATCATCTCGTAGCATTTATTATAAAAATCTACGGGAATTTCACAAATGGTTAAGGCTAGACATCATACGTAGGATATGATAATTTCAAGTTTTGCTGCCGAGTTTCGAATCAGAAAGAAAAATGAAAACAAAAGTGTTGATGCATAATCTCATCTGTCTACCAATGAAAATAATGATTATTTCACAGAGATAGATAGAGATCTTCAGTGGGGACATATCCATGCTATCAAAATATATCTCAACCGGCAATATTACAGTGGAGATACCAAATACATCATTCTATAAAAGTATATGAATTTTGTAAAAACGGAAGATTATCTGAAGACAAAAAGACAGAAGTAGCTCCAGATCTTATAAGGAGAACAGAAATAAGTTTTTGGGATTCTTGTGTTTATTAAGATCGATAATTATTTCAGCATCTCTGAAGAAAGCTATTTTAGATGAAACTACGAAAGACGTATGGGCATTGCATTACAAAAGCTTTGGAAAAGTTAAATATTTTATTGCCGTCTTCTGACCATGATTTAGAAAAACTGATCGATCGTTGTAAGAATTATCAGCTGAGGAGGCAAAACTCTCAACCAAAAGTGGAGTTATATACTGAAGAACAAAACTTTCACATTAATTTTTCAGGGCCTGCTATGAGGAAATCGCTTTTATTTATTGTTTATATATCTCAAAACAGCCTGAAGTTTGCATAATATCAAAAACAACGACTGAATACGAAGTATTAAAATTGAGAAAAGTATATGCTTGAATGGAAGCGCCTTCGAAGAATGTCAACGATAATAAAACTCAATTTACATCTGATTTCAAAAATTACCCTAAAGAATTTAATTCTTACGTTGTTATATCTGCACTTCACCTTCCTTGCTCATGCGAATTGGCGGAAAGATTTTTAAGTTTATGAATGTTTCTAAAGTTTATGTATGTGTTGAATCAAAAAACAACCTAAAAAATCAGTTCAGTATTTATTTCAACTTATCGAAATACACTCCGTGCGAACAAAAATAAGATCTATAGCTCATCCGGTTTACGTAAGGCACATACCTACCTATTTCAACAACGTAATGCAGAGAAAACATTTAAATTATCTTAATGAGGATATACAGTCCCTCAAAGTAAGTGATCAAATATTTATGCTAATTTATAACCGGATGGTACTTAAGGACTGGATGGAGTTGTATCCTAGAACTTGATGACCCTAAATATGTTGTTTTTTCATGTAAACGCCGTAAAAAGTCACAGATCAAATTAGGCAAAATCGCAGAGATGTGTATGGCAACAAATGAATAGAAATGAGTCTGTAGCTTGAGGCATCGTAGAGTATCGAGGAATTTGTGAAAGATAATTAGGACCATGCAGCAGAAGTGGAAAGGAGGAGAATGAGTGAATATGAACAAAATGATATGGATTCCGATGTAAGGGATCTAACTTACTCCCACCATACCTGATAACTCCTACGGGTATCACACACATATCAGAAAGATTGTCTTGATAAATTTGAAACTCCACAACTTCAGGAGGAGAACATGGTATTGTTGTAGCATTATTTGACATTCTCCATAGTTTGTATAATTTATATCATAGCAATCTGAATTATTCAAAAAAATAGTTTGTCTAAATATGAACCAACTGAGTTGGTTTCAAAAATAAGTTTGAAATTTTTTGATTTTTAGAGAATATCAGACGAACCTTTTCAAGAATCTTTAAAAAAAATTAGGGCATATGGGATGGTTATTTTGTCACTGTTAACTAGGTTTCGGTTGTTCAGCCTATTGCTCTCGTTGATAAATATTTTAAGTATGATTCTCTATTAAGTTTTGTTTCTGATAGTTTTGACTCACCCATAAAAAAACATCATTATCATGAGACATATAAGTGCAACCCACTGCTAAACCGAGTTAGTTCTTTTGATAACACAAAGACATTGAGTATTATTAAAACGAGTAATATTCATTTATTTAGCTGAAAAGATTTAACATTTCGTTTTCATGACAGTTATATCTGTTAACCTATAATGACCATTAGCTTGTGCAATTTTTTTATCATTATTTCAGATGAAATTACCAATAAACGATAAAAACAAGACCGGAATACTCGTTTAAATCCCGAATAAATTACGATACTGTCTTCATTTATTATTTTTCGAATGAACTTTTCCATCAGATACGTTTTAAATATCAGTAAGTCTGTTGTTAGAAAACTAAGAATCACACAGTTCAACTCAATGACTTTCCCAATTATCTTAGCAAATTTAAATTTTGGCTTTTTTAAACGATATTCCATGATTCGATAAGTATAATAATCAAATTGATCTACTTTAAGTTACATTAAAATTTTATAAAGTAATTGTTTCTTATTAGAAGTTTGTTTTTTGAACTTACGAACGATTGAATAGAATGAAGATAGTCGTATTCATTAAATTTTATTGTATTTTTTGTGTGCAGAGTGATTTACAAATTATCTAAAATTTATTGAATTTATCACTTGTAAACCTATTTTGTAAGTTTTTGAGATTATACATGAATTTAAAATCTTCCATACTTTTGTTTAATTTTCGAAATTGAATTTTTCTCTGAAATTAAACTTTGGTGAGTTTCAATATTATACGAGACAGAACAGAAATAAAACTCTTTGAAAAAAAAGATATTATTGTTGATATTTATTATTTAAACAATTAAGACATTTTATTTTATATATAAACGATGCTTTTTGAAAAAAATTAGTGAATTATTTGAAACAAAAAATTTATTTTCGAAAATTATTCAATTTTAATGTGTAATAAAACTCCAAAAGAATCAGTTGTGTCAAATATTGCCACAATATTAAATTCTGTGTTTAGTATATATGTATGAAAAATTTAACAATAAAATGTCAGATCTTCGAAGAAACTCTAAGTACGACGATAAAACAAGCTCAAGCTATCTGATACAGTAAATGTTGAAAGAATTTTTGTTTATTTACTCGTTCAAATAAAATATAGATAAATAAGAAATTCTATAAATTATTTTAGTCTCCCATTTTTCTATCTACATTAAAAAAACAACAAAAATAAATGTTTTCTCAATTAAAAAAAGTATGAAATACTTTTGAGACAAGTCAAATTTAATAATGAAAAGGGAACGCAGATGATAAATATGTCAATCAGTTTATCATTAGATTAAAAATAGATCATTATAAAATTAAAATTTGAAGACAATTATTCCTTCTAAAAATGAACCATCAGAAGCACATATAATTTCATAAATTGTATTCTCTGAAGAAAAATATTTATAGGTATTAACAACGAGTATGATCGTAAATCTTCGTATTTTTCTGATTTTTTAAGAAATTTATACATTATTATTCAATCTTTTTGCAGTTTAAAAATTTTCGAAGAAAAAACCGTTAAATCATTTAATACATCATTGTATTTTTTCTCAAAAATATATTTCTTATAAAAATCGCTAAAGTTTTTGAAGCAAATAATGTGTAACCAAAAAGAAATTTTAAAACAAGAATCAAAAAAGTTAAAAATTACATTATTTTAATCACAGGATGCGCACATGAGTCGTCACCAAATCGTATGATATTATGCCAATTTTTGATCGTTTCGTAAAATAACCTTTAAAAAAGAATACAAACTAACTCGCTTTACAAAATCGTTTATTTCATATTTTTAAATGAACAATATTATTTTACTTGTCCATTATAATTCAAGGTGTATAGTACACACTACTTGTTGCATATTTACGTTATTTTTTTAGTGTTGCTCTCTGGAAATTTCGTAAAGATATAAAACCTACTTTTTTTGTATAGATATAAAAATAAAATAATCTTGAGCCATTACGGACATGCGAGTTTATATATGATGCTATTAGTGTTTATGCATGTATATTTTGTCTTATTTATAATTATGAGCGAAAATATCGTAATTGCTGCTCATAGAGATGATGAAAAAACTAAAGCAGATGTGCCATTATTAAATTTGGATTCACAATATGCTTCAAGCACTTCTGCTCTTTTCTCAGGCAATTACCACAGAGAAACTCAAGTTAAAAATTTATCTTCTAAATCTCGAAAGAAATACAATGAAGCTCATTATCGTTCACACCATCCAAAATTAATCTCTCGGCCGAATCAAAATATCCACAAAGTATCACTTAAACGAATGAGATTTAAAAGATATAAGGAGAATCAAGGTAAACTTTTAAGATTATCTCTCACTCATCAAATCCCATATTATGATTTTTATTCAAGAAACGCTTATGTCGCGCTTAAAAACAGGCAACCTGAATCAAAAAAAACAATTTTAACAAAAATTAAATATGGAAGGGAGAAAAAACAGACTGACCAAAAAGAATTTCCAGTAAATCAAATAAAAACAAAGAAAGAATTAAAAGGTTTGGAAAGAAGGCCAACTATTGAATCTATATGCAAGTACAGTCATCAGGTCGTCGAACATGATCGCTATCTTGAATCTGAGGGATATCACAATGCTGATTCTACAAAAGCTATTTTATTTAAAAAAGATACTCGTTATTTTCGACAATGGAAGAGAGGCATTTTTCAAACAGTTAATTATAACAAAAAATTTGACTCAGAAAACACTTTTATAAAATTCAAATCCCTCATCACTGATAAAAATGAAATTAAATTTATTGAGGAAGTGTTTAAGGATTTGAGTTTATTAGCTCATAGACAAACACGTTTGATTCATGAGAACATTCAAAAAATTAACAGTCAACTAATAAGACAGCTTATAGGGAACTATCGAGAGTTTGGGGAGGCCATGACGAATCTCATCGATAAAAATAAAATAAAAAATCAAGAAAAATATCTGATGAATACCTTTCAGAATGATGTGCTCGGACTCCTGTCAAATTTAAACCAGAAAACTTTCCCAGTATATTTTGACTGTTTATAATAGCTCTGCAAGTCTACGTTTCATGGGGGTGTCGGGATATGTATCTGGTGTGGAGGGCTAATTGATCTTTTGAATATTAAAAAATATAATGATTTTAACAAGGCCATGGGATTTGTATTTAAAATAAATTAATTTAAGCGAATGATAAAAAGAAGAATATATGAAAAATACGAAACATTGTGCTCTCTTAAATGGTGAAAGTAATGATTCTTTATGGATCTGAAAATTGATATTATTTTATGATCATATATTATTTCATTTTTTTGTTGTTTTTAAAGTATTTGCGGATTGAAAAACGTTTCAAAGTTTTTAAATTGGAAGGAAACACTTATTTTATTGAGTGCGAATTATTAAGGTTTATGAAATTATAGTTTTTATTTATTTTTCCATTTAAAATGAAGTTAATGTATAAAAAATTTATTAAAGATTTCTGAAAGTTTTTCTATGAATAAATTTAAAATAATTTTTATTATATTAATCTGGTTCAGTTAATTCATCAATTTGATAAAATTGCCCTCTTATCAAGCTACTAAATTAAATGATATTACCATCTTTAATGCCAATAATCAAATTTTTAAAAGTTTATAATTAAATGATAATTTTTATCTTAATATTTAAAATAGAAAATTAAATTGAAACATTTATCGCTTTTTCATATATTTCAGTTCAATGTTTGAAACGATATTGTAAAAACAAAATGTGTAATTTACCTCGAAAACAAAGAATCAATTTTACGTATTTTAGGCAACCCAAATGCCATGATTAGATTGGTGTTTTTGGCCAATTCTAGTCTCCTACCTTGTTAAATCAATTAAAATTTCAAGAATTGTCTGAAAAGGTGTATCGAAAATAGTGTGTGTTTACTCCAAAGCCTATAAGAAATTCTTTTTGAAGAAAATAAATATTCGAAGATTTACTTCGGAGTAAGCCTTAATAGGTTTGATTTATCGATGCTCGACAAAAAATTACTTATCAAATAAATGGTTTATTCATTTATTCTGAACGTTGTTTTTTGCTTCGTATTGAAAATAAATAGGCTTTTGGGAAGATTTTATTCAACAATAAAGGTATTTATCGTGGTATTAAATAATAGGATATATTAATAATAATAAATTTTGTTTAATAAATAAATCACACATTTAGAAGTTGATAGGCTTTCATATTATTAAATAATTACCATTTATTTTATCTTCCTTTATATTATCACGTACTTTTAACCATAAATTATCGTTTATACTATTCATAAAATCTTTTGATCTCATTCACCAGAGCAAATTGTTACGTCAAAAAATGTTTATACTTTCAGAAAACTAAATTATACCTCAATTTTAATTTTAAATACGAGTAACTATTCGTTTTAAAATCACATATTTAATTTCAAAAAAATTCATCAATTGTTCTTGAATACCAAACTATACTTTTCAAGTGTGAAGTATTAAATTTGTCAAATTGTTAACTTTTCTCAAGATAACAGCTCAGAAAAGAAAAATTGATATTTCCTCATTTAGCTTAAACCATAGGATTTCTTTCAGACTAAATTTAAACAACAGTGTTTAATCAACCAAAAAATTAATAATTTCATCAATATTGAAAAATTGTTCTAATTTTACATTGATAGACCAAGAAAGTATAAAATTTAATAATTATTTTATTCAATTAAAACTGTCAATACCTATAATGTCCTGGTATGACTTTGTGAGTGTAAACTCAAGGAAATTTTGACTACTTTGATTAAAGTAAGTTTAACCAAAATAATTAAATATCCTCCGAATTATATCTTAAATACTTGATATTGAGTGAAACATAAAAAAAGTTTCGCAATTTCTCAAAAAATCATTTATTACATTTAAAATAATCTGTTTTAAGATTAAAATATTTCTTTCCCTTTTATATATCAAACATTTAATGTCTGCTGAAAATTTCAACAATAATATTTGTGAAGGTTAAACTTGCATTTTACATCAATGGTAAAATTTCTGGGTTTCGAATGAAGTTTGTACTTTCAAAATATTAATCTTTAGCTTGTCAAATTACAGATGCATTCCTCTGTAACAATAATATAGTTAAATTATATGTTTACCTGATATATTTGAAATAAACTTAAACAACAATTGACATTTTAACTCACTTTTCATATTAGGTGAATGGTGTTTAAGAAATTAGGTTTTTCATTTTTGAGGCTTTAAAATGTGTTTCTAAAATAAACAGTTTAGTATATTTAAAGCTATTTTTATTCAATTTTATTGTTATTAATTTTTTAAGCTTGCCAATTAAGAAAAATTGTTAAAATATTTAGTTTCATCCATCAAAATATCATTTCCAGATTTTTTATAATGTGTTTTTCAAAAATACATGATATGTTTGGTGGTTTATAACAGTGTTTTTCTTGATACGATTATTTAAAATGTAAATGTAATTTTACTATAACCACATTATAGTGGATATTATACGATTTTTCAATATTTTTGTATCGATTAAATGGTTTTATTTTGCAAAAAATTGATGATCTTTGTAAGAAACAGTCAGACGTCAAATTTCATAACAATTATATTTGTTTATGCTTCCTTAAATTTTGATATTTAATTGTCGATTCAGTGATAAATTCTTAATAATCTAGTACATATGAATGAAGTTATAATTTAGAAGTGAAAAATAATTTTCATAGCTCACAAATGACAACGTTAATTTATGATGGCGATATATTCTACCGAAATTTTTAAATACATATTATCACCTCTTAAATTCATCAAATTGAAACTTAAAAGTGGTAGATGCTTGCATGATTTTAAATCTTTGATATTTACATTTAAAAAGTTCTGAATTTTGTTCTTGGTATCTTCTTTATCCTTTTTCATATCCATAACGCTTTTGAAATTCTTGTTTGTCATTTAATGACTTTTTATTTTTAATCGCTGTTTTTGAATTCTTAATTTATATAAGAGGTGTTTCATGAACTTTTTGTTCATATTTTTGACATTCAAATTCAATTATCAGTCGATAGTAGTTAATCTAATTCTTAAAAAATTTTATCAGCAAATTGTTGTCTTCATTAATTACCATGAAAAAACTTTGTAAATTAAAGTTTGCAAAATTTAACTTTCCAAATATTTTTTATCTGTATTTAGCTTTTCTAAAATTAATTTATTTTTAAATTAATTTCGCATAATTTAGTTTTCGCCTTTTTCGTCGTTATATTTAATATTATGAAAAATATATCTCGTTGTATTTTTGCATTTTATATAAATTTCTCTCTCAAATCATGTCAACTGTTTTTATCATAATAGTTTGCTTTATGTTAAATCTTCTTTTATGTTTATCTGTGAATCATATTATTAACAGATTGGAGCATATTGATAATGTTTACTTTATTTTTTATTTTGAAAAATAAAGGAACAATATTAGAAATGTATCAAAGACAATTGTGGGAAAATAATGAATCATTTGCTCTTAAAAAGGTATTATCTGGGTGATTCACTTGATAATATTTTACGATATAGGTCAAAAAGGTTGAATTCTTCCTTCCATTTCTAGATCGGAAAATCAAAATATCCCTGATTGAATCAGAGAACTGTGATGAATATTGGTAAAATTATATGGTTAATCTGATCTTTAAGATACAATTCTTTTTTTCTGAATCTAAAACTTTGAAAGAATTTAATAATTTTGCATTCATAATTTTAATGTGGCAAATTAACATGTATTGAGAGTCTTTATATTTGGAAGACTAATAAATACAACACGTGTTTCAGATAATTTTGATCAATTTAATTTTAAACGAATAAATGCAGGCTTTCGTCATTCCGCAATACCAATATCCTTCACTTATCTAATACCATTTTCAGCCAATTATTCTGTTTTACATTCTATTTTGCAGAGATATTAAATTTTTTAATTGAATAAACATGAGATGGAGATAGCGTGTGCTGTTTGTAAAATCAATAAATCTGAACATAAGTATTTCATAAAAAATCTTTAGCTTGAGAATTGGAATTTTCTTTTGTAATACTTTCATAAACATGTGTTATCACTTACATTTGGATAATTTGAACAGGCATCATTCTCGTTATCTATCCACTGTTCATATCCTCAAACTCAACTTGAAAAATATTCTTGGTACGTGTTAATTCTATCCTCAGATAGATCAACAGAACATCAACTCAGATACATTTCTTAAATTTCCTTGTCCACCATTTTACTTCTTCAATTTCGACTAATAGAACGAATTTTTCAATATCTCTGCCATATTGAAATCTATCTGAAAGTTTTTAATAAGATAATCTATTTTTTACAAAAATAAGAATGAATAGAAACCCCGCTCTTGATGGATAAAAATGAGGATGTAGGGATACAGAGGTAATTTAATATGCCCTTATTCAATAACTTAAAAAAATCATCAAAAAGATATAAAATAAAACGCAACAATATTTTTAAACTCATCTAACATTAACTTTCCATTGATAAAGGCATCGAAGATCTGCAAAAATATCAAATTATTGACAATTTAAATGATTACTATTTTCAAAGATTTTTTTACTTGCATACTCTACAGAAATGAAAATTAAAAATATCCAACATTTCAACTAAATCTTCATTTTTGTTGAATAAATAGATTTTTAATTACATATATGTTCAAATAATAGATTTAAAATATCATGAAATCATCTTTTGTGCAAATTGAGTTATTTTTTCAAATTTAAAGAAACCGCAATGAGATTTTTAACTCGAGTTAATGTTTGAAATATGCAAATATCATGTTATCAAAAAATATATAAACACTTCATAAATTTTTTTATCTGTAATGTTGTTTACAACGATTGGATTCCATTCAAAAAAACCTGACAATACTAACTGACTTCAGAGTCAATTCTCATTTTATTTCATTTAAAAGTTTTTATTATGAGATGATTCTACAACACAATCATAGCAAAATCATGAAAGTAAATTGAAGACGAAATTCTTAGAGTATATGTGAGATATCAAAATTTGAACTGTTGATAGAAATTAGCAGTCTAGATCTCATGGTATGGAAATCATCAAAGTTCAGAATATTAATATCGTCTGTTTTAATCAACTTGTAAAATGAATTTTCTTTCTGATAAGGTAACAACGAAAAATCTTCTAAAAGCAACTTGAAAACTTAAATATACTTTTCATTCCAACCCAATTTTTTCGCTATTTATAATTAATGCAAAGAGAATAATATGTACCAATATTTTCACTTATACTGAGCAATAACTACTCTGATGTTAACCTCAAATTCATTACTTCATTGATTGAAGTTCGCGTTTCATAATCAGGAAAATAGTTTGGGTTAATTTAGGAAATGTGATTTCAGGTGTTAGAAGGTTGAGTTGTTATTATCGGTCATCATATTTAGTTTTATTTCATAGAGTGAATAGAAAGGTATAATTCTGTTTTTTAAAACCATTTATATAAGCCAACTGCTTCAAATATTCTGATGTTCATTCTTATCTGCAAAACTTTATAACCTTAAAATTTACTTCATTTGATATGGTTAAATGTTTTTAACATCGACTTGATTTAAAAATCACAAAAAAGGGACACTGAATTGAATGTAATTTTAATAGAATAAACAAAATATTTTATAAATTAAGATATTTAAAGTGGTTATCATGGTATTAGATACTACGAAATCATCATAATAACGAATGCGTTTTTCAACAATTATTTATAAATGGTTCATTGTTCTTAATCATAATCTAGGTTAGTTCGTATATCTATAAATTTCATATCATAGATTGATATATTTTCCAAAATATTTTTTTGCAAAGATTAAAATTTTAAAATTCACTTAAATGTGTCAACACACGTTTTTGATATCGACGCATGTAAAATAGTTCGATCATTTGTGATTACCCTTTTATACCAGTATTTTTAGAATTAGTTCTTTTAATGTAGGTTTTTTTTATCTACGCCTCTTTAATCAACATCATTATTTTCCAGTTTGTCCTTTAAAGATAAACTGTAAATAAAATTCAGATTTGTTTGCAAATTCCATTTTCAACAGTGTTGAAATTGTGGGTTTTTATTAATTTTTCAGATAATGCGATTTTCTAGTAAAATTATTCATTTTAGAGTTGCCTAAGTTATAATACCCGTTCTTCAAAATCAATTTGTCATTTTAATAACATGTTTCATTATCATTGATAAATGTTGGCATTTCATATTGAATTTTTTGAAACACTTTTTTTTATTAGTTTTCACTTCATTTCTGAATCTAAATTTATCAATTCTGCATCCCAGAGTTGAATGATTCATTTTTTTTCAACATTTCGATCTTTACATCTGTCAGCCATTTAATCCATTTATGAGGTATTGCGCGTCCCGTTTTAATTTTTAGTAAATTAAAACTCGAAATAAGAAGTTTTTTAATTTTATCGATATTTTTAATAAATTTCATTTGTCAATTATCTCGCATTCTTAGTTTTTACATGTGCTGTGATCAAATTTGGCGTGCTTTAATTGATCAGTCCTCGCTGTTACTTCTCTTCACTACAAAATTTTATATATCTAATCGTACTGCAATTATTTTACATTCATCTTATCTTCAAACATAACTCAGGTAACTTTTATAAAGCGGGAAAATGTTATTCTTCGAAATCTTCCATTTTATATAACCAATGCTCTTCTTGAACATAGAAATAACTCATTCGTTGAATTAATTTTATAGATTGTGACTAATATGTGCTCTAACATGCCATAAAGTTACTTCTAATTCATTATACTTCATCAAGAAAATTTGTTGACATCATTTCATGCTCCAGATTATCAAGTTCTTAAAAGGCCCGAAGAATATTTTCAAATATTTTCATAATAATACTTATAGAGTGTCATTACACGAGTCTTTGTCACAATAATTAGTTAAATAGAAAAAAGTATTTTTCAAAATTTAACTTATTTAATTAAAAAAATTCATTTTTATTCAAATTCAATACCTATAAAGAATTATGTAAGAAGAAAGTATGATTAAAATATGGTGTTAACAATTCACTTTATAATTCGTTGTTAAACTTTTCAACCTTAAGTGTATGAATGCCAGATTTATGATTTAAAAATGATTATACTTCAATTCCTCAATCCCACAACACCTCATTCAGTATTTATAAATATTTACGAATATCTTTATCTGTTATTATTTGTAAATTTAATTGTCTTGGTTATTTCAATTCAATTCAGCTCATAATAAAATAATTTAAGAACTTTCATCATTAATAAGGATACATCTGAACGATTAATTTGTTTATTTCTTTGTGACTTAGGCTTTGTTTATATTTAGCGTATTCTCGTGAGCTAACTCATATTTTTTTGCTTCTGATATGAAAGAGTAATTATCAAAATGTTTTTGTTTCCAATTTTACAGATATAGTATATGAGAAGAGTCAACAGTTAAATAATTAATGCAGGTTATCCTCTATCTGTGTAGATTTTAAAATTTTATGTTTGATGTTAAGCTATCAAAACTTGAACCCTCATTTTGTGATCTCAATTGTGGTTGCTTCAACTATTGTTTGAATAACAGTCTTAAACAAACCCTCAATTTAAAAGTTGGGTGATGTCTAAATTCATAAAAGACGTGCACAATCCGATGAAAATTATCTCATCGGATAAGATTGATCTGTTGAATGTGTACATAGGATATTCGTTTTAAAATATATTAAATTGCTCTTCATTCAAAATGAGTTCGAGTATGATTTTTTATATTTTGAATTCTCTTTAAAAGTGAAAATTTTTTTATTTTATTGCAAAACAGGATTTAAATTTTTTATAATATGCACTAAAGTTGAATTTTCGAATTTAATTTGGCGAGATTTTCACATACGAAATAACATTAAATGCAATAATGTATTTGGCCTGATTGATATCAACACTCAAATTTTAATTATTTCATGCAATTATTTTGATATTGATTATATAAGACATTGCAAATCTGTTATGTTTTGAATCATATGGGTATTATTTAAGTAATTCTGATTGATTAAAATCAAATAAAAAAGTTAAATGTTCCGTAAAACAGTCAAATACAAAATTTTGATGATACTATAGAAAGCATAAATTTAAAACCAAAATTTCTATTTACTTTATGAATCTCATTAATAATAGGCCATCATTAATTTCACGGTGAATTACCAGTATCGTCAAGTTTGAGAATATAACGAAAACTAAAACTGTTTAAGCAAGGATTGAACCATAATTATTTTAAAAATTCTAAAAAACTATATCAAGTAAAATTATGAATTTATAGGATCTTTTAAAATGCTGACGGTAAATGGTTGATAAATGAGATTTTTAGAGAAATATAAATTATTCTGTCACCAAAACTATTCAAGGAAATCGATTAATAGAGGTTATAGGGTGTATGATTTTTAGCATTATTTATTTTAAAATATAATTTTTCTAAAATAATAAATCTCGGATAATTATTCACTCGTTTATCATTTCATTTTTCTGCCAAAAATTTTTCGATTTTTTAAGTTTTATATTATCAGAACATTATTTATTTGATGTAATTAAATAAAAAATTATCTCTTTTTATTCGGAATATCTTAAGTTTAAGAGGAAACTATCGTTATTCAATTAAATATCGAATAGAAAACTCAATAGAAACCAAAGATATATCTTATAATTTATACTATGATAACCTATATATGAAAGTAAAAATGCAGATGATTTGATCATCGAATATATATAAAATAACACAAATAAAATTTATCAGAATTAATTAAACAAAAAATTTCAATCTTAATAACTCGAAAAGTAAAATATAATATCTCAGCCAGATGAGTTTCTTTTTATGGTAATTTGGATATACGAACAGAATTTTGGTTGTACCTTTAATCTAATTTTTAAATAATTGAAAAATGCGAATCATGAAGTCGATACATGAAAGTATATTGAAGAACAAAACGATAAAATCATAGATAATATCGAAATTTATGTTCGGTTTATAATGGATCTCATATATTTTAGTGTATTGAACAATGACCTATCAGATGTTATTTATAAAACATTCGCAGTGCTTTAATTAAATTTCTAAAATGTGCACTTTTAATAATTAACTGAACGAAAATAAAAAACTAGGTTTCCTTCTTCAAACACTGGTCCAAATTTTAAAGAAAAATTAAGTTAAGAAATTGTCAGAAGTATAGAAGTTGTTTTTCCAGAAAATATTAATGAAGAAGTTCGTGGAAATCAATAGGACCTACTAATTGAAAGTAAATGAGATAAATGTCGATTATTCTCAATCACAATCTGTATACTATTATTTTTTATGTACATTCTTTTTAACATTATATTTTTCTCATTTTCTATTTTACGATTCTATGGATTATGATAAAAAACGAATTTTACTACTCTGATAGTCATCGAATGATAAGTCATTGTCACAATATCAAATTAATTTTTTAATGGAACATTGAATAAAATTTTGAATATTTCAGCATAATTTTATTTATTTATCTGGTAAATGAAATACAATTAATTTAATCGATAACTGTCTAAAAGAAAACCTTATGAAATGAGTCAATCAGGATGTATTTCGAAAATGTCTCTATATGACAAAATATTTATATTTTTTAAATATTGATGACTCATTTCAAAACTTAAATCATTAATATAATATATTATGCCTTAAGAAGTTTATGAATCGCGTTTAGCATTTTCCTTCTTGTTATTTTGGAAGAGCAATGAGTCGTAGTTCTTCAGAAACATTTATCATTATTTTCGAAGGTACATTTATTTTCCAAAGCTACTCTTCTCACTCGATTCTCGTCTTACAGAGTCTCCTTAAATCGAGACAATGTCCTTCCAAACATACTTTGTATCACATATTATTGAACTATCACTCACATTAAACATTTTACTTAACTTAGTTAGATAGTGAAGCCCTACGTCTGATGAATAGATGCTTTCCGAGATAACGTAGTTTCTTCACGTGTTATTAAGACTAAAATTGATAAAACTCTCTTCTCTGTAAAATAATATATAAACTTTTATGCGCATGTCCTTTTCTCTGAATCTTACATATCGCCAAACTGAAGGGAAAATTTTCAGCGTGAAAACCAAGTACGAGTAGTAAACGTCATAAATTATTCTCTCTGGGATACTGCTGAGGCGAGTTAAGATTTATATTAAATTGAAATTATATTTGTGACATTCCTCAATACAATATATTTCAAACCTCAATTCAACATCAAAATATTGAAAAAAAAATAATTGCGAAAATACTCATAATCACGAGAAAACAATTATTTTTGAGTTTTTGGTAAAATT
Organism: Neodontobutis hainanensis; assembly: GCA_024349245.1. Taxonomy (NCBI): domain Eukaryota; kingdom Metazoa; phylum Chordata; class Actinopteri; order Gobiiformes; family Odontobutidae; genus Neodontobutis; species Neodontobutis hainanensis. Next base: position 140,431 of record JALDNG010000330.1, on the reverse strand, counting down.
GATGCTTTTTATTGATTTTCTTATAAAAGTGATGAATATCGAGAACTTTCGATGGCTGGTGGTATTGATTAAATAGCTTAATTTAAGGATCATCTATCCATACAAAAATTTTAACAATATAAATATTGATTAAAACCTTCCGACTTTTATGAAATATGAAATAATAAACCGAAATTAGAAAACATAGTTAAATCTGTAATCATATATACAGCATGTACTCTCGTTTTTAAATTTCTCTCTATGATTTTATAATTCACATGAGTTATAAGTATGATAATTTAAAATATAAAATGAAGTATCAATTAAAACTAAGATAAAATGAAAATGTTTTTTATTTCAATGGTATGGTAAAAATTTATCATTGAGTGTGCTAAATATTAAAAAATTGTCGCAATTAAAAAAGATAAAACACAATCATAAAAGAATTTATTGATGAAAATACCAAATTTTTTGTTTATGGAAAAAAGATTTTTCCCTCGTTAATCCTTAAATATTCGAGGATTTATCGAAACGTAATATTTTCATAGGATTTATAAACAATTTATTTGGCATTATCATTTATCGAAAATCAAGAGAGATTTTTTTGGAAATTACAAATTTTTAGCAGTATCTATAATCATAACAAAATCTAACCAAGTATCATTCCTCAATTTAAAGCATTATTGAATGCAAAAAAGGGCTGACGATCAGAAGATTTATATTTGTTCTTACAGTTGCTGTTCGTGGCACTAAAATCGTCAAGTTTAAATTTTGATCAAAACATAGTATAATTGAGAAAAAACATTAAATTTTATGTGTAACATTATTTATAAAAATAATTTTATCTGATTTGATTAAAATGATAATAAGATGATATTTTTTGAAATACAAATTTGTATATCGTCAATACCACAGATATTCAAGCTTAAAAATTCGATCGAATTCCTAATTAAATTCATATATTACTGTTGAAGCATATATCATCATTAAAAATTTACTTTTAACAAAAAAATCGGATTTTAAACACCATCTTATCGTAAATTAGTCACATACGTATTGTTTGATAAAAAATTTTCTGTCACAATAAATTGTTTTAAATATAATTTTGCTACTATAACAAGGATTTAAAAAAATTTTCAGAATGAGAAATATATATTTCAGATTATCCTTGATAATATCATGAACTAGAGCAATAATCTAGATTTGTTGGGTTTAATTCATGGTGACCTGTGCCTATTTATTAAGAGAGCATAAGTGTTGTCAAAAAATATTCCTTTTTACCTGTTAAAAAATGCCTTTATGTCAATTTCCTCAAAAGGTTTTAACAAGATAATTTACTCATCAAAATTAGTATAAACGAGTTTTCACCATTATGATGAGTAATAATATTGTAGAATAGATAATTATACAAATTTTTGTTTCCTAATATATGCTCGATAGACAATTCTCAGGTCATTTTTTAATATTAATCAAACTTATCTCACTATCTTCTGAAATGGTTTCTATTTATATAATATCATTAATGCTCTGCTGATTTTAAGGTTTTGACCATTTCAGAACTTTTGTACAGGCGATTCTTGATATTGTATTGTTTCAAGTTGTTAGAAACTCTCACATTATAAACATCTTCCTTTCATCTGCGCTAAATATGACAACCATACATCTAAGCCCTGTTTCTTCGGATTTTGTGCATATTATTAGTAATATACTCTTTTTCATCATCATAATTAATTTTCATGATAATTTATTTTAAAAGTATCTTAACAAAGTTGTAAATTGAAATTAGTTTGTGCTCTTTTATTTATCTTGCTTGCAAATAATACAATACCAAACAGGAAAATCAAAGAATTTATTTCAAGTTTGAATCTGGAATAAATTATATCAAGAAGCAGTTTTCATTTATTAATTATCTAATGGCTTCTCATTGAGATATCCTGTAAATTCAATAAATCTGTTGTTAAGAATGTTGAGAATAATAAAGATCAATCCAATGACTTTTCCCTGGGATCTCAGCTTATTTATATTTTGATATTTTCAAGCTGTTCTCTGTGGTAAGGCATGTATAATTATCAAACTAATTTACTTTAAGTCCCATCATAATTTTATAAAATAATTCTATATCATTCGGAGTTTGTTTTCTAAAACTTAGGAACGATAAAAGTGTATTACGATGGGGATTTTCAATGGATTTTTTAATTTTCGAAGTATACGTAGTGATATAACAATACACAAAAATTTTATGATTTTTCATAGATATAACAGTTTTGTAAGTTTGTGAAATGATAAATGTCTTCAACATTTTCCTTATTTTTGATTTATAGTTTAAATAGAATTTTTCTTTGACATGAATTGTAACACTATAACAGATGGAACAGAAAAAGCACTGAGATTTATTAAAATATCAGTATTTTTTATTTAAACAATTAAAAACTTTGTTTGATTTTTAAAAAAAGCTTGTTTAAAAAATTATTGAATTATTTAAACACGGAAAATTAATTTCTATAATTTTATTATTTTTCTTGTGTTAAAGTGTTCCAAGAGAAATAGTTGTGCGATATAGTGTAAGAAGATTAAGTTTTATTATTTGTATTTATATGAATAATTTCAACCACAAAGGCTCTTATTTTCCATGACACTCTACTCAAAGTATTAAAGAGAATCTAAGGAATCAGACGCAATCAATGTTAATAAAATTATTGTTAATTAACTCATTAAAATAAAATAATTGATAAAAACGAAGTCTTATAAATAACTTTAAAATCATATTTTTCGATCTATACCAGAAAAATAACACTTACAAATTTTTCTCAAAAAGATAATGGAATACTTCATAAATCTAAATATTTTAAAAATTAATATTTTAATTAAAATTTAAAATTTGTGACAAATTAATTTTAAGAATATATTAAAAATAAATTATTATTCATCAAATATAAAAAGAAAAAATGGATGTAAATGATAAATATTCTGATAGGTTCGTCATTATAATTAAAATATGAAAAAATTAAAATTTGATGAAATCTTTTCTTTCGGTAGATGAATCATCAGAAGTAAATAATTTCATAAGTCGTATTCTCTAAAGAAAATTTTTAAGAAATATTATTTACGATTATTATTGTAAATTCGTATTTTTATTAAAATAAATTTGTTCGTTTTAATTCGATCGTTTGATAGTAAAAACAATTTCATAGACAAAAATCAAATCACTTTTAATAAGTCATTTTTTTTAATTTTAATAAAAAAAAGAACTTAACTTATTGAAATAAAATGATGTGTGGAATTAAAATAAATGAAAAAATAAGAGTCAGAAAAGTTCTAAATTTCAATTTTAATCATCCCTCGCGCGTGCGTAATGACACAATCGTCTACAGTCATGACGGTCCCAAATGTTTCTTTCAAAAAGATAATGCGAAAAAAAATCATATTACCGTTAAAACCCTTTTATTTAATGCTTGAAAAGTGGTATAGGTTTTCAAACTCATCGTTTATGACTCTTGGATAACATTTTAAGGTGATTACAATATAATTAGATTATGTTCATATATTTATCTCTCTAAAAATTCTATAAATATTTAATTATCGGTATTTGTTTTAAAAAATTATTGTCTGCCATTACGGACATGAAGGTTTATTTACAATGTTTTTTAGGTTTACGCGTTTATAGTTTATCTTCTTTTTTATGAGCCAAAACACCGTTATTTCTCCTTATAAAGATGATGAAAAAATGGATACAACGATTCCATTTTTAACTACGAATTCTCAAAATAATTCACACGCTTCTGTATTATTATCAGGCAATTATTAAAGAGCGATTTCTGTGAAGTAATCACCTTCTAGATTTGAGAAAAAGCTCAATATATCGTTTCATCAGAAGGAATCTCCAGGCTGAAAATAGTATCTTAACAATATCTTCCAGACCTAAATACATGAAAAAATATAGGCCAAATCATGTGAAACTTTTAAATTCATTTCTAATTTATAACCCCTTTTATTTGAATTTTTATTTCAGCAATTCTTGAATAGCTTTGAAGGAACCGAAGTCTGAATCTAAAATAGGGCTGCTGAAAAAAATTAAATCCAAAATAGCGAAACAACAAGCTAAGATGAATAAATTTTAATGAAATTAAAAAAACAAATAGAGAATTCATAGATCTTGAAACGAGGCCTACAGTTGAGTCCATACCAGAATTCAATAATTAGGATATTGAGCATTAAAGCTTTCAAGAATCTGAAGCGTATCATTGTGCAAGTGCAACAAACTCATTTATATTTGACAAATATCATTTTTATTGTTGCAAATATAGGGACGGTATCTTTTCAACGGATCAATTGGTAAAAAAAATCGACTCTTATTATATTTTTTTTACATTTCACATTTCTTGTTGTAGATAAAGACGAAATAATATTAATTGCTGATGTTTTAAAAGATTTGAGCTTATTAGCTCGTTCCCACACACATTTTAACGTGCAAAATCTCAAAATAGGAAAGCCAACTTCCTCTTCAGATGATCGAAAACTTTAGAGAGTTTAAGAGAGCTATGCTGTTTCTCAAAAATACAAACAATACAAAAACTCAGGAAACAGGTCTGAAATATAGCTTTCATAATGATATATGCGATCATGTTTTAAATTGTAACCAGAAAAATTTAACCAGTTTATTTTTGTCATATATAATAGCTTTGTAAGGCTGTCTTTTCCATGAGTATAAGGAAGTGTATCTAATGTGTGGCGCTCGTTGACCATTTTAATATTAAAAATTATTATGATTTTAACATGGCAATTGGATTTGTATATTAAATCAGTTAATTATAGCGAAAAGTAAAAAGATAAATATATAAACAATACAAAGAATTATGTTTGACTAAACTATATTAGAAATGAATTTTTGTTTATCTTATAAATGATATAATTTTATGATTTTCAAACAATTTTTTAGTTTTATGGGGTTTGATAAAGAAAAATTTTTTATATTTTTCAATAATAAACAAGTATTTCGAAAAACATTAATTCATAGGTAAATACTTAATGAGTTATCCTATTTTTTCTTATTTAACAAATTAGTGATCATATATTTTCATAACGTTGAATTTATAATTTAAAGTTCAATCATTTTGATTTATTTAAAGTGCTTTAAAATTTAAGAGTAATTTTCTCCTATCTTATTTTTTACCGTTTTCATGATCATGATTGAAAAAATATTGAATTTTAATTTCTACCTTTTTTTTCTTAAGATAGAGAATCTTATTTAAATTAACGTTTTTATCAGATTTTTTAATTTGTTTTAATTTTCGAATTATCATACATTTTCACTTTAAAAAAAATATATTTTTTAAATACCTAAAATTAATTTTAACATTTATGGCATTTTTCTAAATAAATAAATTATAGTTTTAAAATTTTAAATTGTAGAGTTATTCGTGAATATTCTAAAATATTTTAAAAATAAATCGAATTGTTTTATAGAATTTCACAATGAGAGATGTCGATGTCCTCCTCGTAATACACGATCTAAATGTACTTAGATAAGTGTTTCATATTTAAAACTTAATTATATACTTTCTTATTTTTCACAAATCGTGAATTCATTTCTAACATATTTGTTCAAATATTTGTAACTGTAAAAAATTTTTACAATAACCACATATTTTGATATAATTTAACTAAGACTAAACTTAACAACGAGCCATGTCATGTTCTCATCGAATTAAATTTTAAATTTATTTTGAACAAAATATGAGTTATTATTCTTTCTATTATCACATCTTCACAGAAAAAAGTTTTATTTTTCTCAGAAAAAGCTATATTTTTCAAAATTTTCAAAGTATTTAATTTTTAAAATTGTTGACTTTTCTAAAAATATCAATTTTCACTTCTCTTAAAAAATAATTGGCTTTAATATTACTTCTATATGTTAAAAGACAAATTTTTGAAGGCTTAAAATGAGTATAAAAAAGTTATAATTTCAAATATATGATGAATTTTGTGATACTTTTAAAGTGAGATTTAGAAAAATAAAATTTAAATACTTGTACGGAGAGCTGATTTTGGAAAAAACATTTCATTGAGTACTCACGTTAAAAATATTTTGTTATTTATAAAATACTTCAACAAATTAATGCTTAAAATGTTATAAATGTGGTTACCGAGGTACGTATCATTAAACTCAGGTTTTCTTATTCTTGTGCTAGTTCCTTGTTGAGGGATTCTATTGTTAAATTTGGAATTGAAATTTTTTTATTTCAATATGGTCTAACTGTAAGATAAAATCATGGTGCATTCCCTTTTAACTGCTTAAAATTTACTGTTACCTGGTAGCAATGTCGAAAAATTTTCCACAGATTGTATATTAACTTAAATTTAAAATATTTAATCGTTTATTATAATCGACTATGTTCAGGTTATGGTATTTTAAAAGAATGAAAATTTGTCCGTTCAAAGAATCATTTTATAGGATGTTTTAAGAATCATATATGCATGTTAGATTTTTATTGCAATACTATTTTTAAGATATTGCGGAAATCGAAAAGTAAGATGAGCGTGAATATTTAAATCTAATTTAAGAATTGAATCAGTTAATTTCTATCTCTATGCATTATTTTAATATTTATTTGAATATTTCTGAAAGAATAAGAGGTTTTAAAAATTAATAAAATTACGTCAAATTTGTCAATGAGATATACCCTGTGGTTAAAGTAACCATATTTCGAGGAAGCAATCTCAAGAAATTTCGGTTAGTTCAACTTTGATTGCTTGAGATTTACGAAATATTGGTTTCACATTAAATCGAAAGAGAATAAATGTAAATAATATCGTTCATAGTTAAAAATTGTCCAATTCTTTTGGGATAGATGTAATATTCATCAAATCTACGATTTTTTTTATTCAAAAGCTATTTGACATATAAGAAGTTCAAACTCGTTTTATTTAGTGAATGAAAAAAAATAATAAGCTGAGAACTTTCGTGGGTTTTCGGTTATTTAATATATTAACAGAAAAACTTCGTTTTCATTTCGTCAAATTTATAAAAACTAAAAAGTATATAAAGAACAAAACATCAGTAAACACGATATTGCCTAAATGTATTAAAATATTGCGTTAGCATTCAAATTATCAAATAAAAGAAAGGTTCATTCCTCTCTTAAGGTTGCACCAGTTTTTCCTTTTTTAACATTTTTCAATGATGTGAGACATTTAGCTCTTCAAACAGAGATGAATATAGCCCTGAAAGAATTAATAAAAGGAGTGTATTTGTTCAACAGTTTATTTTAAAATATCACGATAAACAAAGACAATATTGGTGATGATTTTGGTGCTCTTCGGGATGTCAATTGTTCGACACAGACCTTGACTAAGAGTCATGTTGATCAAATAAATTAAATAATAATCACGTAAAAACAATATAAATTAGAAATTTTGAGGAACGGAATATCGAACAAATCTTGGAAATATTTTTGAATTTATTTCTTATAAGGAAGTTAGTTGAACATTTTCCTACCATTAGGATCAAGCGTACTGATAAATTAAGCAATGTGGAGATAAAAAGACTAAAAATTTGATAAATCGTTCCACTCAAAAATATATTGTCGATTTTTCAGAAAATTGAATTATTAACTTATTTAGTATCGCCAGTCTTGTGAGATTTCGGTAAAATGGATAAATGTTAAATGACTTTTTATAATGGAGAATTTATGATTTATAGATATAATTTCCAATGACTGTTGGATATTTTCTTATAAGAGATAAAATCATTCTTATGAATCAAACGAAACTTTAGGGTTTTATTGAGTTAAAAACATGTTAAAGCCTCCTGTTTTTACTCTAAATTTATTATACTGTACTGAGATTTGTCCATTATTTTCTGAATCCAGAAAGGTGGTTGTTAGTTTTTATGAAAATATCGTCAACATACAGCGTGAGATAGTGCTTGAATGGTTGAAAACATAAAATGAAAGATACCTGTTGTGGAAATTTTTTATCAGCCTAATAAAACCTTAGAGGATGGGAAGTCAAGTTATTTAAAATTTTAAAAGGATTGGTTAAGATATAGACATGACATCCATTCTGCTAAAGATAACTATTTTCTTTAATCTCGACAAAGGGGTTCATCGTAGTGCAACTATAGAGCTCTGCTAAACTACCTGAAGATAAAATTTTAAATCAATGAATATGAAACAAAAGATACGATTAAGAAACCTTTATTTCTCTCCCGAATTGCTTCTAAAAAATTCAATTAGACAGTACTCAAGGTGATCAGTGATTTTTTAAACACAGTTTGTTGATTTGGATGCTGATAAAATCGTGTAAAATTTACAGATAAATTTTGTGTTGAATTGTTCACCATAAGTTTTATTGGTATCGATTTGTTGAAAATGCCTTTTAAATAAATTTTATCAAATGAAATTTGGTTGAACGTACAAATTACACTTTCTGGATTTTCATCTACATATTTTGTTGTGAATTATGTGTGATCGTTGCTAGTTACTAAAGTTGGTAAACAATATACTTTTAAGTGATTAATTTCGAAATTTATAAAAAAAATTCAATCCGATAAATATTTTGAGATCGTGTTTGTAAATATGAACTTGAACGCTCTGGCCAACATATAAACTCGGATTAAACCCACATTTTATCTCTACAAAATTATTTTAATGAATAAAATGAGAAAAAGCTTCATACATTCAGAATGTATGAGTTTTTTAAAACAACGCATCAAACGAACCGGGATATACATGATTTACGAACGAGAAAAACAAGTTAACGCTTTTCGAAATTCTGATTGAATTATGGGTCAGAAGATCTTTAGTTTTTTCCTTTGAAAAATCTTTTGGATATTTTTATTGGGCTGAACGAAAGTCAACCATCGATTTTGAATTTCTTTTTTCAACATGAAAATATTAATATACCACAAAAATGTTTTTAAATTGAAAATAAACTTGTAATAATGAATTTGGAGACAAGTAAACGTATGCATGGTTCCATAAGTATACTATCTTTTAACTACCCTGGATATGTTATTAGTTACAGGCCTAAACGTTCAAATAAATTTCGTAAATTTTAGATGATCTATGGTTGAAATAACTACATTAGGATTGTGAAAGTAACAAGGATATTGAAGAGTTGAAGTGTTTTTGAAAACAAGAAATTCCAAAAACAGTCAAATTGTAAATTGCTGTCTCTATTTACTCTTAAAAAGAGAAATGTTACAATGAATGATTCAATGAACAAGGAAAAGATGAAATGAATAAAAATTATTATCTTTTTTGAACCGATGGATTCCAACACAAGAATGCTCACTATATATTTCAAGATATTAATGTGCGTTCCTTCGAAGCAAATGAAAACATGAGTAATTTAGTTTTGTTAAAAAATGATCTTAAGTAGTTTGTATCATACATGGAAAATATATACATACGTAGAAATTGCTAATAAAGGGCCTGTTGATATTTCGTCTCCATGCTAAAAAATAAATTTATTCGTTGATATTTAACTTCATAGAGATGTCTAAATTCTTAAAAGAAAACTCTCCTGTGACCATAACTTTTATCTGATGGAACATGCTTATTTTAGAGGTTTAGAATTTACATTTTTGACGATATTTGTCGATGGACATGAGATAACCTTATTAATTTAGATTTAAACAGAATTATAAACAAATATTTTACCTATCGCCTTAATCTTTGAATTACAAATTTTTCGACGGATGACTACCCATTTGTTCGATGTAAATTAAGCTATCTGTGTTTCGAGTTTGATAAGAAAATACCACGTTTTTGAACAGATAAATTAAAATAAAATAGAAGACAGAACGACAACAGATACGATTTATTACCATGTTGCTAAGTATATTTTGACTGAATGGTTGAAATTTTTTCAGATAATCACATATCCAACAAAATCATTGAAACTTTATTTTGAAAATATAAAAAATGTCGGGCCAAAAAAGAATAAACGAAAAAAGATTGTAAATAAGGTTTTGAAGTAGATATCCGAGTTGACTGTGTTAGTGATTTAAATTTAAAAATAAATGACACGATGTATTCGTATAGTTGTATTTGCGAAGTCAAGTGGACACTGAGTGGTCAAGATGAATGATAATATGGGAGCTTCGATTAGTAGCTTATTTATCTTGCCTGGCTCATCTTTTAACAACACTCATTAGAAAGGGTAGTTTTATGATTGAAAGCTTGACGTTGCACCTTCTCTTTTAAATATTCCATATTTTTTCAAGATTTTATCAATGCAGAGGTTTCACTGAATCAAGAACCTAAATTCGAATTTCCAGAATAAAATTAAGTTTATGGATTTAAATATATTTCAAAATTTAGTATTGGATTAAAATATTTTTATTGAAACATTTTTCAAAAATCTCATTATTTTCCTTTATCTATACTTTATCGAAAGTAAACTTTATGTTCTGAATATTTCCAGTATGGATGATATACAAGCATAAATCTGGTGATTTATATTGTCTAGTGGTTAAATTGTTTTTTATTGAGCTTTGAAAAAAATCTTTAAAATTCATATCAGTAAAGTATTGAGGTTATCAAATTAAAACAATCAGACTTTCTCGATGAAATTACAAAATTGCGTTACAGTAGGGAAACCATGCATTGTAAATTACGTTGACATGATAATTGTCAAATATATTTTTGAAATAAATTTTGACAAACTCATGAAAATTATGATGAAGAAAAGCTCAAACGAATATTTTTTGCGTCTTCCCATTTATGGGAACTTTTTAACACGTGTAAATATTTATTAATCCAGCTTAAGGTTGATACATTACCAGATCTGTGCCTAGAGACGAATACGTGTAATTTATAGACTGCTTGATTTTTAATCTAGCAAATCTTTAAATTGTAAAATCAAATGTCTAAATTAGATCATTTTTCAAGACAATTTCATCCGTTTATATTTTCAAACATATTACAGATTTTTTCACTTTTCTTGAATCGTTTTCGTGGTATCTATAGTTTTTGCTACTCTCACTCTATTTGGGATTTCGACAGATTCTCAAAAAGCAAACCTGAATATCCGCTTTAGTCGGCAAATTTACCCCACCAAAAATTTATCTCATTTCAAGTTAAGTTTATGAATGAAGCTTTTTTTATCAAAAATATTTTAAAATTTCAATGTCTTTAAAATATTGGTTATAAATGAGGAAAAAAATTCGATTTTACCTTACATAAAGTGACTTGTTAACAGTTATTTCTGCTGAGCTTTAATTGACTGAGTTGATTATACACTCACAAGAAAATTAGCCATACACTGATGGAGTATTTCAGAAGAAACAAGAATATTTTAATGAACATCATAAATTACGGATGTGCAAAATAATTTTAACATTTGTCATGTTTAGACCTTGTAAGTTACTTCGATCAGACAAACCAGCTTATTGAAATAAACGAAGAAATAAAACAAAATTTAATGGATTTATATTTAATAAGCGAGTGGATCATAAATAAATTTTAATATCTTATAACTCCAATCATAAGACTAGTTTATTCGTTTTTGTTTTTGTCTGAATTTATTAAGGAATTTCCAGACACGTGATTTATAATTCAATAAAATTAGAAATTAAAAAGGTTTGTAACTTTAAAGTTAATATGAAGTGATCAAATTTTTTAAAACTCAAATAAAGAAATATTTAAAAATTAGTTATTTCATAAATTTTAAAAGCAACTTCATTTAAAGCAATAAACTTGTATATTCAAAATAGCCCACAGATTATTTAAACGAAGACAAGCAAATTTAATATTAAAGATTCATTGATTCTATTGAGTATCACATAAAATATAATCAGACCTTCATTTGAACTAGAAAACGACAACTTTTGAAAAATTTAGTGACAGAACAAATGCTTCCTTCCGATAAAAATTCCAAAATATTACGATTGTCTGAACATATATGTTAACCTATTTTCGGAAAAAGCGAATATTTGAGAAAAAGATTTTTATAGTGAAAACAAAATTATTGAAAATATAAAAAATTAAAAATTCGTATTTTTAAATGTTTAACTAAATACGCATTTTTAATAGGTATCGCGCTAATATACCCTGACGTCCTTTTTATGAAAATACAAATAAATATATGTGGCTATTAGGTGAAGAAAATGATGAGTTATCTGAATTTTTACTTGGTGATATTAAGTGAATCGAATAAAAAGACATTAGATAATAGCTATAGAACAGGCATTTTAATAAATTAAATTTAAGCCTTTTCAGAATTTAATACATTTGATGGCATATACACGAAATTTTCAAAATTGTATAAGGAAATTTTCAGACACAATTTTTCCATTTTCAAGTAAATATCGATGTGGGTAGAATCTACAGTTCATTTAATATCATTGCATAAACTAAAATTAGTTTCGAAAACGATTCAAAAACACTAAAAGAATAAATTTATTGAAATTCTCAGTGAAAATTAATTTTAAATAAGATTATTGGTTTTTTGGCAAAGTTAACATCAACAATATCCGAATATGAATAATAGATAACGACATTTTATCGAAAGTAATTCGTCATAAACTTTAAAAAGGGTTGAATATAAACATTTTATATGACTTAACCTGAAGTTATTACAGTCTGATTAAAATTTAAATTAAAGGAATTAGCAAAATATAGAAATTACATCAAGCTGATTCTCTTTCATGCCTTTGATAGTTTAAAGTCCTCATAAACATGTGACTTTCAAAAATCTCTGAAAATACATTATTTCATGTCCAAAATCTAGGTTTATACAAAAGAGCTGAGCATTTTTCGTACAAAAATAAATTATTTCAACGAGAGTCTTAGAGCCTAGTTTAGATTTACTTTTAAGAAACAATCTCTCATAGATTAATTTAAAAGATATTTTATCATTCTAAAATCGCGTAACAACTTCAGTAAATGTCCTTTGAGTCTTATGGCTGACTATTGAAAATATTTATCTTTGTTTAATTTTTATGAACTCTATTTTTATCGCCATCGTTCCTTACATTGCGCAAACGTGTATTTTTATTTATTCCTTTTATTTTCATGTTTTTGAATTTTTACACTCCAAAGTATTTTATGTAAAATATTAGATTATTTTTATCAATAAAATTTATAGATAACCCAAATAGTCGTTTAGAATTGTGTTTTTGTGGACGTCTCATACATAAAATTAGAAGTATAATATCCCCGATACCTAAAATTCATAGAACATATCGTTCCGTCCGGTCTTAAAACCTCAGTTTAAACGATAGAAAAAAGCGTTACTGATAGATTAACTTTGTTCAAAATTATTTTATAAAAAGAAAAATCAACTTTAGAGATATTTATTAAGCTTCATATCATATAAGGAACTGTCTAAAAATATCTTATATATAAACAGTATCGTAATTTTTCGTAGTTTTTCGCAATTTATAATTTTATTTTTGTCCTTTGTGATATTCATTTATAACACATATAACTGTTATTAACTATTTTCATTATTTTTTATTCTTATATATTATTGATTTTATTTTTATTAAAAGAACTGTAAGAGTCACATGTGCTAGATGAAGAATTCAGTTGAAACTTTGACAAAAAAATCTGTCGTTCAGTGTTAAAAATTCGATTTATTGGATTGAATCCCCTAACTAATTAAAATTTTAAGTTATGAGATGTTAGATTTCAGTTGTGATCAATGATAACTATTTTTACCTCTAGACTACAATTTATAACAGATATGTTCACGTAGTTTCCTTTCTTTGTTATTTTAAAAATTGTTTGATTCATGGTTCAAATGTATGAGAGATCTGCGTGACATATGCCATCCTCGTTCAAAGTGAGGTTTTTTCGAGAATTTTGTTCGATAGAACATAGTTTATAAGATGAAATACCCATTTAAATTTGAAATAAACTAATCAGAAATAGCTTGTATCGAGAGTAAATAATCTTCAATAACTTGTAAATTCGTGAGTTTTATATTTTCCTCCAATCTTCTTTGATAATTTTTGCCAAATATTTATCATAACTTTTTTGACTCTCAGTTTGAATAATAAGGATCAAAATCTTTACTTTTATTAAAATGGATTTAAACATGAATCAAAGCACGTGATTTATTCAATTAAAAATCTGCCATTTTTAAAATAACGTGAACGCGGTGTATTTTTTTAAAATTATCTTTGAGCTCCCTTGTGGTTTATTCAGCTTTATAGATTTATTTTATCTAATTTTAATTTTTCAGAGGACTGATGATTTTAGTTTTTAATTTGAAAAAGAACATTTTTTATAAGAGTTAGGAATTTTTATACATTTTATTTTGACTTCCTTTGGATGGATTTGTCTGTAGATTTTATTCATATTTGTATGAAACAACTCAGTTTAAAGATTTATCATTTTTACCAAATGAGAATAATAACACCCAACTGTTTCAAATGTGGATCCTAAACAGACCAAAATTTATGGAAAATAAAAATATTTCACGGGATAAATTTTTTTAACATCAACTTTATGAGTAGTTTTAAAAATTTATAAACGAGTATTAATACAATCGGGTATCATCGTGATCCATTTTGTTAAAAAATTGTTTTTCCAATTTATTTTGACAATAACACAATATTTTAAAATAGTTAATTTCTTAAAAAGTAACCATAAAAGTTTAAGTAAAAAAATTATCAGTTAGGAGTTTCATGAAGAATGCATTGGTTAAATTTATGCCTCCAAACCTCTCTTGTTTCATGGAATGAAAAAATACTTGATTCAAACTAATGATGTCAAATTTTCACATGAAAATCAGGTATTTTTTCATTTAGCTACCATAAAGACAAAATTCTATGAATAATCCATGTTAAATAGCGCCTTTAACGGATGTTAACAGGTTTTTCATTCATACTTGTTTTTATTTTTCCAATATAGTAAACAAAGTGTTCTGATTTTAGTTTTTAATGTATTAAGACATAGTTTATTTGAAATTAATTGAGATCCTTTTCTGCACGTTAACTAATTCATTCTTATTTCAGTGAGTAGAATAATTAAAAATTTTAAAATAACAGAATTAATCGTATTTTTAAACATTCAGAGAAGAATTTAAAAAGTTAATATTTTTACTTTTAAATACTTACATGCATTTTATTGAGTTATTCTTTGCAATGGTATGGCTTCTTATGTTTTTTAAATTATTCCAAATATCAACTTTACTGTCGCTGATTGTATTTTGATCGATAAAATGTAGAAATTAGGGAATATTTTATTAATGGTAGTGAAATAACAATTATTTGAATGTGAAACCCCTCATGGACATGTGACAATCTGAGAGTTACACATCCTTTTGAGAAACTGTTTTTAGAGTTAAGGTTTGATAACCATTAATTTATGTTCAAAGCATTTTTCGAAGGAAAATGTGATATCTATCGATATTAGTATGACCCACGCTGGTCATTTTAGCGAAACAGAGAACCCAGAGCAACCACTCATGTAAAATAGTGGTCCTTGATAACTACGATACCGTTTAGCTTCCAGAACAGAGAATCAATGATTCAAAAATGTTTCATTATAAGATAAAGAAAAGGTTAACTGTCTTAAACGATAGAGCGCGAGGAAGCTTTTACTGGTTATTCTATATTAGTGGGCATTCGTATGATAGTTTCGATTGCGATGCCTAACAGATGGAAAGTATCGAGTTGCAGAAAAAAAGGGCAGAAGAGTTTTTTAGATAATGCAAATATTCTGGAAGCGTGAAAGAAATGTTCCATTAATTTTAATCGAATTGAGTTATTTAAACTGTGAGAAGACAGTTAACTTTCAATCTCCAAAAGATTCATCTGAATTCTAGTTTAATAAATGAAAGAAATTTATATTTAAAAGATGACCGGGAGTATTTAGAAAAGAGGGTTTGTAAATATTTTATCTGGCTTACTATAACTATGCTTTCAAGAGCATAAAATTAGAAAAATAGAACGCGAACGTGAGAAATTACCAAGTGAATTTTAAGAAGAATAAATTCGAAAAGAATAAATTTGAAGTATTTATCATTAATCTTCACCAAGCTTCAAATTTGACTAATATTAAAATATCTCATCACCATTTGACCATCTATACCGTTTTGGTTCACGTCATAGAATAGGTTTGTGTATTTGATAGGATCAGCAAGTTGTTCCGCTTGTTTTGGGTGTTCCAAAATCAAAATCTCTTTCCATTTATCAAAAGTGTCTTGAATGAGAGAGGGATAGTGTGTATATGCGAGGATGGCAGCCTGTGCATACATACGAGAATTTTTAAGTAGTTCGATCGCCTCCTCAACTCTTCCAGTTGTATGAAGGATCACAAATTGAACGTAGGGGTTGTTCTGTTCTTTTGCTTGCACCAGTGTAGCTTCTAACAGTTCTGCATCGTTGAGAGATATAGCTAATAGAAGCATAGCGGGCGGATCTCTGAGTTGCCGATAGCAATCGAATGCAATTTTGAAATTTCCCAAATTGACGGCAAGTCGACCAAGCGCTTTCCATTTATTTTTATCCTGGATGAAATGACGGTCTTACATTCAACTCCTTGGCCAGGATGTACGATCTTTTTACATCATTCAGGCGGATTGAGAGATCAAATTTATGATCGAGATCGGTGGTTATATCGAGAGCTAATTCATACAAGCCCTGATTTTCAAGGAAAAGGGAAATTTGTCCAAAAGATCCTTTAGAGATCGACCCAAGTAGCTAAGGTTTGATTTAACTGTTACTTCTTTCGCGAAATCGTGGTTTTTTTGAAGAACGGCAATTTGAAATTCCATCACTTTCAAATCGACGTGGTACGATGTAATATTCCCATCCTTTTCAACAAGGAACAGTCTATTAAAGTTATCAGTATATCCAATAATGAACGAGGGCCTATATTACTTTATTTAAACACCTCTCGATGTGGGAGAGCACGAAGAGTTGGTCACCAATTATATAGCAAAGACGGTTGCCTTATTAACTTATTAAGATCCGATACTTTTATTTGTGAACATGAAGCAATCTGCCACCCAATATCCACTCAGAACGCATTCAGATATTTGAGAAAAAGGCTAAAATAAACATCGATAAAAACTTCAAACGCATTATCAATGCCTCTTTCAGTTAATTCAGAATTATTAAGTGTTGAATCAATGAGATTCATATCATATTTTAGGATGTGAACAAGGTTAGACTCACACAAACAGCATAGACTGGAAGCAGAATTCCAAAATACCTTCAATTATCAACTAAGCTACATTGGTGATAGAAACATTGATCATAATGATAAAATTTAACTCAGACCATTCAAAGAAATGTACGTCGTTGAACGACTTAACTCCAAGAAGTTCTCCTGGGAATAACTCTAAAGATAGGTGTGTAAAGAAACCTTCAATTGAGATTTTAGGATTAATTCGCTTGTATTCTTTAAAGTTTTTGAACAAAACCAGACTGGAAGCGTCCTTAGCAACGAAACTATCGATAAATTTGTGGCAAAAACCTTAAAGAATCGTTACTCCAAACGAACCGTTCACCATTTGAACAAAACTTACTCCGTAATGCTATGGTTGTATATATAATGAACTCTCCATCTCCAAGAACAGATAAAAAGCTAAATATTAAAATCTTTATACCGGCCATTTGGACTACAAATGATTGTCTGTGGATAAATTTCGCATGTTCCCATCTCGAGGTAAGGAATTGAAATTTTTTCGCCATCTTTCATTTCGACTTTTAGTAAAATAATAAAGTACAATCGAAGTTTTTGGTGTTTGCTTGATAAATATGGTTTTGTTTTGCAAGGTATATCTTGCCTGAAGTATCCATGCAACAGGTTGGTGCCTCTTTTCCAGCCTATATGAGATTTGAAAGCAAACTCTGAGCATGACTATTCCATCATCGTATCCTAAAACGATCTCATTT
Organism: Neodontobutis hainanensis; assembly: GCA_024349245.1. Classification (NCBI taxonomy): domain Eukaryota; kingdom Metazoa; phylum Chordata; class Actinopteri; order Gobiiformes; family Odontobutidae; genus Neodontobutis; species Neodontobutis hainanensis. Next base: position 122,595 of record JALDNG010000330.1, on the reverse strand, counting down.
GAACCACGTTTAGAGGAGATTGACCACATCCTACCCATTCCATAATTAAGGCTTGATTCGCATCTGAAGGTTGAATTATTCCACACTCGAGCATTTCCTGGTATTAAAATGTGGTAAACCGTCCTCAGATATTGAAATTATCAAAGGTAGATTAGGGTGGAAAATAGCTCTGATAACGTTATTTGTATGACCGGAAAGTGTATGAACACAGGTTTTATTCTTTGAGAGACATTTAGATTACTTGGTAGTCCCATACCTTAATGTTCCAATCGTCAGCAGCAGAAATGAGATACGGTTTGTCACCGCTGTGACAATAATCAACAGAATTAACACCCTAGGTTATTGGTAAACAAACCTTATCGTGGCCTTCTAGAGTATAACTGGCTTGAGACGAGTGTCCAAGTTGCCAAATCTATGTTACATAACGCCAACTTTTATTTTTTTGTCAAGAGAGCCGCTACATATTTGATTGTTATCCTTGGGATTTAGCACGACCTGCATGACATAGTGATGATGACCCTCAAGCGTTTGAAGGCACTCCCATCGCTTCTCCCAATCCCAGATTTTGATCGTCATATCGTCTTTAATAAAGCTAAAAACCGACCTCCGCAAGAAATTATGAGAGGCATAGTTGGGTGGGCGATTATACACCGAATATAATCGATGTGAGCCTCGAAAGCGTAAACCTTTTCAAGGGTGTTGTAGTTAAAAACACGAATATTTAGATCATCTGAACCACAAACCACCCAGTTTTTCCTTGATACAAATATTGCAGCTCGAACAGGAACCTGGCCGCAGTCAAAAGTTTTAATTATATTTTGAGTTTCGTAGTTATGAATATTAACTTGTCCGTTGTATAAAGCTGCTAGAATCCAGGGTTCAGTCGGATGAATATCTGTTGACTTCACTCTTTCAGATAATGAAGAATAAACTCTCTTTAATTTAAAAAAGTTGAGTACTTTGAAATCGAATTTGAGTGGCTATGTTTAAATTAATAAAACTACCATTATTTAGAGTGAGAATATTCGCATAAATTCGCTCGTTTTCGTTATTTGGTAGATTCCGAGTCTTGGTTTTAAATAATTTTCTACTTTGTTTACAGTTCATAGGATTTGAAAAATATGTGCTATTTTCATCGATTTTTGTTTTGATATGATCAATGCTTTATCAATATCCAAATTATATTAAAGCTATTATTTGAAAAAACTTTTGCATCTTTCATACATTTAAAGCTCTAAAGTTTAAAGGACATTTTCCACTAACTTTTGAATAATTAAGATGTTGGTAAATCTATATTTTGTTGACCCTCATATGATATTTGTGTACATCGGATTCGCAGCAGACGTCAATTACAATAAATTTCCAATCTAGATGTAGCTCGGATGAGATTTTGAGGCAAAGTTAAGTAAAAAAATTACTTAAAACAAAGAACATAGTGATTCGTTTTTTAAGAATCACATTAATTCTAAGTTATTTTTATTTATTCGTTTGTGTTCTATGAGTTTCAAAGTTTTATCAACTTCTATGTGATCACTCTCGAAAACTATAGTTTACCGAAATCATTGATAATTTGGCATTAAATCAACGGTTCATATCTAAACTTAATTGAAATAATCCTACATTGAGTAACGACCAAAGCTATGGTTTTAAACACCCAAGCAAACTTATACTATAAATTTTGTTTTCATAATTATTTTGAGTTGGTTTATTTTTGATATTTAATGACAACACATCATAAGATGTTTTTTTTTAATTTCGAGAAGCATAAGAAGCTCGCCACCATCGCGCATGGCAAATATATAAGTATAACATTTTTTCATATTTGTGTAATTTTTATAAAGTATTCGTGATAAAACTAAGCAAATTTAAGATAAATCTATATAAAGACACGTATGGGTCCATAAAATTAGTTGTTTCTAGCCTAATATCAGTTGATTGAGATGTCTGCCGGTTACCTTTTGACTACATAGATTTAAGTCACTGGTACTCCCCTTCAAAATTGAAAGTTTTAAACATCGATTCAGATTAAAAAAATCGTTTGGTATTTGAAAAATAAAATATTATTCTTTTGAGTCGATTAAACAAACACGACTACCAGTGAGTATAAAATCGCTTTGTTGAGAGAGGAAATGGGCTTAAATATACTTTTTAAAGAAGCGATCGATCTATATCAGAAACAAGAATTGTAGATGGCAAAAAATTTGAGAAATAAGTAGTTATGCTCATTCCCACGAACCTTAAAAACACATTGTTTTCCCCAAATGGTGTTTGATTATTAACTTATAAAGATCGAATTTTAGAATGTTGAAATGGGGGATTTCAGTGATAAAAATATTCATTCCTCATTCAGCTTTAGAACAAACGCCACACTTTAGGCATATTTTGACAAAATTACATCCTACTAAAACTATAAAAATAAGTTTACGAATAAATAATTTATATAGTTTAGTATCTTCGGCCTTTCAATATTTCCCTGATGACGTATCGCATTCGTGTACGACCTTTCTTCCACTTTGTAGTGGTGCGGTCGTGCAAAACTACCCTTTTAGGTCGGTGCAATCCAAGGTAAGGATCAAGTTGTTTTGCAAACTCATAATCAAATGTTTTGTTTCTTCGATCCTTGGCGCGAAAAATGCTATCCTTGGAAGGGATGGCAACGATCTCTGGGAGGTTAAAATGTTCAGGTTTCATTTGAACTACATAACAGCCAGTTCGATCGGCGAGTTCTTCATGTGTTTCCTTCATAAGTGGAGCGAAAAACCTGGGTGGCAAACGCCTGAATTGTGGCTTTCACAATAGACACTGTTTTCCTAGAATTAGTGAGCAATCGCGCGTGTAAGTTTTTTATTCCCACCACCTTACAAATTGATTTTATGATTCTATGGCAACGAAGACCATAACCTGGTTAAAAGATTTTTTTCAAACCATCGGGCCTGGGATCGAATGATATCTTGAGAGTGTTCATTTTGGATCTGACACGATGGATCAGTGAATGGTTTGGTTGCAGGGGAACTGTGTACAGAGTCTTTGCGGCGTTATTTCTTGCAAGAACAATGGCGTCTAATCTTTCAACGGCGTCGCCAAGTCCCAAGCCAAACACACCCTTTCCGTTTCCTATCACAACAGTCGCCCTGTAAAGTAGTTTATAACACGTCCCGACCTTGACGTTGGTCTTCTGGATCTGAACAAAAAGAAATATAAACCCCGAGAAGTACAGAATCAAAATCGAGCATGACCCCTTCATATATTACTGTGGTATACCAACGCCCTTGAGCTCTGGGTTTCCACATCCTTTCCCCATGGATGTTATTCCGTGCCACCCGCGCGACATGTGTCTTAAATTATTTTTATTAACAAGAAGTTTTCTGTCAAGAATTTGAACTCTTGGCAATTAAAAAAACATTGTACTCTGGGTCCATCGGCATTTCATCATTCAAGAATGGGGGCTGAATAGGTTTCGATTTTGTTTTTGTGTTCACTGATTGTTGCGATCAGATACAGTTAACAACTCTTTTAATTAGTGAATCATGTGCGTCGTAGAGGTCTTTTAAAGTTATTTTTGAATTAGATTCTAAGTAGATAAATTTCTATAACCAACCTGTTTCATCTTTTTTATCGCGTGCTATCCTATTTAAGCCGAATAGCACGGGTTTGTATTTTCCTGAGTAAAAACACGCGTTTTACCGAATTCAAACATAGTTTTAGAATTTATGTTAAATTTCATCAATTTTTCGCGCCGTAATAAACGAGTATCTTTTGTTGCAGAGAACCATAGTCGCTTATAGGTATCCCCTAATAGTTAACAATTCACACACCTGGATCGGAAGAAGGAACTGTTGTTTTAAATTCTCGGTAGAATTTACCGAAATCTGAAATATTTCTTGTGGATGTGACCCGAAACATTATGAATTCAAATCGTATAATAATACCATATCACGCATTCGATAAAAGTCGTTTTATCTCGTTTTTGGGTTTTACCTGTTCATTTTAGTGTTTCATAAATTGCCAACTGTAAATTTAAATTCTATGAAGGAATGGTTTAATAACTTTAAACGCAATCTTTAATGACAAAACAAATGAGAGTTAGTTAAACTAAATTTTTGACATCTTTGCAAATTTATTAATTTTTGTTAGGGTTGGCATCAATGGAAAATTTTAAATAGAGTATGATGAAATTCTCTTCATTTTATTTATTTTACCTATACCCTGATGTTTGTATAAAGCCTAACGTTTATTTTTCATTGACAATTCTGATTTAAAAATAAGCAATTTTAAAAGGATAATTTTCCAATCTTTAAAACATCTATTCTATGTTGACACACCATCGTTTTTAGAGGTTGTAAAAAGTATTTATACGTGAGGCTTCCTTGAAAATCTGGTATAAGGAACTCCACATCTTACAATTTTGTTGCCTCAAATATTTCATTCTTTTGTTTTATTAAAAATAAATTTATTTCAGTTTAACTAAGATGGTGAACTTACAACCATAAAAATTTTCGATAATAACAAACGTATTTCGGCATCTACCGAACACTTACGACATTCACCTTCAGATGAATTAGTACAAGTTTTTACAAATTTAAATATAAAAATCAATCAAGGCATGAATTTTGCATAGTCCGTAAACTTCTGGCTTAGCATGTGAAATGCAGGAATTTATATGTTTACTTGTACACTAAGGAAGTGAAACATGACAAAAATGACATTTTATATCTCATCACATGGAAAATCACGCATAAGTTGCGCAAAGCTCAAGCGTTCACTTAGTGGACTGCACAATACTTGGTTCGATAAAAATAAGCTAGCTATTATACCACATATTTTTAAATATTAAACTTTTCACATATTCAATTGTTGAAGTTATCTTTCCCAAATTATACGATATAAACAAAATGGAATTGAAAATGAGGACTTGCATTGAAACCATTGCAAAGAGGTATTTTTCTGTGTGGAATTATGTTGTCGTGTCACTACAGGAAAGCCCGGATCAATCAAGGGGTTTAGGTTAAACCTTTGAAACAGTGGAAACCCTGTTTTGTAGGTAAAAATATAATCGGGATGGACTAGTCGTTGAAGTGTCAGTTTTGTGATGTGTGTCCGTTGAAGTATGACTGGTTTTTGATTTCCATACCCTCTCGTGATACGGCACACTTATCTGTGTCATTTAATCAGATATATCGGTGATGGTAATCTTCATGTCTGGTTATGTAAAACCTACATCGGTTTGTCTGATATGGACTGATTACAGCACGAATTGAATCACTCTTTGAGTCTTATATAGCGCAAACTTAACACATCCCGATGAGACAGAATCCGAATTATGCAGATCAAAAGAATTTCAGATACCCCCACAATCTCGATGAAAGTTTTTTCCATGTATATTGTGAAGATTTTTAATGAGTATTTCCCGTAGAGGAGTTGATTCATTTGATTATTCTGGTAAATTATTTTCGAAACAAGATAAAATGTGTAAATTAAATTGGACTCGTACATTTTTATCTCGTCAAGTTCATAAAATATTTTTAGCTCGTCGAATAACGAGACTAAGTAAATGAAATATAAAGTTGAATACATAGATGAGGATGATGTGGTGAAATGATATTTAAACAAGCAGGAAAGGGCTTATATTGTGTATAAGATAAAAAATACCTGATATTATGTTTCAATAAATTTTGGGACGGAATTCTGATTCCGTACCACTTTTTCTCGAATAAGATTAAAGATATATGTAAAATTAAATTAACTTTTACCTTATTTTTGATGTTAAAAAAGTTTATTAAGCAATAAATTTAACATTTTGACATGCGCATATTAAAGATGTCACAAAATACCAGAAACGTTCATCTAGTGTGTAACTTACGAGTTTTTCCTTTAAATTTACTGAATTAAATAAACAAAGATGTCAAAATTTTTCAAGCTTGTCAAACATATCATGTGTCAGGTATAGGTATAATCTCCTATGACTCGCGTGAGTATCTAACATCGTTCGGTTAAGTTGCGAACATGTAGATTCGGTGAGTTACGTTCACACGGCAGTCTTAGGGTTGACAAAGGAACTGAACGATGGACCGTGAGGTGCGAATTGTCAATTTCACAAAAGATATAATTTGAGAAATAACATTCATAAGTATCTGGATAATCCTAGCATGATATCAGAAAAATGATTGAATTAAAAATAGCTCGAGTTTGCGTTTAGATATATAGGAACAAATGCAGAAATCTCTCTAAAGATCCCACAAGTCCCCAACTGTCTGCCAGTAAAACGATCTCTGCGATACTTGCGTCTTACAAGCTTACTCTCCTACATTTCTACAGTTAATCCTCGTGCACCCATGGGTCTCTACTCCCCTTTTCCAAGATGTCTCGCCATAGCTACATTCAGTAATTGAACCAATATCTGACCGTCTCTGAACCTGTTTAATCTTTTTTATGGAAATTTAATTTACAACGTTGATATTCGAATATCTTCACGAGAAATAAGGTCTGAATTAGGATTTTTTCAATCACCGTCTTACTTTCAAAAAGCAGATATCCGCTCTTCTGGTTCAATATTTTATATTTCTTACATATTGTGTTAAAGCACTTGCATTTCAAAGTAATTCCTTTATGTTTCGCCGAAACCACGAAGCTCACATTATGTGTTGGATATCATCATTATCAGAGTGAACTAAAATTTTTTTAAAAATTACCTTAAAGTATTTATATCTCACTCAATGTGTTGAAACGCGTGAAAAAAGATTCATCTTAAAATCAGCAAAATTTACGTTCATGTAGGAAATTCAAGGTGGAAATTTTGTAAGCAGTTTATAAAGATAAAATAATAGTCAACCAAACGACAAAATTTTAACCTGGATGGGTTGTTATTTCAGGTCACAAAGACAAATTGGTACACGCTTGCGCATATAAATAATGGATTTCTCCATGTGCTTTACAGTACTGATGTTCTAAAAGAACAAATTATTCTTAAAATTTTTCATCAACAAATATGTTGCTAAAATGTTAAAAAATCATGCGACTTGTTAAACTTATACCAATATTCAAACGCGTAAATTTGTGTTAAAATTAAATCAAATAATAAAAATTCTGTTTTTCAACGCAACATACATTTTTCTCTGTTTGTGTAAGTATGTGAAATTAGTGTTTTTACGCTTTCATCTCAGGCAGAGATACAGTAATTTGACTCTCAAATCGTCAACCTAAATTTTCAAATAGAAACATTCTATTTTTAGGAATGAATTTTGGCGCATGCACATCGCTTTTGTATTAAATATTAAAGATATATTAAAAGTTTAAATTATGATATGTTCAGACTTTTAAAATAATATACATCTTTAAAACTTTATTCTTACAAGGAATACATAATTTTATATCCGCGTATGGTGTAATATTCGCATTCGAGGATTTAAAATTAGTGTTTTATGATGGAGAGCACGATTAATAAACGGTCAGGTCTGGGTAATTACTTTAATGGTTATTCCCTTTGGTGTTACATTTTTAGATATGTTTGATTTCTGACCGATTTTTATGGACCAACGACACTGTGGACATTTTAATACTTATTCATGAGACTATCAGAAGTAAGAAGAATTGAGTGACCAACTCTAGTCATGAAACCGCTTAATGCCGAGAGTTTCCAAAGTAATGATACGTAGGTACCTGGATAGCATTTAAAAGATTCAGATAAATCGAAATGTTTTTGAATTAAAAATATTCAAAACATACTTTTCGGAGTGTAATTTATTGAGTAAGAGATGAGTCGTAGAATTGTAGATCGAAGTGAAGAATGAATAATTCCTTGATAACATCTAAGACCCACGAATAAAATACACTGAACATGATAAATTTTGATGAATAGAATGTTCTTATGGATCTTATAAATAGTATACGCCTGTTATAGCGTCTTTATTTTAACTAATTATCACAATTCTAAACAAATGTCGCGCATGCATTTACAAGATAGTTCGTTTGAAATAACACGTTTTTCCTGATGTAATTTTATACGTCATAATTCCCATTGGTGTTAATTCCTTTCGTAAGATATAATAAGAACAAAAATATGGAATTTTTTTAAATAAATCAAATGTAACGATCGTTGTATACGATTTGGATGAGGTAGATTATTTGAAGAAAAGATATGAAAATTTTTGTCATTCATTTCAATAAATCTGAGAAGTTGTTTAATTCTATGATAATGAGATTTTAAGGAATTCACGCTGATGAGTACGATCACATCTATATATTTTAGATTGCCTTGTCTGAAAGACAATAAATGCAATTAAAATTTTTATGTATATAAAGGAAGCAACTTAGCGTGATGATATTTTAATGATGTAACATTAATATTCAGATGAATTAGAATATTCACGCTTGCGTATATATTTAGCAAAGAGCTATATTTGACACATTCCCAAAGAATACAATCTTGCTCATTTTTTAAAGCTAAAAGTGATAAATTGGTGCCAAGGATTTTTTTACTGATAGAATGGCAAGCTTATTGAATAAAAAACGTAGACAGAGAAGCTGAAAATAATAATTGAATTTATTCAATCATTAATTCAAGTATGAAAAGCTATAATTTTGCGTATCTAAATGTATTAAAACACAGTTAATGGTAGATTGATTACCAATTAGAATGAATGTCTAATTATAACATACAATTAATTGTTTTGTGGATAAACTAACGAATGCCAAATAAATCTTCAAGAATTTACGACTATTTAAACGATAGGAAACTCCGTTCGAATATGCAAAACGAGCAATGGGACTTCACATGTAATAATTTTTCCGAAAATAAGTCAACACAAGCCTGATCGAAACTCTAGCCGAAACCTGCGAAATTCCGTTAAAGCTTGATAATGTTCTTGATATAGCCTTTAGATTTTATATTTAGGTTAAATATGTGAACTGGAATCAAAACGTTGATTTTATTGCTATCGGGGCAGATTTGGGTTACTATGACATAATCTCACTCAAGAAGAAAAAATCAGTTTTCGGTTTAAAAAAATAGATATATAGTGACGTGCTTTCGAACCAATTTCGACACGTATACGACCTGAAATTCCTGGACGGCTGCAGCGACACAAAGGTAGGTTTATGCAATATTTGTTGAGATAATCATCTCCGACTCGGAGAGTGTTCGTATTTTCGATATCAATTACCCATATATTCATGAAAAAATACTGTCAGAATTAATGATTGGGTATAATAAGGTTTCCTTTATTATCTCACAGATAACGTTAAACGTTCATGACCCAAATATATTTGTTTTCCAATTTTCTGACAGCTTTTTCTCATATTTCGACATCAGACAGAAGTATAATCTTAATTTATTTAACAACCCGATACTTACCGAAATTTCCGACACGTTTGTATTTTTCTTTAAAAAGTATTGAACACTGTGATATCTCCCCCACGCGGCCATATGAGATTGCAATCTGCTATCTCTACCAAAAGATCGGGTTTTACGATTTTCGTATGATTTCGCCCGGTACACCTTGTTCGATCCCCTCAAAGGGAATAATTGGTATCATCGAGCCTTTTTACGACTATAAAAGACCTATAATCACCGCCGTAGAGTATCGGTAAACATCGTGTTTAAAACAAGTTCGGATGGGGTTGAAATAATGGCCATGGACTACTCAGGCTACACTAAAATAATATCCTGCGATCCCAAACACGAATCTAATCAAAATTCCATTCTTGATAAAACTCGATACTTTTCAAGGACATCCTACACGAGTTTAAAGTTACTTTTTATCTAACTCAGTCCAACGGTAGACTTCGATGCCGAGATGAGAACGTATGATCGCGTCGTTTTGAAAGAACTAGTATTTCTTTGAACTTAACGTAAGAAAACTAAAGCGCTGGAGCAGACGTGCATAAGTGAATTTATTTTATCAAAAAAGGCGATCATATGAAGGGCATTATGTACACTCCGGTTGGATTTACTCACGAAAGGATGTCGTTGCAAAATTTTACACCAATGTACGAAGAACGCATTTTCGGCCAAAACTCTGGAGCCAGAGTACATTCCATTCCATCTTTATTTAGGCCAATAAATCGATTTTTTGGGGCGAGAAAAACATCATAGTATCTAATAAGGCAAACAATGCACTTCATATTTGGGATCGCTCGATGAAAAAATATCGCCTTAGTGTCGTTATAAACGATACTTGTCGAGTTTCTCATATTTCTAAACCAAAAAAATATCCAAGTACTATTCAGCTTCACCATAGTGATTGCAGCCGTGTGTGATGAGAACAGAATAAAGTTGATCTCTTATGGGAAGTAAACTCAGCCTACCATTGTATATAAACAGTACATAAAACTAATTCACGTTTTAATTACATCTCAATGAGCCTTGGTTCTTTTATCCCTGTCGGTAATATTTGAACCACTCCATCAAAAGCTTAAATAGTAAAATAGGATTTATCGGTTGTTGGAAAAGATTAATAACCATTAACCTCCTGCGCCAAATCGGCGTGTATCGGCTACTTCTGTAAATAATGGAACGTTTTTTTGTTGAGTATTTGTGAGTATGATTTTAATCGATAAAAAAATACATTTTAAAATGAATCATAATTTTACATTTCGTAACTTTTAACAGCGTGTTTTATATAGTTTTAAGTCCTTTTTTAATCAAAACTATCTCTGATTCTTTTACATTGTTAATTTTTAACCTTGATGTTTTTCTGACTATTCGTGTCTTTTCCAAAGCTATCTTATCATCTTTATTAGTTTTTAGCTTACTTCCCATATTTTTATCCAGTATTGTGTGAAAGTTTTAGCTGATAAACTAAGGTAGCCAACAGGAAAAAGATTTTAAGTTATTTGATATTTTTGGAGTTTTTATCGGCTTTATTTATTAATGTCGAAAAGTCACCTTAGGGTAGCGTAGTATAATTTAATCAAACAGTATTTCACTTAAGTTTGAATAAATAAGCACTTTACATCTTCATTTAATGGTCCGACTTTAACAGGGTGTGAAAGGTAGCTTGTTTTTTCACGTAACTTTACATTGTTTATATTGTCAAGGTATCACTCTGTGATCAGTCAGTCTGATCGATATGATGTTTGTCCATGAAAGACTTTTTTATTTCCAGTCAGAGATAAAATATCATACATCCAACCCTTCTCTATTCAGCTGGGATAATTAAGAATGGCCTGCTCCATTTAGGAACCTTTATAAATGACACTAGACCGGTGCCTTCTTCTGATTAGCTCCTGAAATTAACTTTATCACAGTTGGTGGAGTATGTTTCTGCAGAAAACGTGACGTGTTTCTCTTCTAACGCAATAACAAACTTTAAACCTTTTTGATGTTCTAACCTTCAAAAACGGTACAAAATACATCATAAAACTAAATATGCTCCTTTCATAACTGAACAGAATTATTGAAATATTCAACGTGTTTTCAAAGTTTAATAACATGAACATCATTATATGACTTTTAATCTGAACTACTATTCGTCTTAAGGAGGACCACATTTCTTTTAAGGGACCATCCACTTATCTTTAACTCAAATTCCCTATGTCTGAGTATTGCCCACCTGTTAAGATTCAGATTATTTAAAGTTAACCAACAATTCTGACATTAACTTACATTTATTTCGATCATTGGAGTTTATTTACGATCATTTCCGAGTCACAAGCATTAACTTTTGAGTGATAAATTAAGATGATTCAACGGTTATGACCTTAAAGAAATTTGTAAAGTCCAAGACAACGTTATATTGGGTATAATTAAAACTCTGATAATAAATTCACTCAGTTCTTTTTCCGAATTCTATGAACCGGAACAGATTAGAGGCTGTAGTATTAAACTATCAAATAAATTTTTTGAAAGTATATTCAATGCCCATGATTAAGATTTTTTAACATTCCAAACTCATCAAGGTGGTATTGTCACAAGTTACTTTTGACTCATCGTATTAAAGTACAAAAAAGTATGTTTTATCAATGGTCACTCACCATAATGTCATTTCGTAGGTGAGATACTTGAGATTATTAAAACTTTAAATTCATTTTTTAAGATCATACTATCAAAGTCGAGGGAACTAAGGTGAAAATCGACGAGTTAAACCGGCAAAAAAAGTATCATCGAATCCGGTTCGTTTTCACGCATGTATTGTAGATAGAGTAGGCGGTCTATTGCGAGAAAAGTCTATCATATCAAAATTCCAGATTGAAAGTATGAAAGAAGAATAATGTAGATACTAATATATATCAAAAATACCTCGCACATAATTCTGGATTTTAAAGCATCTAAACTCAGCCAGACTCTATGAACATTTACGATCAATCCTTAAAAACTTTTTGAAACTGAGTTAATTGTGAATGAATAAAAATTATTAAATCAACTTGGTGGGATCTTAAAATGAATGCGACCACTTAATCGTAGCTGGATGATGTCACGATGGATGGTCGGGGAAGATACGACCGATCAAGTTTTACGCGAGTTCCAATGAATTAGAAAAGTGTTTAAAATCTTTGGAAAGGTCATTTAATTCAATTGCAGATACTGAATTTATGAGACAATTTTATGTTTATTACGTTTTTAGCTTAAAAGCAACAATACTAATTCTATAAGTTGCTCCTTCATATCCCAATAATGGCCAATGGTTTTATTATTTCTATGAGGCACCTATCATATATTTTTGATATTTCTATAGTTACTGTGTTGAGGATTTGGATATTTTAATGTTTAGAAATGTGTCGATGGATGAAAAATCATTGACAATTGGGGATAAATTCAGGTGTTCAAACCTTTCTTCACTGTGAAACAGAATGGTATGTGGCAAAATATAATGAATATGTATCTTGTTCTATTCCATTAGGTTTTGTAGATCCTGTTAATGTAACCAAGTATCTTTCATATTTGGTTTGATTTTTGCAACAAATTTATGCGCCTTTTCTTCATTATCTTTGAAAACGAACCATCGTATCTTTTACAGTTCAGATGTCCATATCTAGTATAAGAGCAGTTAGTTTGTTTCTGGAGAATGAGACTCCAGCTTTTTAAATCAGGGCGAATAAAACCTATCCTGGTATATTTCGAAGGAATCTTTTGTTTAATTTAAGTCTTCGGGGTTACTTTAAAAAGTAGATTTTGACCGCCAAAGGCTTCACTCTCCTCCTTTCGCGGTATTTCATAATTGCGAATTTTGGGCATTGGTTAGTGTAGAACTCTCATCCAATAAAAACCTAACCTTCCACCAGCTCGCAAGGATGATCTTGCCTCTGTTGCGGCATCTATTTCTCGGAAGCGTTTGAGACTGTAGTTGTAAATAACCGTTAAAACTAACTCTTTTAATCATGGTACTTGTATCTAACACGTGACTAATTCGATTCAAAAAAATAGAATGATTTAGGATTGCGAATAACTTTACAAACAATTTTTCCTAAGGATATTTAGCACATAGACAGTTGGAGAAAGAAATATGGTCTTAACTCGACTTTATCTGATATTATTCATGAAATACTTAGCATTCGGTCATGATAAACTTTTTATGAATTAATTTATTGAAACAAAGGAATTGGTAACTTTTAAACATCGTTTTTGGATAATCTTTACTTATTCAGAATACTATAACCTAATTGAAAGTCACCCTCTCCCATCAAGATATTGATGCGCGCGCACTCTTTCTCGCATTCTATTGTTTATTGTTAGCTAGTCCTGAAACTATTTTATGAACCTTACTCATCATCCGAAAAATATAACAAGATTATTTATACTCTCCGAATCAAGGTCTCTAGAGTGACAACTTAGGAAAAAACTTTTATCGTGTGAGATTTTGTGTTATTATCACTTATTAAATCACTGAAGCTACAAAATAAATCGGTAAATAAAAATGTTTGAAAATATCAGTAAAATTCCAAAAGATTGATTTTAAAGTGGATTATTTTAATACTTAAGGGCTCTACTTTTCCGATTCTCTGGTGTGGAAACTACTTATAGAGAGTATCATACACTAACTTTAAATGCGACCCTCACTCAATGAGGAAAAGCTCTCATCAAACCTATCATATCAGAGGCTTTTAATGGTATTTCATCATTAGCTTTTGCATTCATCAGTTTTTAAATTTATCTGATCGGATGTTCACAAATCTGTGAATCACACAAAGATGACAGTTTTGCGTCAACACCAAATATCGATTGATGAATTATATTAATTTAAAAAAGCCTTTCCAAATATTATGGTCGTTAGTTTTCAAAAATTTTAATGTGTTTAGATTATAATAACGGTGATTGAAGAAGCCCGAAATTCAAACATAATACTACGGGGGGAAATATTTTTGGCTCCAATTAGAACGTTATTTCGTACACCAGCATCGTTATTATGGTGGCATGGTAGTCAATATTCTGAAATTTAATAGGGATACTAACGGGAGGGATAGACTGTGAAAGAAAACTAAATTTTATGATAATCTTTTATCAAATGTTTTTAGGCTTATTATGATGCAGACGAGTGATTCCGACGAGTCTAATATGCCCGGTCACTAAAGTTTGTTTGTTTATCTAATTCTAACGATAAAAATAAAACTAAACAGATGACTTTCATTTTTAAATTTTATTCTTAAGCAGTATTATTGAAATATTATGAAATGAACTATAATTTTTGGGAAGTTAAAATAATTTAAAGAGTACTGAAGGTCGCTTAAAAGTGAGTCCAAAATAAGTTAAGGAAAAAAGTTTAAATTCAAACCATAAGTAAACACGGTTCATTCTGTAGATCATCTTGAATCATATGTTTGATTTTTAATGGTTTTGAAAATATCAAAAATTATGTTAACGAAAATATTCGCGAAAGATCGTATCTTTAAATTTAAGTTAAAGCGGTATCTTTAGACTGAGCATTTAGAATTTTTTCATGATCCAGAATTTAAAAAAATCAAGTTCTCATCCATGTTAGTCAAAATTATAGATTCGAAAATACAAAATTTTTCACTATATTCAGCTTAAAGAAGTATATTTGTCTGAAATACTCTTTAAATCACTTATAAAATGATAAATTATATTTTTAGTGAACAGTTATGATGTGTTTATTATAATTATCTGAGATTTGTGAACAGAAAAGATTAAAAAATCAAAACAGGCGACATAATTTTTTAAGAATTCTCATTTCTCTATATGAAAAATTTTAAGATTATTTTCGTGACTGTAAACATAAACTCGCAGCGAAGATAGCTGAATAAATCATTATCGCGACAAACTTTCTATTTATAAACTTAAAACTCAAATAGAATATATTTTGACAATCCCATTCCTCGAACGGCCTCAGTTTATGAAAATACGTTAATTGGGATCCGTGCTGGTGAAGCCTTACAATCACCGAACATCTAACGTCTTCTTGAACATTTAAGAATAAAACGTAACGAGTTTATGGAGAGACACAATGGTTAACTGATCGCTGTAGAGCTTGAAAAGGTTACAAATTTTACTAACTACATTAAAATCCATCAAAAAGTTATCTTTCAGAAACAGTTTTTAGGTTTTGTGATTATACCTCGAGGGTGGATTTGTTTGAAGAGTCTTATATAACCTGAGCACGTATAATTTAAATTAAAATTTTTATTTTTTGGTCAACTCCTAGGAAGAGTAGACTGTGATTAGAAGCTTCATATTTATTCCTAAGCATGCGCATTTGTTAAAAAAAATAATTTCGTGATCTAAATAAAGAAGGGAATCTATTGGTTATATGGAGAAAAATCGAAGCAACGATAGTCAAATCTATAAATGAATGAACCAACATTTTTTCGATTCTAACACGCAACAATAAATAACGAGCATAGACGAAGCTAAAAATCTTTTCTATCCATTAAAATGACTTAGGTCAGAACTTATCAAAATACAAAGAATATCTTCATTTTTAAATAAAAGGGAAACACGAAATCAATTTATTTTGCATCATGTCTTATAAATTTTTCCGCCAAGAATATAAATTTTGCACGCCACGATTTGTTAAAAACTTTTTAACCATTTACTGTTTTGATCCGGTGAGTGCTAGAGTTGCGGTGAGTTTAAAGGGAAGTTTCTGGCTTATTGTGACAAAGTACGAGGGCCTCCTTTCGTATTCTTAAATAAAAGGGAGGAGACGTCTTTTTTCACAAAGAACCCACTCAGTTGAGCTAAGGTTCCTCTTAAGGGTGTGTAAGAATCATACACTACTCAACGCCTGATATTTAAGTCTAAACAATGGTGCCGAAGCGCAAAACCTGGAAGGTAATTCCTCACCGAATAACGTAAACTTCGTTTGAGGGACTTTGATAGATTCTACTCATCGTTAACATACAAAAAACCTTTGGCTCGTTTAAAACACATATATATATTATCATCCCACTTTTTAAATGTAACAATGAGACTTATCAGTGTCAATTCTTTAAAACGAACGGTTCGGAATTATACTTATTCGCTGTTTCAAAAACGTACAAATCCCTGAAAAATTGTCAGGTATAGTGGAATAAAATTGAAAAACGTTAAGTTCTTAGAATTATCTAAAGTATAATTTAATCAATCAGCTGGTTTGACACCTCTAAAAGACGGTGGAACTCCAGAGAATGTGGAAATATTTGATCACCACCTCAAAGAACTAAAATTAGATTATGAAAATGAATTTAAAATATTATGAAACCGAAGATGTATCAGTGAATAAAAAATCCAAGAGGCTGATACAACCTGACAATAAGAAGTGATATATGGATGAATGTAAAAATCAATTCGCGTTGTGTCCATATGATAAATTGTGGAAAAGTTGAGTGCTTTTCTGACATTAAAATGTTTGGAAAATCGCATTCGGTTTAGTGATATATTCACTGCCTGATTCTAATTGAAACGCGCTTTGGGTCTGTTTACCGTATAATGACAAAATAAATTAATCGCTTGAATAATTTGCGAAGAGTAGACCAGTGTTTGGTCCTGACAGAATTTAGTAAGATATTCATGTATTCTCGGGGCCTCAAAAAGCTAAAATAATTTTACGGTTGATTTTTAAAAAATTCTACGCTCCGTATTCTACCTGATAAATTATATGATGTTAATTTACCTCCAAGTTTAATAACCACCATTAGTGCGGAAACGGATGGCGGCGAGAAAATTTAACATCAAAGAGATATAACAAATTGCGTTAAGAATAAAAAGGATTATTACGCCTTTTTATCACCTAACCAACCAAACTGGGGTGAGATCATCAGTATGAAGTATATTTGAAAAATTTGATGAAGATTTTATTAAAATCAACATCATAACTCAAAGTCTCTTGGCAGATATCGCTGATTACTTCATTTAATTTTGAAAACAGTGAATATATTTCCAAAGGGCTTTAACAAAATTGGACAAAACCTTCAGACGCAATTTATAAACACTAACTTTCTACATTTTTAATAATTCGATAAAAAGGTACAAAATTATTATGAAGAAAAGAAGGGATGAAGTTTTAAATGTGTACGCCAAGCCGAATTAGAGTCAAAAACTTCCATATTTTGAAAAATAATTAAATGAAAATTTTAATTTCAATAAGATAAATATCCACTGTAATAGAATATTAGACATGCGTGGAAGGTTTTTTTATCTTTATGGACAATCAAACTTCCAAATTTTATATACTTGAGAAAATTTGTCGTACCTCCTATGAAATTTAAACTTTTATTGAGGTTTCTTAAAACACAACCCTGATGAATTTCGTAATAAAATATATGGGATGATGGACACGATCATTTGATTGAATGGAGTTTTATAGAAAGTTACTTTAATGAACAAGCGACTTAGATTAGTTTTGGCTATTCTACGCGTGTAATTCTAAAACGGCTGCACAATTCTCCATAACTGTATAGAAATAGAAATGTGTCAGTACTTCTTTTGCCTTATGGTAAGATGAAAAAAATATTGTTCCATAAAAATCCTAGATTAACGTGACAATCATTAAAAAATACATTTAGAGTCCATCATTTTATATGTTTGTATTCCTGAATCTCCACTGCTTTCGCCTACAAAAGTATTAAATTTTGAATGTTAAAAAAAATTTAATTGATTTAAGGAGCGGAGAATATGGATTGATCAACGTGGTAGAAGGAGGTAACATATGAACGATTTATTCGATAAAGTCAAAAATTCTACAATTTCAAAAACATAATTAAAAATACTCATTGAATTGGGGCTTTGTCCCATCTATTTCGATTGTTCTAAATGAGATTACTATATTCATTTTATTTGAGTGTCAATATTAAAATTATCTTGGTATAAATTCTTCCAACACATCTACATAGTATATCTTTTGTTATCAAATCCATAGTTAGACGTGAATGAGAAAATTTATATTAAAATATTAAAACGACGCTTCAGATAATATAATAAGAATCTCAAAATCAGTGTGGTAATCTTAAAAGGTAAGTCAATTTTTATACTTCTTGGTTTAAATAAATCTATCGTGTGATTTGAAATCTGAGTCTAAAATGATGACATTTGAGTTAAAACGGAAAATGGTGATGTTTTATGTCACCTAACGCGCAGGCTCAGAAATTTAAAAGGACTGTCTACATCCAATAATTCTCCAAACAATGAGCTCTTCTCTAGATTTTTTCGATATAAAATTTATCATCGATTGTGGTTCAGTTTATTTAAAGTATAAAAATACCTTAGATAGAACAACATCTTCTTATGTGTATGACCCAATCCTGGAAGAAGTACAAAAATATCAAAACCTATTTGAAAATTCTGATATTTCACCAATTGGTAAGTTGTTGTGTGACGATAGATCGCGTTAAAAATTGCATCGAGGCGTATTTTTTCCATTTGTTTTAGAAATTGCTTATTACAGTTATTTAATCGACAGATTGTCTTGATTATGCCTATTTTCTTTTGCAGAATAAAATTTCAATGTCTTTGCCGGTATTTTTTTGAACAACATCAGGTTTTTCTCTCTAATAACGCTTAGGTCCGGGGTATTCTTCCCATCTATGACTGTTTCGCATCTTTACTACCTTTGGGACTAAAATCGGGCATAGTCGTTGATTTTGGCTACAACTACTGCCGTGTATCCCCAGTTTTACTTCTTTATTAACAGCTAGGTGAGCTTTTATTTTCCAATCGAAAACGCATCTAAAATTACTTCCACCTCAACTAGATTTCTTCAAATGTGATGATTTAATTGTAAAATAAGCCAGATATTTAAAAAACTAAAAGAGTTAGGACTTCTTCTCCCAGATTTCAACGGTATTTCTTCTTTCAATATTAGACGAGACTAATTCATTTTATAATGAAATTATCTGTTCGATTTTCTATGTATATAAGATTTGAACGACATACAATTGAAAAAATACCTTCCTACAATCGGAATACACGCGGAATTTGATTTTCGGGGATTTATTAGGTCTATTCTATTTTATGAATCACCCGACGATTGTTCCATAACCCAAATAATACTTGAATCACTGCTAGAATGTCCGATAGACGTTCGAAGAATATTAGCCTCAAATATTGTACTTTCTGGAGGCTTAGCTGGAATTCACAATATTCAGTAAGCCACGGGGATTAAATTTAAACCAAATCGAGTTTGCCTAAACAACCTACCCCAACATTTTCTTAATCAACACTCTTTTTTGAGACAACACATATGTACTTTGAAGTGGTATACAATGATCTAACATCAGTTTTTACACTATATACTTTACAACCATCTTTATTAAATTCAGTCCAAAGCGCTTAAATATTAAAAACAGCAATGATTCCATCGTTAAAAAAATCAATGTTAAAACTCATACAAATTATGAATATAAAGATATTTAAGGATATCTATAAGATAAGGCCGCATCCGTTGCGCTAGCGCGCGCTACCGCGTGTTAACGGCTATTTAAAATTTATGCTTAAATATCGAGTAAATTAAAAAAATTTTAAAAATTAAAAGTGTTTTCATTTTAACTTTATCTTACCTGTTAGTTTGTCTTTTTTATTCCTATCTATCTTCCTTAAGAATATGATCACTGAAAACCTATTGTCTTGGTTTATATTATTTTATAATATATAAGTATTTTTCAATTTTTTTATTTTTAAATATAGTAATTTTGTTATGTTTGACATAGAAAATCATGAAATAGTATACATGATACCATCATATAAAAATTTCTTTTGTTGGTGATTAAATCACTTATAACAATAACATGATCATTCACAACTCTTTTTAGAAAAAATAAACATTGACAGGAGTGTGATTATTTCTTCTCTATATTCAAATTTTAGATGAAACGACCGCTCTTTGTTCAGTCCTAAATTAACGTTTAATTTGAGAATTTTATTTGAATTAGATTGGGTTTAATTACATTAAAAAATACTTCTCAATTATAAATGCTCGTAGTGATTTTTTGAATTCTAAAATTGTAAAAATTTAAACAACTAAAACTAATTTTGATCTTATATTTACGAAAATGTACGAAAGTAATACTATGTCTTAAATTTTCCGAATTCTAAGCGTTATTTTGTGTAAATAATTACAACAGCCTTTTTTTAATGACTGCCAATTATATCAGCGGTGTCATTGATATTGTATGATTTTATATAAATAAAATTACAATTTATATATTAATTTTTTACATTTCAAGTGTTTTTAAAGTTTTTTGTCTCTATCAAATTTTAGAAATATTTTCGAAAACCAAAATTATGACCCATTGATTTTAGTTTTCAAGGTGGAAATTTTATTTTCGATTTTTTACATTCAGCAATTTCATTTTTAATTATATCCCAGTCATGCAGTTGTAGTCTACAATAATCAATTTTTAACTCCAATTAAATCTAACCAAACTAAACCTTTAAGTTATTTTATCGACAAAGTACGATAAAATTAAAATATTTCCGATATTTTTTCACATTTAAAAGGGTTTATCTACTCGAGTCATTAGACTATTTGGTCGAAAATGAAAAAAAGTACAAAAACTTGAAGGGACTAGATTTTAAATGCCATCCACACCTGACGCCGCCTCACTTGTTACCGCTGGCTGGTGGTATTTTTTTCATTTATTCACAGGATTTATTGCTAGTCGAATTTCGAACTTTAATGATTTATACCTTAACAAGGATGAATTTTTCGAATTTTTAAGCAAGTGACTGATGAACATTAATTGGCGAGCATCAAACTTAGTCTAATCAACATTTTAAAACTAAACTTTTGATTCTTTTACACAGAGTTGGGTGATATTTCGTATCTAAATGAAACTCTTTTTTATAAAACGGAAGTTTATTGACAAGATAAGACAATTTTACATCAGAACTTAAAATATTAATAAAAATCAATTTTTGTAATCTCCACAGTTTAGCTAACGATACGTCAGTTGTAAAGACCGCTAAAAGAGTTTATCTTAATTATCTGTTACCATTTTTTATCATGTAATTCGTATGATAAACACGTGGAGTCAAGGATATACATACGTGCCATCTTATCAAATAGAGATGTACTCTTTTCTGACACTTTTGTATGGATGTTTGGCTAATTTTCGGCCTCCATTTAGACTTCCTATTTTGAGTCTTAATTTTGGCATAATTGCTGAATTGATGTTTCTGGCATTGCTCAAAGTATCGTGTTCTACACTATTCATGTTTAACTGTCGTACCTAAGTAAATACTGGTATTCTAAATCAGGGAAAAGGTAACTCTACCTTTTTAATTTACCATTATGAGAACACGCGCCATAAACTTTCTGTTATAACTACCTAGTTCACAGGTATCCGTTAACAGATCAGTCTATTTCTTCACTGGGCATGCAGAATTTACCTTCATCTAGCTCTTCTGCCTTTAATGTTTAACATATTCGCTGGAATTCTCGGTTATGATCTCACAACATACTTCCAGGGAGTAACTTAATCAAGTAAACCAGCAATTTCGGATCTTTGTTTTTTCGAAAAGCATATTTTCATTGTTTTAATTTGAGTATCAATCGAAAAAATGTGTAAGAATTAATATTTTTCAAAAAAACAAGTTTCTTTCAGCAAAAATAGGTTTCCTTCCAGTTTAACAAATCGCGGGTTTTCACAACTTATGCACAATAAATACCCTCGTATGCATTTTAATCCATCAATTTTTTGACTTTGGCTCAAATTACCTTTCTAAGAATCCATCCAATATCCAATCACGCTTCCTTTGGATGATCTGCAAAAATTTTCTAATTACTTAAATAAGTTTATCAATTGGATCAAAAAGTCGTTTTCTTATTCTTTTTACCCTCTAAGTCGATGGATTTTCAAACACATCAACTTGAGCTATATCAGTCGTGAAAAAAAGTACAAGTTTCCAGAAGCTCCAAAATTTTTAAACATTAAAGATAATTGATCTACTTTGCCAAATTCAAAAAGATTGATATGTTTTTCTCTCGATTTACCACTGATCTTTGGTTTATTGCTAAGTATTTTTTCTAATAATGTAATAAAGTATTTTCTCGAATATTTGAGATTTCTAACTAAAAATCAGGTTTAAAATTTGGCACATTCTAATTTATAAGTGTTTAAACTAGTTTAAACCAAATATTTTTACAACTTTTTAAACTGAATTTTTGTAACGTTCAAAATTCTTATGTTCAGATCAACGAAATTTAACTTTAAAAATTCACAAAATATTTTTTCAATTATAATATCTAGCTTTCAAAAATTAAATGAAAATCCTTAACATTAGAAATATTTTGTTTAAACTGTATAAGATTTTGAGTTTCTAGTTTAATCACTCGTTTATGATAATTTTCATTTTAAATATTCATCCATGTTTACTGACGCTATTAAGGGATTAAACATAAAAAATTATCATAAGTTTCCTAATTAAAACATTCAATAATCGCATCATCGTATATTTTAAGAATGACAAGAAAATAAGGCTGTATAAATTGTTAAAATATCTTTTCAAAGAAGTTACGATAACTCCCGAGTCATCATTAATCTACCCCGATGCGAGCTCTGCGAACAAACAATTTTAAAAGTCCATCGCTCGTATTGATTTCATAAAAAATAGATTACAAAGATTTTAAGATGCTAAAATCTAAGTTATCATAGGTTATAATAACGTTGAAAAAGTATAGAAATCATGAGCAGTGAAATATATCAGGTACACCCATAAATCTATCATATACTCATCAAAATGAAGCGCGCTTTACATGCTTCATACATGCATGTTTGAAAAGAAAATTTAAAATTTAAAAACTGTAAATATGTCAAATATTTACTAAAAATTTATATAAACATTGAAACGACTCTGCTAAAAGTATACAATTCTCATTTATTAATATCTAGATCAGTCTATATCCCACCTTAAAAAACTGGATTAAAATGACATTCTTGAAGAATAACGTGTGAAAAATTAAGATATTTGAAATTTTTTCAGTCTCCGTTTGGTGCAATAGTTAAGGTTAGTTGATAACCACCATTACATCTCGGATAATGGTACAAGAACACTCGGTTTTTTCTTCAGTTTTGCATAGAATACGTAATGATTTTTTCTCAAATTAGAGCTATTATTATTTTATAGTTATCTTTAATATATGTTTAAAGGTTATAGTGTCCAGAATACCTCAGGGGGAGTGGAAATTTTCACGCTTAAGAATCTAAGAGAAAATTATTAATTTCAAAAAGGCGGTCGATAAAAACATGGAAATGTATTTATACAACGGTGGGGCCCAAATTTGCAATTTTATGAATTATAAAAGGTTAAATTTCAAAATCAATTATCTTGTAATTAAAATAGTTTTTACTTGATTCTTAATTTTGAAAAATTCTATTTTACTGATGGTTTCTGAAAATTCTACCTTTTTAACTGTTACACTTATGTTTTAATTCCTCCTTATTTTAATACTATGACAGAACATAAAAAGTAAATTAGCAGAATATTCTTAAAAATATATATTAAATGCTGAAATGGGCAGAATTGAACTTCTCCTGACTTTTTTATACTTAAAAAAATTTCAAACCATAAGCTTAAAACCAAACAATAACATTTTATGGCTTGATTTTAAGAATCCTTAAACGACCAACGAAAGAAAAAAATTTTTTAAATATCATAATAAAATGAATTTACAATTCCTAAAACAGATAAATTGTATGAATTCAAATGTATTCAAAAAACGACGTCGAAGTTAAGGCTGTTGAAAATGCAAAGGTAGATCGAGATTTTATCTGGGTTGAGTTCCAAACTATAATAGATTATACTCGAATTCGGCTCGAAAGGGAACAATTTTTCCAACTAAATTCTACTCCTATCCTTCGTCTGTTGTCGCACAAGCGCACAATCTATTACATTTTTCAACGAATTTTCCTCAAAATAACCGATAAATTAAATGCCAACACTTCTATGCACGTTCATATTTTCCAAATAATTATTAACGATATTCTTAATTGATAAAGGTCTGAAGATGTAGCGGACATAATGAGTCACCTGTCTGACATCAATTCCACTCATATTTTAATAACATGGACGAAAATGCTGGGAATATTGCACGTATGTTTTATCAACCTGATCAAGTTTTAAATGATATTTTTTACATTGAAATGACTTTTTGTGACATGTAAATTTTTCCACTGATAACGTGCCTGGGTTTTCAGGTCTAATAAAATTGTATCTTGAATTGTTAAAGCAAAGCGCGTAAGGTTTGAACTGGTTTTTTAATTTCTATCGTTTGAGATAATCATATTATTTTGAATATATATTCCCACAGATATAGATGTCCGAATGAAGAGTCAACGCGTTTAATAGCGATTGATAAATAAAATTTTAATAAATTCCATGTAAATGCGCGCTCATCGACAAAATTTGAGCAGGATGAGGCATGGCACGATCTTCGTCGTTGAAGAATAGGTATTATTTTTAATAAATTCGAAATATTGGACGATATTAAACACAGGAAATATAATAAGCACAACAAAATAAACCCACGATAAGTTTAATCGTCATCGGGGGATTTCGTTTTTTCCATATGAATACTCCGTATCTATCAAATGTCCTTCTATCTACTTTATAATTTTTTTACTTTTAATTAAATTTATTTTTTAGTGTCCTCGTAAAATTCACAATATTTAATGTTTATCACGATACACTCATAGCAGAATGTTACTCCTTTTGGATCAAGTTAAATCAAAAAGTCTTTTGTTTATAGTTTTATAAATTATTCGATGCATTGAATTTTAAACTTTTTTAAATTTGATTTACAGTAGTGGTCAAAATCCACTTTAGAAATAACTGTGTAGAATCAATAATGAAAGAAGAATATTCAATTCTTTAAAAGGAAGTTTTGTTGAGAATGATCAAAATGTAAGAAATTCATTGACTAACTCAAACTAATTTCTTAGCTGGAATCCAAAGCGCTGATGTTTAAAAATACGATTTATAATAAAATTTAAAAATTCTGTGCAAAATGTTATTTATCGTTGGTTCAAATCAGAAAGCCAAGTTTGGAGGAGCAAAGATATTTGTTTACAAAGAACATATTTATTTAAGAATCAAAACACCACACAATTTTTTGATTCTGTATTTCTCCAAAAATTATAAATTAATATCGTTTATGAATAAGATTAATGGTTTTAAATTGGTATTTTTAAAATACTTGTTATGAAAAGAAAGTTTGCTCAAAAATGGTCACTTCTTTCAAACATTAAAGTGCTTCAATTTTAAGTTTCTACCTTGTTTTAACACAGTTTGGACGTTTTGCAGTCGAAGCCTGATCGAAAAGACATGAGACACCGTTACATCCTAAAAAACCAATTCCTCAGATGTATGGTGTCTTCAATGTGCTGAGGAGACAGTGATGTTTTGGTGAGTTCAAGTCCCGTACTACCCGACACCAGAAAATACACAGAATTTTCTGTTTGAAGGTGCCCAACAAGAGCTAAGCACTGAACAGCCTTAACCCAGACTGTGAGGTTACACCTAAAAGCCTTCATCAATTTAAACATCCTTTCTGAAGACGCCTGGAAGGGATTAACTTACCCTGGCTCTTCAAAAAACAGCCCGGACCTTATGTTAAAAACTATTTTCATGCATCAAATCCATGAGAAATTCTAACATGTCAATTAGATTTAATTTTTTTAACGTCGACAATTATTGACTCAATTGTCTAAGCTTGAAAATTTTGAATATAAAATCAGTTCGTTCATATATTTTGAATAATATTTGAGTTATAAAATTCAGGATAAAAAATATTGATTAAAAACATGCGCATTTGGCAAATTTTACTTTCTTCGACTCATAAGATAAAAGTGAAAAGTTTTGATCTTTAAAACGAACAAAAATAAGACAAAATTTAAATATTTTTTATTTTAATTGAAATTTTTAAAATTCAACTTATTTGATAATTTATTTATTTTAACACGTGAATAGTTTAAATTATTTTACACATCTTTATGAAAAAATTTTTATTTTAAGTCAAATAATACAAATTTAAATTAAAAATAATTTGTTTTTTGAGTCTACGTATGTACTATAACGTAGACAAGATACTAAAATATTTACAAAATAATTGAAATATTTTCAAGAACTTGAGTTATTTAAATTACAATGTAGAAAATTAAGTAATTTCCAATCTTATTTATTTTATAAGTATATCTACCTTCACATTTATAAAAATTTTAGCATTGTAAAGCAATCATTCAAATGAATATTCTATAATTCCATTCAACCAAGATACGCCTGTATAATTAGATTTGATATCATATAAGAATAGCGTAGACTAATTATAATAATGATCGCCAAGCTCACATGCATAAATTTAAATTAAGAAAATATAACTCCCGCCATTGAACATAGTTCTTACCATACATAATTTCTTGAAATTGTATATCAAATTTATATGAGTCAAATGGTAATTTCAGTGATCATTATACTTAATTTTATACATCATAAGCAACTTTTTTTGAATATATTTTCAAATCCATATTTTATAGTTCTACACTTTAAAAAATTTTGAAGACTGTCCTTCTGAGCCTCGAAATCCTTTGATTTTTTTACATATTTTGAAAAAGAACATAATACTCTCTTGGGATCTCGGCCTATTTACATGTCATAGGGGACATATTGCCAACTTCATTGGAAGAATTATATTATTCAACGTTTCAAAACATTCAAATTTATATCAAAAAGAAAATCAAAATGGTATTCATTACATAAATTAGAAAAGTAAATTCAAAATTTTTTATATACCTCATATAAACCAGTAAAAAATAATTTTAAAAGTATAAGACTTATAAGTATTCATAATTCTGAAATTCGAAATTCAAAACCATGATAATTGAAATTGATGTTTAAGGACTCACTAAAGTAGTTTTCGAGAATTTCATTCATTCTTCAAATCTCGCGCATATCCTCGTAAAACATTGGAAATGCTAAAAAACTTTAAGCAATATAAGTTCCAAAACATCAATATCTGGCATTTAATGAGATTCTGAAAAAATTTTTTTTCAATTCATACTTTTGTGTTGACCAGTATTTATGCTTTCATGGTATATATTTGCGTATTTGTTGTTTCTAAATCAACCGATCAATATCTACTTCGAGAAAATATTTTTCCCTTTCTCTTGTTATCATTTTCATAACTATGTCGAAAGTGACATCAAAAACACCAGTTTAACCTTCTTTGAAAAAAGATCGTAACATAAGCATAATTTTATATTTTGAAAAAAATTATCTCAACTTCAATATTTTACACACAGTTGTTCAATGTGAACTTTAAATTTAATATTCGTTGAGATAAAAGTGGCAGAGTATTTTTGATTTTCGAAATTTATGTCAACGTAAAATCCCCCATAACCTTCATTCGCCCACTAGGGCAATGTATGATTCCCCGAAGAAGACTCAAATAAACCATTTTAAGTTAATTTTTTGAAGAGGTGTCAAAAATAAATATTTTATGTATTTTTTGAGCTAGGAATAAAACCTACCCGGAAGAATTCTTAAGAAAAAAATTCGCCTTTCTCGGTTTGTCGGTGAAATAGTCATGTCAGATCTATAACTTTAAAAAAACTAACAATTTGTTAAAATCTAAACCTGCGACAAAATTTTTAAAAATATGCAAACAAATGATATGCATCTATTTTTTTCCGCTTCACATTTTATCAACGCCGAATAGTTTAACTATGCGTGAGAAATTTCGGCAAAGAGAGTTACATTTGCATTTAACTCATTTTAAAACTCGATAATCAACTAAAAACAAAGCTTTCACAAAAAATAATATTTATTTAATCTATGTCAGTTAGCAATGGATTTAGAGCTTTCATATCAACAGAGACCCATCCATAGTTTGCAATCCTAATATTAAAGCAAACACTTACTGTAATTTAACATCTGAAAAAATTTTCTTTATCCTTTCTGAGAATTTCGTTTCCATAAGCATTTGATGATAAGCTCTCAATGACGATGGTGAAGCAAAAAACCAAACGAGATCTTGATCGTTAGTAATCTGTACAGTTCGTACTAAATCCAAGAATTCACAAAGAACCCCATAATCTTTGATTTCGAGTATTTTTTTATCCGCAGCCTCGCTTTTAAATATCTGTGTCATCGACAAACAATGTTTTATATTTTTTCTTATAATTGAAGAGAGTAACGACAAGAGTGAAGCTACAAAAGGAAAATCGTCAATCTGATCTGTTAGCAAACAGATGTAATCAGCTAAATGGGACGAGTCGAACATTGTCTGCAAATGTTGATGATTTAAGATAAGTTCTGACAAACATTTACTTGCATGTGTACTTATATTTCGGTTATTATAGAAAATCAGGCAATTAAACGCCTCTACGAAACGCGTCTTGGCCTCAATCCAATTTTCACCACAATTAAGGAAAATATCTCTGAGATAGTTCATAATAGAAATTATAAATTCTTCGTGGATGGGGATACGTGGGTTAGAGGATATTTGAAACAACTGGTTTAAAAATTGATCAATTATACTTTTAGCATCCAATTCGCTACAATTTGATAATTTCTGGAGATAATCTTCAACAATTTCTTGAGGAGCTTCATTAGATGTTGAAGATAAAATTCTGAGACATTCTTGATGCAACTCTGAGAAAAGATTCATCGTGATAATATATGCGGCGGAGTGCGGCTTGTATTTATAGTGACCACCACAAGTAGTTTTTTGGTACTTTCTATTTCAAAAATAGGAAATGACAAGATTATTCTTCTTGTGGCTAATTTGATAATTTTATAAAAAAAAGTACGATTATTTTGTGGGTCCATCTATTAAAGAAAACATCTAGCATATAGAGTTGAAAAAGATAAAATCATTCGATACAAAAAAATGCTGATATTTTTATTGTAATCTGTTTAATGAATGAATGAAATTATTAAAAATAAAATCTTCCTTGATTTTTATGTTATTTGTCTTACATGTGGTTTCTTAAATAAAAATAGGCTGTTTAGCTTGATAAATTTATACAGGGATTTGCATCCATTTTCGTCAATTTTCCATTCATTTTCGTCAATTTTTCATTCAATTTCGTCAAAAATTTTTTTAATAATTAAAATTTATATTTAAAAAACAAGGGTTTTATGCGCAAATAGTCTGTATATATAGTCATAGAAATTAATTTTATAAATCCTTTTTTCTTCGCGATTCAACGATCTTCGTATATATCGCATCATGTTTCGCCAGTATCCCGAACAATCGTCAGCTGATATTGAATTCCCGCACTCTGTTATCAAATTCATTGAACACGCTTTCATTTTGTGGTGCTGCATATTTAACAAAATCCTTCCATTTCGCAAAACAGTTCTCAATTGGGTTGAGAAAAGGTGAATAAGGAGGAAGATACAAAAGAATATGTCCATTATTAGCGATTATTTGTTGAATAGAGGCACTCTTATGAAATGGGACATTGTCCATTATCAAAACGACTCTATTCATATTTTTTTGCTGCCAATTCAACCATAAATCTCTCCATATATTGGCCATAACACAATGTATTATACGCAGTTAGAAGTGTTTCAAATTTTCAACACCGATCTTGCTAATTGCGGCACATAGAGAAACATTACGCGATCTTAATCCAGGCGATGAGACAATTGCCGGTTCTCCTTTTTAGAGTATCCTCTACAAGCTCGCATTGTTGCACAAAATCCCGCTTCGTCAATGAATAAAAATAGGCGATCATCTACTTCGAGTAATTTCATAAAAGCCACAGCATATTCATATCTTAACTCAATTGTTCTGGCATCATTGCCGCGTTCAGGTATTAAACTTGTTCGCTTTAGAGTATAATGGAAATTTTTAATGTTCGACAAATTGTGGATTTCGAAACCGAAATATTAATTGTGGCTAGATTGTTTTGAATGCCTTTTAAGGTAACACAGGCATTTTCATCAACCATGTTTTTATTGATAAACACGTCTCTTCGTTTAACTTTATGTTTCTTGGCCCACCGCGGGGATTCGCCAATATACTTCCAGTTTTCCGATATAACAATATTACACTTGATACTGTTGTTCTTTTAAAATTAAACCATTCTGCTATCTCGGATGCCGTTTTTCCTTCGTTGTATTTTACTATTATTTGATTCCGTTCTTCTGCTGTTAACTTTTTTTTGTTCATAGAATAAATAGGTATTAAAATTATAAATAAAAAAAATTTGACGAAAATGAATGCAAATCCCTGTATGAACTAAATTAATACCTGTACGACCCGTAGAATAAGTGATAATTTGATTACTTAATTCGTCAAGCGTGATCAATATTATGAAAGATTTGAAATAAGAGAAATATTTTGTTCAATTTCATGATAGGTAAAAATCCATGTTTGTTATTTTTGTATAATTAACCACGTAAAATTCTAAAAAATCTTCAAGATTTTATTTAAAATCAAATCATTGAAGCATAAAAAGTTCTATATTTATGTCTTCAATTTTTTTCTCAATAAACAAATGTAAAAATCTTAAATTTTGTCATACTTTTCGTTTTATTATTTTTATAAATGCCTCAAATAACATATTCAGAACGGTTTATCGTTGAATATCGCTTCCTTATATTCGTCTTGATTTTATCATTCTAGGTTTACACAATGCGATGTAAAAATTAAAATCATTTTCATGAAAGCATTTCTCTTTCTATATCTACGTTCTGAATAAATATTTGGGTGAACATTTATCGACTTTTTACCTTAAACACATGTTTAAAACGATTTTATAGAAACTCTAATTCTCATAATAACGCATGTAAATTTCAAAACAAAAAAATCTTAAACCATAAAATATCGACTCAGGTTTTTTAAATGTTTTAAGATTTTCAAAATGAATATTTTTAAACTAAAAGAACATAACACCGTGATATATGATGCATGAAAATTAACATCAAAACAAAAAGAATTTTTTTCAATTTATGATCCAACATGAAAAGCTAAGAGCAAAATAAAACTGTTCTAAAACAAAACCTACTGTTTTGAAACATTGTTAAAACTTGATTTTTTCGTACTAGTTTGAAAAAAAGGAAATGTTAAAGCAATTTAGTAACGGCTCGCCCACGCGAAGCTATTTTAATCATACTCGAGCAGATTAAATCTTGAATAAGATTTTCAAAAATAAGCCCACATAAAAGATCGCTGAATCAATTCGATAAATAAGAAAAACCCTGAAAGGTAAAATTCTGTTGTGAAAATGTCAGCTGGTTGTCTTATTAGGTCTATGATAAAGATATCAAACGCCTTCGAGATTAAAAATATCCAGTTGGATTCTTAATTAAAACAATGTAATTCAATTTGTTAAAATCAATATTTTTATTGAATAAAAAATACCAAAACCTCATTCTAACTTTATAGTACAGCCATGTAGCTATCCTATTGAGTCGAAATAAAGTAAATAACCCTATAACTCATTCAACGTCTTATAATATATAAATTTAACTAGAACAGTAGATTTATCATACTGGTTGTGATTTTCATGAGTTATATATTTTAATTGAATAGGCGTTGAAGAATTATTTTCAAAATTTTTGCAAACGTCGTCGATCAATTTTTATTTGCACGATATTTCGCATGCTCATTTGACTGGTCACCAGGCAATTGATACCATTTAGCTTTTTATTATGAACCCTGATTGCATTTTATGGAGAAAACCCGCATAACATTTTTTCATAGTTGTTTTCATAGTTGTTCATTTTGTATTTTCTCAGAATTGAATAATAAAATTTAAAATTTTTAATCCCCGATGTAAAAGTTCCAAGTTAATCTTTAAATTTGAATTAAAATTTTATACTTTAATTTGAGTGAATTTCAAAAGAAAGAGTCAAGGAAATATCTCAAGAACCCGCCCTCGCTTCGAGAGGTAGAATATGAATATCGAATGAAGCAACTGAATTCAAAGACTGTGAAATAGAGGGTTGCTCTTCTTGGATTTTCTACGTTCAGAACATATACTTGTGGGTTTTTTGATCTTTTAGAAGAACTTAATTGAAAAAATAATTTAATCATTTTAATCAATTAGAAATTTAATGTCATACATTTCACCTTGAATAATATTTAAGGTAATTGCATCATTTGACATACTTTTTCAGAAAATATAATTATTCTTTAAAAATGCGTCAAGACTTTCCAACGTTTTTTTCGGATAATTGATAAAAAGTTAGCCCGTATACCTTTATTTACTCGTTTGATAAACTTGAGAATTCTACACGACCAATAAATAACATGAGATTCATTTAATCTTAATAAAACACAAAACAGTGTTTCAAAAGATAAATGATTTTAAAATGATACGAAATTTCTGTTTCAGCTAGAATTTATCAAAATATTTTCAAAAATTCAAATTAAATGGCGTAAACATTGGAGTTTAATGATTTCCAGGAGGTATAATAAATCTTGAAAGACACTCATAAATTCCTAATTCGATTTTAACAGATAAAATTTTAAAGATTTTCAAATTTCTGTGACAATATAACACGTAAACGTATTCTAATACCTGTGGATAAATTGATCACCATATCAAGAACTTGAGGAAAATTCTGACTTGAATAATCTCACAGTGAGTTCTTGTGCGTCTTTTAAAGCATGTGTTCACTCAAAGTAAAAATATATGGAAAGATAGTCTCGATCCAAAAACTTTGAATGTAATCTTGAATTTTATTTATTTTATCTTTAATTTT
Source organism: Neodontobutis hainanensis (assembly GCA_024349245.1). Lineage (NCBI taxonomy): Eukaryota > Metazoa > Chordata > Actinopteri > Gobiiformes > Odontobutidae > Neodontobutis > Neodontobutis hainanensis. Next base: position 89,516 of record JALDNG010000330.1, on the reverse strand, counting down.
TGAAATCTCATATATTACACAATTTTGATATATCAGAGTAGTCATGCCAAACAAAGTTTTGTCACATATACGGTATTGTTGAATGTATATCAAATAAAAATAGAATTACCTTTACAATAAATACTTCCAATAATCAATCTTTTAACGATTGAATATTTAATAATCTTTTTTGTGTAGCAAGGATGGGGTAAACCTATTTGGGTTACTTTCGAATGCAGTTTACTTATAAGTAAGCATTTTCTCAAAGTTCTTTTCAGCAACATGCCATCTTTCGGCACCCTGTCGATGGGAAGACACGAGTTATCGGGAAGTGTGAGACTTTCCCCGCTTAAACTTTAACTCTCTCCTTGGTCCATAAGAGCAACCATACCTCTTCTGCACTTATTCGTGATGAATGTATGATTATCAGTCACCAGATAGTCCCGATTAAATTTTAAAACTCGTGAGAATATCATTTTCTTTTAATATGTATGAGAGAATTTAGTTATTTTTTCAATATTCAAATTTTTAAATATTTGAAAGCAAAATCCAATTTTATTCTGTTACTATTATATAAAAATTCCGAATAATTATATATCTTGCTTGATTCAACACTTCTTGATGCGGTAAGATGAAACTTTTGATTCCCTGATTTCAAATAAAATATTTAAATTTTGATATATTTAATTTTTCAGACAAAATATTAAAATAAGTTTTATATTCAACAAAATATATTAATTTTAAAAGAATTTTCATTTGTAAATATTTGCACTTTCCTTATTTTGATTAATTTCAATTAAAATAAGGTTTTTGTTTGAATTAAGCCAAATTTTTTTTTGAATTTAGCGACTTAACAAGATAAAATTTTTGAAATTGTGTCAGGTTTTTTGAGGAAAAGATTTATTTGCTTTAAAAGTAGAAAAAGGATATAATTCATAAGACTGAAAGTCATATTAAACCCATCTAAGACATCGAATGCGCAAAGGAAATGGACTTTCATAAAAATTTGGATACTTTCCAACAGTCTGATATAAACTTTATATGGGTTCATCCTATGAAGGTGTACACACAACAGATTCAGAAATGTATATTTGATAATAATCGTATAAAAAATAGTTTATTTTTATGAATCAGATTTGTTTAGATCAAATATATGACTGTACATATCAAAAAAGTCACTTTAAAGATAAAATTCAAACTCAAATGAAAGATGAAATTTGAAAATAGCTCCATTCCTCTTTTTTTCCTCAAGCATCGTTTTAATCAGTTTTTGAGTTCAAAACAATGTGAAATTATAAAATACCGTCAATAGTTGATAAAGATATCTCTTCATTTTTGAGCTCATACATACGCTATTTGAAAACAAATTTGATTTATTTTGCCGCCTATTTTCTCTGAAACATTGATTAACATCACATATTATTTCCATGCTATCGTGAGAGAGCAACAAAGAATAATCTCTGGGACCTCCTTTCCTAAATTGTACCTTTCTCCTCAACACGAGCCGATTCCGTCTTTTTTAGATTCTTTTTTTTTATATTTTATGAGATAGATTTTTTGGGCATATTCATCAAGAAACATTGCTCATAGTAATATCGAATAAACGTGAAGGCGATTCTTGGATGAATAAAAATCAAAGGCATGATACTATTATTGAAAACAGAGTCAACATTTTATTTAACGTTTTTGAAAAATATAAATCATAGGATAAACAAGAAATGAATGCAAACATAGACATTTAAGGGATAAAACAATTGTGCTCGAAAATGTCGAATTATGGCCCATGCATAAAAACTCAAAGACAATAAAATTTCGATAATTATCAAGAAAAGTGGAAAATTAGAAATAAAAAATTATTGAAAACAAGCAAAAAAATCATACCTAATCATATAATGTTCATAAAAAACAAAGCCTAATTCGTGGATGAAGACTTAAGGGATAAAAAAAAGGACATATTTGACTTTCACACTTTCATGAAAATATACTGATAGTTGCATAAATTATTGCAAGTTTTAAAAATACACATAGTAAACGAACTAGCTGAGATTTTAAAAGTTTGTAATTATACATTTGCAAATTTTATCAAAAGTTTTTTAACAGGAATTTAAAAAACTGAGGATTGACGCTTTCGAAAACTCTAAGATGTGAACAAAACATGGCAATATTAGAAAAATACTGGATTGGATATTTATCCAAAGTGTTAAATCTATGCATTTTTTTATGTATCTAAAGATAGTTAAACTCTTTTATTAAATTTAACTTCTTTATGAGATTAAAAGTAGGTTACTTCTAATTTTTCATATATAAAACCGCTAGATATTCTGGAACAAGTCTAAATCATCATTATCTGTTGTACATGTCCATTTAATGAATAGATGCTTCTGATAAGTTTCCAACCTCTGGTTTTTGCTTAATTTTATAAAAGAGCAGTATTTTTAAAAATTTAAATAGGCTATCATTTAGATTTTATTAGGAGATTTAGCCCAGGATCATCCACCTTATGTCCACAACACAAACGTCACAGTAGTATTCATATCTCGCAAAACGTCTTCATCGTTTGAACCAATATACCATGGCGTAATTTTGAGATTTACTTTTTTAGCCTAAGAAACACAGTTATGCATGAACTTATGGGTATTGGTGAGGTGAACATGAAGTCTACTAACAAGTTCTGGAAAGGATATAGGATTTACAGTCAAAAATAAATAAATGATCCCTGGAATTAAATTAGCCCACATAAAATAAGTTTTTCATTGAAAAAGGGTGATCCAAAAGTCAATGAAAAAATTATTCAAACAGAAGAAGCTTACAATGCAATTGGAGAAGAGGTTTCCGAAACTAAAATGTAAACATTAATCTTGAAAAAGAGTGTCTCTCTATTTTCAAGAAAAAATTACTCCTCAAAGAATAAAGACTAAATTTTAATTGAATTTGAGTGTTTGAGACAACAAGAATCTTTTTTGAAAAATATAAATTTTTGAAACCCCGTTAAAGTTTGAAATAAATAAGATGATTTAAAATTAGGATCTTTTTGGAAATTTTGTGATGCACTTCGATGGTCAAGAACATTGATTAAAGGATTTGAGATATTTTTACTTATGAATATTTATATTTCACATTGTTTTACCTGTTACAAATAAATAAAAAGCGATTCCAGCCAAACGTTAGAAGACGAATGGTTGAATGACTATTTTCAAATTAAATGTAAATTTGAAGGATTGAATTATTATGTGCGTACATGATTTAAATTAACTTATCAACAATAAGTAGGAATACGGTTTTTCTAGTATCATTTAAAACTAACGAATATAGAATTTGTCATTTTATATTCATTGTGTTAAACCAAAGATTTTCCAAAGATAATAAATTAATCTTTTCTTGGATTTATAAATATCAAATATTATTCAGAATTTAAAGAGATTCAAATTTTACCTATTTTTAAAATATTTTAAGTTAAAATATAGCTGATACTTACAATCAACAAAATAAGCTAAAGCTCTGGATTGAACGGTAATCTTATAGTTTTCTCATATTTAAAAAAACATCAAAGATATTTAGATATAGGTCACCTCAGCTCCTAGTTTTCTAAGTATTTAATGAATCAATTTTGGTCAAACTTATGTTATCCTGTGATTTTGGAAAAATATCGCATCTGTCTTCTTAATAAAACAAAATAAAATCGACTTAGCATGTAATTTCAGTCTGGCCGAACATACTAAAACTCGTGTGAACATCGTGATCATCGTCAAAATCAGCGTTGAGAGACTTTAATATACTGCATCTAGAATTAAAACCTGTTTTGGCCAATCCCCTTACTAATCTGGAAAAGCTTGAAGGTATCCTCCCAACCAAAAATATTTGTGGATTTAACTCAAAATTTATCCACCCTAGGTGTAGTTGTCATCTGGGTAAATAAAAAACGAAGCATAAAAAAACTAAATTTCCTTTCTCTGAACAGAATTGATAGAAAATGTGTGAAATCATTCAAACGCAGATAAAAAACAGGTGCCCCTATGGGTTTCAACTTATAGAACTGAAGTTATAAAGTATCGAAAATTAAATTTAGGTTTGATTTAATGAAACTTTATAAGGTGAGTAGAATTCACACGCTTGAAGATTTATCTAGACAAGCTCAATTTCTCTTATTTCCTTTTAAAAATAATTATAATTAAGGAAAAAATAATAAATAAGGTTATTATTGGTTTATAAAAACATTAAAACTCCTGTTTCGATATTTATTGGGACAATTAGAATGACTTCTTTAAAATTTTTCACCTTAAAATAAAAAGATAATTTTACATAAAATGTAAAATCTAACGTATATGTCAATCATTTCATGGCTTCTAACATGTTTTATTTTAATGATATATTTATTTTATTAAACAGTTTTTAATCAAACTCTATAAACAGAAGGTTTCTAAAAAATACCAAAATTTACAGAAAACGGAAAAATTTGATAAATCAGCGGATATCACTATTTTAAGATTTTTAGCATGAAGTAAAGTAATTTTTAGGTGCGCTAGGAGAAATTTTTTGGATATTGAATTTTATAAACGCGTATGGTCGTTAAAAAATTGTTTAAAAACTTCATTAAAATTATTTTTAAACTTCATTGTCATAAATGTAAACTTGATCCAACTCAATTAAGAATTTTTTAAAGTTAAAATTAATTCACATGGGATTATTTTTATCAAAACCTGCTTAAATACAGAAAACCACATTTTAAAATTAATTAGGTAAATTTTAAATTTATGTTTAAATATGAGAAAACTAAAAAATAAGTTAATTGCTTGATTAACATTTATAAATATTCTTTTCACTTAAATTCTGTTTATTTTGGGTATTAAATAAATAATTCTACTTAAATGACCAAGAAAAGCAATATTTTGAATGGAATAGGTCTCCACTGAAATAAATTAAAACAAATTTAACTCAGCTTGATGTTTACATTGAGTAACACTCTTGAAATTAAATTTTTTATGGTACGCAAAACTTTCTAAAAGTGTATATTCTACCATATTTCATATTATTTGAGATAACTGATAAAGATTTGATTAATCTGTAAAATGAAAGAAATATAAAATAAAGAGATAAAAAACTCCTCAACAATTGTCAAATTCATTATTTTGTTAAAAAGAGAATTTTTGTGTTTGCATATTCACATGAACTCAGTCAAAAAATCATAAACTTTCTCAATTTTAATACCTTTAAATTTAACGGTTATCACTAAATTTCATTTTCTTATCCTTCATAACGGTCTTTCCTCTATTATTTTAACAAATACTTATTCATGACCATGATATCTAAGAACTTTTTATCACTGTGTATATTATAACATATATGAAGGATGTTTGAACAATAAAACTTGGAACTATTTCATCGCACATTATTCGTACAACTGTGAAGGCTATGTACTAGATATAAGTTGATCCAACAGATTTATGAATTCACTGTTACCTCCAAAAAAATAAGGCTCCAGATTTAAAAAATGTGTTTGACAATGATTTCTGCAGATAAAGTTCCTCATAAACTTGGTTACTTAAAGAACTGTCTCGTTCGCCCAAATTTTAGGCCATTATTTTATTTAAATGGGACTAATCAGGACTTTTCTCAACTTCGGTCTTGAAAGCGAAAAGCTTTGTATTTTCGAGTTCTGTGGATATCTTGAAAACACGCATATTATAAATTTACCACTATTCTGAGAGCTTTGCTCTGATGGTCGAAAACGACTAACTTGTACTTGATTTTCTTTTTGATAGTTTGTAAATACTTTGCATTAGAAAGCAGACAGAAAAAATTCTCATCAAACTTTGGAATTGTGAATATTTCAATGATTTACCAAACGAGCAAGTGCAACTGGTTCAGTGTGTCAGTGAACATTTTTAAAGAAGGATGTTCTGAATTCATCGTTGTCCTTTTTAAAAAACTATTTTCAAATTGTTCGAACATCGGTAATTTTGATAAATAGGGACCTAATATGGAGCATACTTTAAACATATGATAAAATATTTTTCATAATTTTATTTTCTTAAAAATTTACCAAAGATAAAAGTGTAAAAAATTTTTAATGCATTTTATTATTTTGTTTTGAGTAAATTTGTAAAGTGAAAGTTGAAGATGAGTGGAATTATATCAAATTTAAAAAATAATAGCACACCAATAAGTTTAAACTTTGATGTTTTTGAATTTTGTATGAGAAAATTTAGCCATCTTATTGCTGGACTGTGTCGAGAAAGCTGGCTTATGTTTAGATTTCAATCGATGCAAGCACTATAAAAGGAAAGTTTTCTTGCTTAATCAAATGCCATTATAAATGTGAAATGACATCTTCGAAACATCTGACAATAAATTCAAAAAAATCTCAACAATTTAATTGGTGTCGGAATCGAGTTTTTATTATGAAGTCAAAAGATTCAATGAAATTACAAATTTCAAACTGAATTTTCTTAGCTGCAATAAAGTTCATAAAAGAAAATACAGATTATTTTTACTCATAAGTTATTAACTCCATCGTACAAGTCAAAAATAAGATATACAAGATTTATGGAAACGACGAATACATCTTAAATCGAGAGATCATAATCTTATTTTGAGACTACGCCTTCTGAAGCATAAATCAAGGTTTATTTAAAAATTTGTTTTCAATAAAATAACAAAGATTGTTTCAAACTCAAAATGGATGAGAAGAAAATAATTCTTAATTAAAATTCATTTCAGAATCACAGAATTATTTGGATAATTTTGACTGTATTTTGAGGTTCTGAAAATTAGAATGTTAAATTTTCCAAAACAAAATATTTTTCATTGTAATATTAAAATGAGCGTATACAACAATTTCATTTTTTTTGCATTCGAATAAAAAACCTTCCATCATTTTGACATTTAAAATCGAATTTGATGAAAATTTGATCTTATCAACCTGAAATCAATTTTGATCCTTTTTAAAATGTTTGAACAAATTGCATGTGTAAAGAATATTGGTATTTTAAACTGTCACCAGATAAAATTTTAAATAATTTATTTTTTAGGAAAATCAAAAATTCTTTATTGTTCAAATTTTTCAACTTGGAAATTTGAATAAAAATTTTTTAGTGGTTTCATCCCTACTTGCACTTCGGGATTATTCATTTCATAGCATCAGTCGAGCGAAAAAATCAAAATTGTGATTTTGACTTTGCACCGTTAGAAGTCAGGTTATCATGGTAATAGGCACACACAAATGAGAGTAATATATCTTTTGTGAAATGTTTACAAAAGAAAACATCAATATATCTGTTACAATGAAGGCTTTTTTTTGCTGAATTGCCCACATAAAGTTCTGTTTATCCATTAAACTATTTAATAAATTCTCTGTAAATTACTGCTTCAATATGAAAGCAAAATAAAGCGTTCTCGAGAAAAAAACAAACTATACATGTTTAACCTCCAATTTTAGGTTTTTAAGTCAAATCAATTTAACATGTTGTTACTGCCTAACTCTTTAGATTTAAATTGAATTCTTTAACATCTAAAATAATAATTATCATTACAACCCAGAATGAAACTCATATTCTGTCATGTTAAAGTAAAAATGACTTATAAAGTAAATTAGTTATTTTACATGGTTGATAATCGTAAATATTTTCGAATATCCATCCTTGAGAGGGTGAAAAATGAAATTATCACGCCTAAGGGGGAAATTCATGCTTATGTGCCCGATATAATGTAATTATTTATAAGACTAGTTCAGCTATTTATGTATGATTTATCACTTTGATAATTACATCAATGAAAAAAATAAGATGATAAACGAGATACATTTCATAGATGTTGCATGTAATTTAAATTGAGCTGTAATTTTTGGATTTTTTTGATGGATTCTTTCCATTGGATAAAAAAGGAGTTAATGTGTAAGAAATGGCCTCATAACCACTTTAGAATGCGGATCTGATGAAAAAACTTTTAAATTAAAGACACTCAAAGATAATACGTTTAAAACTGTGTCAATTTAATCATAACATGGAAAAAAGCTTTATGAGTTTATCCTACTTAACCATATTAAGATTGTGGCCTGATATTTTTTTTTAATATTGAAAGTTTTTTCGCGTTTACAGAATATAAAAAAAGTTTTACCTCCAAAACATATCTAAATTTTTAGAAGAGCCTGAGAAATTACCCAAAATCACTGAAGATAATGACAAAAATCTCTTTATCTTTGAACTCAAATACCGAACATAATGGGTTTCATATCAACTTAATAGTCTTAGAAATATATTTTTCAACGTTTTAACTAATTTTTATCATCATGTAAATAGACTTCATACATGTACAAGTGGTCATTAATTTATAAAATATTTCTCTGTGTACACTATATTTCAAAAATAGCAATAGCTTTGAATCTATTTTCAAAATAAAATAATTTAGAATGTAAAAATAGCACATGCCCTGCAGACATTGAAATACATTTGTCAACTATGAACATAAAAGCAAACATCGTAAGATCATCGAATGCCCAAATCCTTCATTCTTAGTAATTCAACGCGCAGTATTCTCAGAGTGGAATTGAAGATTACACAGTATCCATGTGAGGCGAAATTGACGAAGACACGAATTAGTAAAACCTAGTATCGTGTAGAAACCAGCAACATACAATAGAATTAAGTAGAAATAATACTTCAAACAATGAAAGGGAAAGAATTGTGGAAGGACACTTGAAGATCATTCAGTATCTGATATTGTTTTGATATTTGGTAGAAAAAACCAGACTACGAACAAAATATAAAAATATTTGAAATGAGAAACTTTTTAATCAAAGAGTGGTGGGGATAGGCGCTCGAAATTAGCTATTAGGGGGAAAACGGTTTATACCTCACGATGATCAGAATATGCTGTTATCTTGGCAGAACTTTCAAATCCTGTGATAAAGAATGTTTGGATTAAATCATCAAAAAGAACAAAAGACAAATCGATGCGCCCGTTTCGTTACACATGGAAAATATAAATTCGGTGTCTGAGCATATGAATATGGGCACAGCAATAAAGGTTAAAATAGCATATTCTTTGATTTATTTGGATATAAACTTTGTTTTGCTCAGAGAAATCGGGTGCAAGGTGGTTAATATACCCATCAGGAGAAGAAGTAAATGCCAGAAATTAGCTCTTGTGATTGTGTCAGCCTCTCGAACCAAAAATTTTTCTGTAGTGGTAGCGACAAATCGCAATAGGACGCCATATCCAATCATTCAAAAGCGACATTTCAAAGGCAGGAATTTAGAAAACGCTCTGAAAACCTGCAAGTCGTCTGTTTAACACGGGAAATTATTTCTCCCGTTTTTATAAAAGAAAATTTGCGAGTTGACAATTTGAAATGATTGGTAGAAGACTTGGGGATAGCTCAATATAATTTAATGTATTTCCCACCTATTCCTTATTTTCGAATCATATTTAAATATTTTTTAAATTTGAAAAAATATGGTTGTTCTAGGTGGCGCAACTTTGGAATCTCAATTTCTGGAACCAAAAACAGATAATTCGTAGAAAATAATTCAACTATTGTCAATTTTTATATTTTTAGGCGTTGGGCTATTTTTTGAAATTCTCGAATCTAGAAATAAAAGAAGATATTTGCAACACTCAGTTTATTTTTTCGCAATGTTATTCTAATTTGGTGACGAAGATTTTTATGTTGATTGAAAACCCCATATGTGAAGCCATCTGGTATATACTTTGATGAATAAACTTTAAAAACAAATAAAGACAAGAGTTCACTGAAAACTACATTGAAATAATTTTTAAGGGTGTTCAAGAGATTTCCTTTTTTCAGAAACACCCAGGCTCTTTAGTAAAGTGAATTTGTGAAATATAAAATGAGTATGAATTGTAAAAAATAAATCGGATAATAGAAACTGAAATACAATGTAAACTATGATGGGTATTTTCACATAAATTAAGCCAACTTAATTTTTTTAATTTATGAAAGGAACTCAAACAATTTATATATATTTACTTATGTTTTAAATTAAAATTTATCATAATTATGAGATTTATAAAATCTTTAATGTAGAATTTAAAAAATAAAACATATTAAAAAAATCCCATCTTGTATATTTTTATATTGTATTGTGGATTCTAGAAATAATTTGAAAAATTAATCATTTAAATAATGTCATGTTTATTTCTGAAATTCTAAAATTTCGCAGAATCATAAACCTTTTCGATCCATATATCATGACCCAAATACCTATCAGAGTTAAATAAATTAATCTTCATGTAAAAGTATGTGATAAAATTTTTTAAACTTTCATTAAATTATAAACCTAATACGAAAACAAATGAATAGTAGAAAGCAAAACATTAGCTTTATATGATTTTATTTAAAAAAGTTTTTTGCATTATTTTTAAGTCAAATTCTAACCATTATTATAAATGAAAATAACTTATGAAAAGGTGAAATAAAAAAATTTAATATAATATTTATAAATGTTTGTTCATATTTAAGTTTATGACAAAATTGGATAATGAGGTTTTTATTTGAAAATATTAGAAATAAAAAATCTTGAAATTTACTTTTACTTGGTTTTCAAGTTGAGCCTTGATCTAAAATCTCGAAAATGAAACATATTAACATAAAAATAAATGGAATGAAAACCAAAAATCTTAATGGAAGTGAAAATATTTATATACGACCAAGTCCTTTCAAAAAATAAGTTGATTATTAAAAATTATTGATTAATCAGAAAATAAGATTAGAAAGGATATTCAAATTATCGAAAAGAAATTAGTGTTTTTTAATAGCTTTATCTCATAAGTACAATCTGGGGAAATATCTAAAATTCATAAAGGATGAGTATCAAATCTCATTTTGGTTTTTATTTAAAGACGCAAAATTACAAATCTTCTCATGATTAATTTCTCTGTAAAATTTACAAATAAGCCAAAAAAATTATACATTTTGTAAAAAATAGAGCTCAATGATTGACTAAATTTAAGCAACAGGTTTTACAGCTCGTAAATCATCGACCTCTTTTGACGAACCCTAAGTATTTTTCATCATAAATTAACGAGAATTCAAATCAAAATAAATTTTTAGCTTCTGAAATTTTATGAATGATATTTTATAGAAACATGAATTTTTAATATTTATGATTTTTTAAGGATAAACCCCTTCGACAAAACTAAGTTTAAATTATGAAATAAAAACGAATTTTTTTATTTAATCAAATTAACATGATATAATCGATTGAATCATCAACTCAAATAATTATAAAACTCTTTTTTTGAAAATATAGATTATCGAATTTTAAATAAATGTCAAAAAGTTAATAATCTTAGAATCTTGAGATGAATCAAAAATTAAATTTTTTAAAATCATCACATTTTAAAAACAAATATTTGCTCTTCGTTGACATAATATAAGATTATTTTTGTGCAAAAATTATCAAATAATATATATTCAGAACAAAATCGCCATACGGCTTGATGATGGACAGCGTCACTCTCCTAGTGATAGTAATTATAATAAACCTTCCATCCAGGGTTTTTTTTTTAATTTCCTACAAAAAATCAAAAATTATTTTTGAATACAGTTTTTATAATATTTTAGTGAATCTTAAAACTTAATTTATGATAAAAAAATTCGATGAATAACGGTTGTTATTTGGAAACTATCGATGATAACATAAAGATTAATTTGAAAAATTAGAAAGAGATTCTGAAGAAAATCCAACACAAATTATATCGGAATAATATATATGTCAGCAGTTAATTTTTCTGACCTTCACTTGTTTTTCGATCCGAGTTTCAAGCAGATTTAAAAACAAATAAATACTGCGCTAATTTCTTTTTTGGTCTCTTTCAACTTTAAAATATTATTTATTTTCATGATATTAATTTCGAAATCATTTTTTAAAAATTAATTTTATAATGTTAAAGTCTGAAATTAATTTTGATTCACTTAATTAAATTTGACTCAGTGAATAATTTTTAAAAAAACAAAAAAAAACATTCGTGAAAGTGGCAAAAAATAAAATAACTTATTATTCTTACAAAAAATGTCTCATTAATATTTAGAGAGAAAACAGAAATTTAAACATTTAATATCATTCTTAGTATTTTTGATAACCCTCAGCAAAATGAGAGTTATAATCAATTAAAAATCACCGAAAAACTAAAACTATATATGGTTAAGGAAAAATTCAGATAAATGAGAAAATTCACACAAATAACTTTTAAAATACAGTTAGTATTTATCAAAACCAACGTGGACAATTAAATTTATCAGTAAACGTGACTCAAATCTATACTTTTTCTTTCGGTGACTTATCTGAAGATTTCTAATTTGAAATATATGTATATATACCTCCTTGCGAGAGTCAGACTAAGAGTTAAATTGAATACAAATAATTTAATTTAATAATTATCAATTTAAAAATCATAAACGATGGATGTATGAAATTATATGGGATGAATATCGAGAATTCAACTTAAATATCAAAAAAGTATTCACTTTTATTCAAATTTTAACAAACTATTTTGAAAAATTATGATAGCATCAAGATTTTTACCGATAGAAAAGTAATTTACTCAAAATGGAAAAAGAGTGTGTTATTCTGATATTTAATCGATTATGTTAAAATTTATGAAATCGTATTGGTTATGATGTTGATTTCTGTTGTTATCGAAATAAGTTTTAAATAAGATTAGAACATTTTTTAAAATCACATGCCATTTTAATAAATTATTCTTAGATGTATCATAACTTTTTAAATAAATTTTTGATATCATTCTAATTTTAGTTCAACTCGAGAATACGAATTGATTGATACTTATAATTTCTAAAAGAGTGTATTTTGGAAGAAATAAAACTAAAACATCTCTTATAATTTAAAACAGGTATTTTAAATCTTCAATATGAAAAATCTGACAAAAATATTTTCATTCTCGAAATCGTTTGAGTTTTAAATTTTTATTTTTTCCATAAACAACATTTAATGACTCTAAATAAGAAGATGGTCGTGAAATCTCGACGGTTTAAATTATTTACATTTAGTGAAGATGGCATCACGAAACAAACCAAGACACTACGATTGTAAAATTATTGCAAAATCAAATATTACTTTAATTTGTGACAATATGAAGGGAAAACGACTCATTCGTGGTGTTAGAGTTTTACAAGATACTTAGATGGCGATTATTATCATCAAAAATTTTTTCTTGTATATGATTTTTCTCAAATGAGAAAATTATACAAAATAAAACGAATAAATTGGTCAAGTTTTTTTTAAACTTCATTAAGTTGAGAGATTTTGTTCTTTATCTTACTTTGAGGAAGTCCATTTTTAATATTGTTTTAAAAACTTTATCAAATCAGACTAATGGAATGTCACAAATGAATAATTGTTAAAAAACAATTTTTGCAAATAAAATCGAATATTTTAAACATGAGAAAATTTTTTGTTAAACGTGAATGTTATTGCAGTTAATCATGATTATGAAAATTTTTGAACCATAAAGGATGTGAATTTTAAATTTAAGAAACAGCTTGAATTTATTTCATCTCGGAAAGAAAATTTTTGACAAATGTAAAATATTTTAAGGAATAGTATACAAGGCTGTACAAAACAAATAAGTATTAAGTATAAATAAAGAATTTTTACATGCTATTAATTAACATGCTTATTAATGAATAATTAAATTTGTAATTTTTCAATAAATGAATTTTTGAAGAATTTATATTGATAAAATGAAATATGATTGTCCAAAACTCAAGAATACAAATATCTTAAGTCATATACTTTGAGTTAATGTCAGATAAATGATCATATATTTTTTGATAATTGTTACTTTAGGTCCTTGTGAGATTGATGCAAGTAAGAATAAGAGGGAAAAGGTCAACAGCATATAAATAGTTTCCGCGCAGTCGCACAATATAATGTTTTATAGATTGTTGCTATTTATTGTTATTTTAATCTTTATAACGAAAATATTAAGTTCCATGATTTTAGATTAAAAGTCATTATATTTATCATCGAATATCGGTTGAGCTGATGTTTGAATAGAATGTTTAAGGGTTGACGATTAAACAATTTTTGTCCCACGAAAAAATAATGGACGTAAAATTAACTTTTTTGACACATATCCCATATAAATAGACCAACGTCGTTAGCGATTATAATAAAATCGTTGAACGGATAAACTTCTCAACGTAAATAACAGTTATTTTGTTCTTTTTTCAAAATCGCGTGCGCGTAGAAGATTAAGAAACCTATTTTTATAAATTTACATGCACGTTACAACGTATCAGAGATTATCTTTTGAAATATGTAACTTCCTATTTCGTAAAGGTTGAGAAAAACTCCGTATCGTCTTCATCATATCCCATTGATATTATCTCATAATTATCATAGAATATCATTTGTTTATCAAAAACTAGGTTGGGCTCTTAATAAATTATAAAGTTAACTGTCGAGATATGCTTTAGTTTAGCACATAGCATTTTTACTCGAATGATTTACATCCATCAGAATTCATTTCTTTTATTCACTTTTATTTCAAACTGATTATTGAACGGTTTAACAATTCAGTTGACGAACAAAAGAAATTCAGTTGACTTATTATAATACACTTTTTAAGGATATTAGTTTTCCTGGTTTATTTTAAGCTATTTGTAATAAGAGAATATCTGTTGTTTGATAAATTAACACAGATAGGTTAAGTAATTTTTTGTTTGCGATTGCGCGTTTTGCAAAAAGGCTAGATTTTTCTTTTATGAAAATTTTGTTTGATGTTAAATTTTAATATTTATCAACTTTCTTTAAACTGAAGGTATGAGAAGCATTTAGCATTTCAGCCAGAGTTTTAAAGAAATACTTCAATGATTTAATATTAGGTTGTAAATTATCCTTTTTGGCTTTTAACATTTTCAAGAATACATATTTTAAAAGAAGAATGTTTTATCACAAGATTAAAATTATTTTATTTTTTAAATATAAGAATAAAATATATTTTAAATGAAAATATTTTCACTTGTTTTAGATCGATCTGTAACACGATAAATTAATCCTTTTACACGTATCTACACTAACTCGTCTTTTTACTGATGAGTGATTCATAGAAACGATTTTATTACGATCTTACTTGCCATTGGCTAATTCTCAGAAATTAAGAACTGTGGTTGAAATAGATTTCTAGAAAGTTATCTTTCTCGTTCAGTTGAACTTATAATTCATTTTATTTAGAAAAGGGCAAACAAACTTCAAAGAATCGCGTTTTAATGAAATTAAAAACATCAAAAGGTCCTGGATTTTATCAAAATAAATCGATAAAATTATTAATATATGGCTTTTTCGTTGTAGTTTTTCTCATATTTTAACAGCTGAAGAAAATATCAAAACTTTTTTGTGTTGAAAATTAAAAGGTGTTTAAAAAATATTTATAAACTTTTAATGTCAGCAAGGCTGAAAAGCCAAACAAATGTTTAAATATCTTTATATTATAACTCTAAAACCAAAAAATTATTTAATTATTGCACATATAGCATTTTCTAGTTTTCTCGATATTTAAATATTTTACGCCTTTTTTGAAGAGCAAGGATGAAGAAAAGTTATCAGGGCTTCTTCCAAAGTATCTATACCTACTAGTAGGCCATTTTCCAGTGTTCAACGCCCATTTGGTACTATTTCTTTGTGTCAACACCAGAAATCGGGAAGTGTGATTTTCAAACACTAAAAAGCTCAAATGCTCCTCGTCCCCTAAGTGCAACATTACTTCCACGGCATTGGTTCGCTGAGAAGAATCCCTGTATCTTACTGAATTCAAACAATGAAGTAGTTCTCATGAGACTATATCTTTGTACCTAGAAAGATATTTAAAGAGTATTCTGATATCAAAGGGTTAACTTTTATCAAAGTTGCATCAAGGTTGATTTTATTATTTATCAAGTAAAAGTAATTTTACTTGTGTGATCGAGGTCAAAATTACTTGAAGCTTTCTCAACATTGAGGAAATTTATTTTCTTTAAATTATATCATTAAATCTTTTGAAATATGAGTCCAAATGAATGCTTCGAACAACCGTAGTTCATAAAATTTTGATAATATTTCCGAATTTCGTTGTGTGATGAAGCTTTTTTCATTATATTTCTAAGAAAATTTTTTTTTCAAAATTTATAATAAAAAAAGCATCTAAATATTATTTATTCGATAGAAATACTATAAAATTCGATGGTATATTTTTAAGAACCGTAATTTTTTGAAATCGTACATCAACCAAATTAGCCATTTTCAAGACGCAAGATTGAGAGTTACAGTAGATCTTTAAGAAACAACGCGTTTTGAAAATATTTAACAGGAACCATAAAAATTAATATTTTATAACTTTTCGCCTTTTCAAAAAGATCAGAAACGTGAAAGTAACAAACTTACGAAAGATAAGATAAAATTTATTCAATGAATGTTTCTTCATAAACTAACATGTAGTCTTGGTAAAAGCTTCAATGAAGTTGAAAATATATAATTTTAGCTTTTTGTCCTTTATGTGCGAAAAATCATAAATTGTATAATTTTAATTTTTAAAATATATTATGTTGGTAATTTTTATGAGAAAATTTATTTTTAAAAAGATTAATGTTGAGATTATTTTTTGAATATTAATCTTTGGCAGTTTACTATTTTAAATCTTTTCACGGTGGAAATCTGAAGTATCAATCAAAATCATGAAGAATTCATCTTAAATTTTTGATTTTCTTATCGAATCATGTTACAAGCCGCGTGAGAGTATATTGAAATATTTGATAAAAATATTTGTTAAATCTGCAATATTTATGAAATTTTTGTCATTTAAATACCGTAAAATCATTCAAACAGGCGATATGGTTCGAATTTCCAAACTAATTTAATCGCGTAAAAGTTAAAACTGTGTTACAATAAATGTGGAATTCTTTCTGACTAAAATGAATATTTTTCTTCTGTTCTATAGAAAGCATAACTTAGACACACGTTTGGATGCAATTTATATTAGGACTTAAAAATATAACCTGAATAAATGTTCTTAGACTGTTTTAAAAGTATTTTAAAAAATTCGTATCATTTGTATTCGCTGATATTAGAAAATCGTATTATCTTGGTCTGACAGACATATCTTTTTATGAATCCAAGTTTTAAAGAGAAATGTAAATTTTTCCGCCTTTTTCATTTGTAGATTTTAACTTCTTATTTAATTTCTAATTCTGATAAAAACACTGGTGTTTCAGCCATTTTTTGATGAAGTTCATTCATTAAGTTTTACCAGGAATCCTCACATTTAGTCTTTCATATGTGATATATGTTGCATATTTGATTTTCTTGTGAGAAATTTTTTCCTTGACAAATTCAATCTGAAAAAATACAAAAAGTTCTAATTTCTTTTCAGTAACTGTTTAAAAAATGATCGATTCCTGCGTGTATTTGGATGATAAATATTTTTATGTTTATATTTTAAAATGATTTTTTCTTCTTACACATTTCAACAAATGATGATGGTGGCATTTTGATTGTATTTCACATAAACTAACAATTATGAAAATTTGACTTTAAAAGAATCATTTTTGTTTTCGAACTCCTACTTTACGTTTGGATTTAACATACGAATCTAAACCTTGATTTGACTTGTGAGATATTTTTTTATTTTAAATAATTGTTCAAATCTTTCAAGATTAGTAAATTTTAGAAACGTCTTTATCTTTAAATAACGTTACATTCGGAGTAATTCTGAGATCGAACATAGATTTTCATTCAAAATAATGTGGGTTAATAACCAAACAACATGTGAATTGTTAAATTAAATTTATGTTAATTTTCCACATAAAAGAGGAAAATAAATCATTTTAATTCGATAAGAGAAAATCATAATTTTCAACTTTTCCTTCAGATTCTGTTATCAAGTACTACCGGAAGAATCTCCCATGTGCAAATTAAACTGATTGCTTTCATATTTATTTTTAGAGACCAAGTTACATGTTTTCAAAAAAGTAATTAAAAAATAGAACCTTCTGCTATTTTATAAAATAAAAGTATTGAGTGACTGTTCGTTAGTCTGAAGGAACGAAATTCACTTTTAATCTGATTTAATAGGATTAAAATCTTTGTTAAACTTCCACTGATTAAGTTGAAAATAACATTTTTTAATCACGATACTTTTACATTATAAGAAAATAAATTTGAATATTTTATTTATCTCACCAAATAACTTCACTTCTATTATTTTTGATATATCGACCTTAATTTTTGTTTTTTACCACCACGAGGGCAATGTATGATCATGATTTATGAGGCTTGTCAAAAGTATCAAACGTATATTTTTAAGAAATTGTCATACTTTAACGATTAATCATTAAAATGTCAATCAAGGTACATTAACATTAATTGGTGAAATTAAATTATACGTACCTTCCATCACAAATAGTTATCCATCCGTCAGCTCTCGAGTAGAAATTGTGTTAAGTGCTAAAAAGTTGTATTTTTCAATTGATATTGTTAAAATAGTAAAAATTGTTTTCATCCAGAGTCCTCTCCGTAGGTACGAAGAATTAGGTTGCATACCAATTGAAATTTTCGCTTCAAATATCATCAAAATGTAACCCACTTAAATCTTAGTTTTAACACAATATTTTAAAACTCATTACATGTGCTTGTAAGATGTCCAAGTGTGCTGTTGTTTAGGAATCAGACTATAAATTAATGTTTCATCCTCAATAGAGGTTGGTGTGTACGTGTAGTTCAGTCAAAGAATTATCCATTCATAATTGTGAGGAAATTGAACGTCTTTCAAAGATTTGTGAGATCGTATTTATTTTTCAACACTAGAATAGTTAAAATTTTAAAATTCCGCCTTTTTCTCCAAATCATCAAGAAAAAATTTTATTTTCACGCCATTAACTCTGTTGTCTACGAATATTAAAATTTCTTAAAATTCTAGTCAGACACGTGTCAAACACAAAAGTAATTTCTCGGGTTTTTACCATTTCTCAGTAACTTTCAACGATTGCTTTACCATTTTGCGTGAAACATAATTTTAAAAAATATTTGAAGAATAATGAAGAAAAAAGAACGCAAAATAATCATAATGCGATCTTATTTTTGATGATATAGTCTCTTATGCCAACTTTAAACACTATGCTCAATGTATCTAAATCCCAGATGCATGAAAGAAATAATATTTTTTACTTCAGATCAGACGAAGTCGCATAGATTGTGGTGTACTTTCGTTCTGATTCTCAATTAAAAAAAAATTTTTAAAAATTGAAAACCGAATTCAGATTTTATCAAGGGAACAAACAAACATGGGGCTATAATCCTATATCGTAAAAGATTTTAAAAGTTATGCTTTCAGATAATTTTTCTTTATAAATTCAAGTAAAATCAATAATAAGACATACATACGTCTTGGAGCACCACGAATCAAAATTATAATATAACTCTTGAAAATTCTGAAAACGAATCTGCAGTGAATGTGCTGTTATATATCGTTTTGCGATAAAATTGATTTTCAGAAACTCTTAAGTTTGACTATGAGGCTGCTTAAGTTGAAAGAGTTATTTCTGTTGTTTTGTCTTCCTATTTTACCAACCTTGCAATCTTAAAATAAAAATTACACATGTATTCACCAATAAATATTGAACCAGAATATTATTTTTCAAAGTTATGAATTGCAAAACGAACATTTATTCTTTGAATAGGTTAAGTTGGAAATTTTAGTCTGGAGGATCCGATGGGAGTTTATAAAGGTTATCTTTAAGAAACTTAATCATCCGTTGGTGGTTTAAAGTAAAGACATGATCATTTGTTAATTAAATCTCAATCAAGATGTCTTTGAGATATAACCAAGCACAAGAATTATAGCGTCAATTTATTTTTTCGATTTTCCATTTTATGAATAATTCTTAACTTAAAGACAATCTTAAATGTAATTTTTTAAATATTGACAGTTTTCCTTTTAGAGTCGTAGTTGATTTGAAGTATAGGGTTTTTCTATCTTTAACGCAGACGTTGAAATCAAAACCTGGGGTGTAATTCCCTTTCTAAAGCAAGACTCGATAATTTCACTGATAGACGTCTTGGACACTCACCAGATACTGCAAGTTGTTGAATCACGAGGTTCAGCATTCCATGTATATACATTGGAGCAATCACATTAATATTTTTTCTTCTTGCTGCTGGGACAGTAAAATTGGCAGATTGCCCAGATTCACTTTTGCCATTACTCATTCCGGTAACCACAGAGAATCCCACTTCAACAGTTAAAAATGTTGTCGTCGTTATCCGTTTCAAAAATTTGCCATAAATCTAGCGTATTCCACTCTCGCATTGAGAAATCTTTCATAATTTTTCAGAGTTGGAACCAATTTTACATTTTTTAAATATAGTGAATTCTCCGAAGAGATCTATTCACAGTACTGGTGGAAACCTGAAGGAGGAAGGTTCTTAATACCTAGGAAGAGAGTTCTTCAAGTGTTGCATGCAATTTTCATCCACGTAGGCAAGTAGACGTTTCTATTTCTCAAAATTTAATTTATGACTTTCATCACCTCCAATAGTATTAGGAAGTATATGGCCAGTTTTATGATGATTTTTTACAATGGTGTGTTATGTAGAATATTTTTCGTTAAACATCTTATATACGACTGGAAAAGAATACCCCTCTGATGTTTTCAATAATATTCGTTATCGATCATCATCAGAGACTGGCGATTTCCTTGTTCGCAACTATTATTTTCGCCTCTACTTTAAAAGTTCTGGTTCATCCTTGCGTTTGAAAGATCTTTTGTGTTAAAGCCTTCTCCACCTCATACTATTTCATTTTTAGCCTTTTCTTGAATTATTTCTTCGTAATCGAACCTTTAATTTGTTTTTGGAATTACGAAAATTTTTTAATTTTCTAATTTATTGCACATTAGTCGTAATAGATCTAAAATAAATATTTATATTTTCAAAATTTTACTTTTAATGTGTTTTTATATTTATTTATTTCGAGCATTACATTATTGATCCCAAATACAAAATGTAGATATGACACTGTTATGGTAGAGAACACATTTGATACTGGGATATGCGCAATCTAATGAGTAAAAGTTCTTTATAAAATGTCTCGACCTATTAAATAAGGATGTTGTGAAAAAATTTTAGAAGTAGATATAGGGCTTGAACTTTCGTGTTGAAATAATCAGCAGGCCAATAAAAAAGGCGCTAGTGTATTTTTAAAGTTACTAGAATATGAAAACGAATCTAATATGGCAAAACCATCAATAATCTCTGATAAAAATCAATATTTTATACTTAATTTTAAATGAAATTTTATTTTATCGTATATTACATTACGAAATAACCATTGAAATTAGCGCATGCTTATTTTAGTTAGATTAAAAATTCTTGAATACATCCAAGAATTTGTGTAAAAATTAAAAATATAATCTAACATATATTTTAATCAAGGGAAGTTTAAAGTAATATTGGTTAGAACAAATTTTGATTTTCAAAGATTTGTTTCTTATGATATACTGTAAATTTATAATTTGAGAATGTGTGAAACAAAAAAACTCACTTGTTTCTAACTCTGAGGGAGGGTTTGTAAAGATATTATTTCTTCACATTTATGATGAAAAGAATGGAATATTCAGTTCATATTATTTAAACTGATAGCCTATCATGAAATTTCTGAAATGTAAACTATTAATATATGAGATTGGACACCTTTATGAATATATTTTATCAGTTATTTTGAAATGGGAACAATTAGTTACATTTAAGAATCAACGTAAAGTATCATGAGGAAATTTAATTAATTAAATTATTTTTATTTTCTTACATTACAAGTTGAAAGATTTTCGTAAATTTACATTATACTATATAATCTGGAAGGCAAAAAAGTGAAAGCTAATTTTATTTATGACAAAGATATAAAATCTTGCAAGTACATTTTTACATATATTAAAATTTGATCCACGAATTAAATGACAAAATATAAAGCTCTCGTAAAATATATGCAAAATTTAAGTTTCAATTGATGAAAAAAACTCATTTTTATGTCGCAATTACAAACTAAAAATATGAAGATTTATTTGAGTATCGTACAAATAGGGAAATAAATTTATGATTTAAAATATTAAATGGGTTAAATTTAATTTAGTTGATAATATATATTATCAATTATATCTATACGTGAGACGAGGTGGCCGAGTGGTTAAGGCGATGGTCTGCTAAACCATTGGGTTTACCCGCGTGAGTTCGAATCTCATCCTCGTCGTTTTTTGTCAACAAATATGAAATATTATAACTTACAATAAAATTTCATAATACAGAAAATCTCAATTTCATCTTATATTTTATGAACTGTTTTGATGTGCTTCAATAAAGTCCAACAAGGAATTCTCGCTTGTTGTTACTCACACAAAAAATAACATTTTAAATCTCATGCTATCTTTCTTAATGAGTTTCACAAACCAGTAAATTTTAAATTCATAATAAAATTTATTTTCTATCTTTACAGGTTCTGAAACTTTAGAATGTTAAATTGGAAAATTTTACTCTAAAAAGACATCTTTTGATAAATTTAATAGCCTTAAAACAACAACTATTTTTAAAAACTACGTCAGAGATGAGAACTTAAAAATAAACTGAAAAAATGAATTCTTTTATATTTATCAGAGAACCAATTTCTACGCAAAAGGCCACTTTAAATTCGAACTCATTTGAGTAAAATTTTCAGTTTCTTTATCTTTGAACGAGCTTGATTAAATTGTTCATCGTCAGATGTCGTAAATATTTGTTCTTCGACATTTTAGTCGTAGATTTTTGGTTCCACAGAACAACTTTTAATTTATTTATATTATAGAAATTCATACTTTGGTCATCTTTAAGCTGATATGAATTCTATAATATTGAAGAATTAAACTTTTTTCATTTTCATAAATATCAAAATTCCTTCTTATGTTGTTTTTTATTTCATTCAGTGCAAGGTTTTCACCACGATTTAATGTATTGTAGGTTTTTATGCAGTAAATATCTTTTTGTGATAAATATTAACTACATCAACTTCGTCATAATTCACCAAATCGACATTTCTTTGAAAATCAACTAGTAGATCCATTTATGTTATCATATGAGCTGTGCGATACGCCAGGTATGAGAATTAGCGAAATATATTGGTGAGTTATTAAGATACGCGTATTCCTTAATTTAATAGAATCACATTTTAAGTTTATTAACTGTCACGTAAAAACAAAGCATAATTTTAGTCAGTAGTACATATTTGACCAAATTAAAACTAACTTTTTTGTTTTTTAAGTTGGATTTATATCATGAAAACAAGATATACACTTATGAGGCGTCTACGCATGTTTTCCCGTGCCTTATTGTATTCATTTCACTTGATGCTATCTATAAAATAAAATTAATGTATTTACGCGTGTTTTAGTTATGTACGCCTTTACCACATATCCAATCACATTCAAATTTAATGTTTGTTACTCACCCGGAAAGTTACTATATCAGTTGAAAAATCCACGCTTCTCACACTGGCAGAGCTGTGTGGCCTGCTCACGTATTTGAATAACTTATGATTTTATTTTGATCAGATGGAAAAGCAAAACTATTGTTTATCAAGAATCACTATCAGTAAAATTTTTTGTAATGTTTTTGTTTCATGTCTATGACTATTTTTTGATGTTTTTTTATTCTTTTTAGTTATAATTTTTGCATTTTTGATCATTCTTTTTATTTTTATGAAATTAATCATTTAAAACATAGCGCTATTTCTTTGAATGACATTGTTACACCGAGTCCCGAGCAAAGCTGGTTACAATCAGTTTGTACATAAATATACATATTAATCGAACGAACTTGACTTGTCAGTTATTGTTTCCTAGTTTATACAAATCGTTCCTATTTAAACATTGACTTTAAGTTGAGTTTGCAAGGTAATTTTTTGACTCAATCTTTAAGAAATGCTTATCAAGTTTACGCATCAATTCGTGAAGACCGACAACTTAAGCAATGTTCATATCATTTGAAATATTAAAACTATGAAAAATCTGCTTATAATTTAAAATTCGCAAAGAAATTAAGAGAGGGAAATTTTTTAGATTTGACAAGTTTGAGTCGTTAAAGATATGATGACAATTAAACTAGCAATGCATGAATGACTTTACTCTCTTTTAAAAATAGAAACACATTAGCTGGTAAAAGATAGCTCTAAGAGGGTTCACTTACAATCACCTGATATTAGACATCTCAGTTTAAATTATTTTCTTGTGAAGATATCTATTCTATGAGCAGCGCAGCTTTTTAAAACATAATTTACATAAGGTTTATTGTTAGATACCTGTTAAATACCTTTATTGAAGATAATAACTCATTTCAGTTTTTATTATATATTTATGAGGTAAAAATTAAAATTTTTCAAACATAAATAAATTTGATACTTTTTCCATATCTAAAAACAGGAGAATGTGTCCGAGCACTAGCGAACGAATTTCTGACATGAAAAACTCACTTATATTGAGTTCGATACTCAAGCTTAAATCTTTTCTTCCATTCATGGAATCATAAAATAATACTAATCTATTTTCATTCTTAACAAGTAATTAAAATTCAATTATAAATAAATTCATACTGACATGCGTAAAATACATATTTAAAGTCAGTCGATGTACCAATTTTTCGAGATCATTCTTGAGCTCATTGCAAAACATTAAAATATATAAAAATAGTCTCGCAATTATGACAGTCTTTTCTCTCTTAAAAACATACTTCACTCTATGATGATTAATGACCTCTAAATGTATAAATTGTGATGAAACACTTAAATACACGCAAAACTGAGTAAAGCTTCGTTAGACTTCTTTTCTTAAGGGTTAACTGATTATTAATCCCAAAAGTAAGAAGCTGTGTATCATTATCTGGATATACGTCTAACTTGAATGAGTGACTTACCTAAACTAAAAAAACTTATAACTGTTTAAATTTTGTCAATGAATACGAACTTTTTCGAAGAATTGTAAGAAATCACATCTTACTACTCAAATCTTCAACATAATATCATGACAGATACACTTAGTCATTCTTCTGATGATGAGTCAAACAGGATCCAGCAGTTATGGGATAAATTATAAACCCATTAAAAATGTGTTGAGATATACATCAAAAAATGCTTATTTTTGCCATTTCTATAGTGTTCCAATGTCCATTTTAAGAGGACGTCAAAATTTATTTTGAAATTTAATTCAAAATAGCCTCCAAATCTTCACTAATAGCTCTGAGGAACCTATATAAGTGTCTCCACCTAATGGCTGTCTTATGCAAGCCAATTAATTTGAATTCGGTTTAAGTAGCTCTATTCCAAGAACAGATTTATACTATGGAAAATGTAAAAAATTTAATTTTCAAAAATTCAAACATATAAATCAATAATTTCTTTAATCACTTCACTAAATTTTTTTTAAATAGAAAAACGTCTCATGAAAGAAAAATATTTTCATTCCAGAAAATAGCGCTAAACCGCCAGTGATGTATTTCACAGAATGATGTTTCAGTTGGGATTTAAAATGTTTTTAAGTTATTATCTGAGGCGTGTTTAGTAATTCTTTCACGAGTTCAGATGTTTATATTGTAAACAGTATGCTTCTTATGATATTAGCGTTCACGCTTGCGTATAAAATTATTTGTAATCTGTTCTTTATACTTTCCCCACATTGAAATTTTAAAAATTGGCCGTTCCGTCGAATTATCAACGACCTCGTAACTGAAAACACACAAAATCGTGGATAAAACATAACTTAGACGTTTTTAAGATATTAACCGCTTGATCTTCGGTTCCAAAATTGCGCAACGAAAATGAGAACGCGAAACAGACAGGAATACAAGCAGGTATAAGAATAAAATTTGAAGTTATGTTGCGGTTCGTTGTCGACATGTGACACGGTGGAGAGTGTCATTCATAACCATACGAAGTTTCTGACAAGTAATGAAATGGCAGTGGCGGTAAACGATTGTTACGTATAGCGCCGATCAGTGCACACTGATTCTCGTTTTACGGAGGTTGCTATTGCTGCTAACAAATTGGCACCAGATTTAGAAATTGATATATTTAATGGTTGTGATAGTTTAGAGTCGCACTTTTGTGATCATCATGGAATCTAAGAAAATACCGATATTGATAAATTGGTACTGCGAATATAAGTTATATTATGTGTTCAAATTGACATTTAACGAACCTTTGTAGCAAGATCGGTAATGGCAACAGATCTGTAATTTATACGAAGCTGATTTGTTTTGGGGGTCTCTAATTGGAAATACGCTTTAATTTAAGTGTGAAAACAAAGCTCCAGACAACAAAATCTGTGGTGATAACTTACTTCATTTAGGATGGGAGAATGCATCAAGAACCCATTACTTTAATCCTATATATCAAGAACAGACAGACAGCCATGTCATGTTATTCTTGAGCTTTTATAAACGAATTATCAATCGTGCGATAAATCAATTTAAATTCGCAGTTCAATATTTTCATTTTCATGATGAGTTTTTGATCTTCTGATTCATAAAGTCTACATTTTTAAAAGAACGATTTTCAAATTTCCCCTCAAGATATAAGGGTTATTCGTGTTATTGACAGTGTTCAAACACCTCCGAGGACAGAATAACTAGTCAATGTAAACGATACAGTCAATAAAACTTTCATTTCACTGAACTCAACAATATTTATCTTGCAGACGGATCGAAAGTGGTTGTTTCTTCTGAACTGCGTGATCAGCTGAAATATCTAGGTGATCTACGAGGAAGGAGGAGACATGTAAGAAGGCACACGAGAACAACCAGATATCAGCAATTCTAAAATCTAAAATCTGGCATATAACAGTTTGGAGCAGTTTAAGAAAACGTCAAAGTATCAACGTTCTCTTACGCTGATAATAAATTAATGATCGGCGAAAATCCCACCGAACTGGACTTTAAATGATTCAAACCAAACGACTTTCACAAATTTTTATCATGCTAGAGTTAAATATGTTGATTTAAATGATATCGAAAAATTGGTTGAAGATAAGGGTGTTGATTCAAGATGCAATTTTCCTTTCATTTAAAGATAGCAGAAACTTGTCTGTCTCTTTAATATTCATTTAATCACAAGAGGCAGAGGAGACGTTGGTGAATCTGAACATTACATATGAACCGTATTCAGATGATACCATTGATTATTATTTAACTTTCATTTACCATCGACCCAATCATAGGCTTTTAAAATTCGTAATAATTCGTGAAAAGTATTCTTTGAGATATTAATCAAAGTTTGATTTGTTTTTAAAATCTAAATCATCTTCCTATCTAAAAGGGACCAGAGCATCAAAGTAATGCTTCTGTATAGATAGCTGCATTAGCCACCACAAATGATTCAGAATAGCGTTCTAACTTATCTGGCTAAAAATAATGAGCCAATCTAAAAACGTAATTTTTGTATTTATTCCTTCCCTTGTAAGGAAATTCGATCTGATTGAGCCACGCAGGCCCTTTTGATTCTTTGACATGAGGTTTGTAAATAATATGTTTCAAACTTGAAGAAAATTTTCGTTTTACAAATATCTAATTTGATCAATTTGGAAATACTTTTAAACATCATATTTATCTGATGGATAATAAAGTCAATTTTTGTCCGATGTTCATCATCAACAAATCCTGACCATTTAAAAATTAGATAAAATCTAAAATAATTATTTGAAAGAAGGACTTCAGCGAAAGTTTGAAAACATTAAAGTGCACCAGCTTTCAATGCTTAAATAGTTCCAGGATTCCTGTATCGGAAGGCATTTTTTCATAAAAAATTCTATAAATATCAATGATAAGACCATTTTATCAGCCTTTGAGCTAAGGACAGAGAATTGAAATTATTTTCTGACTAAGTATTTCATTTAGATTTTTCAATTTGACACTTTCCCCACTAATCTGAATCGTATAGACAAACATAAGTACCATCGTGAAAACATTTAGAGATATTAAATGGGTAATAGTATTGAAATAAATTCTTCTCACAATAACTCAAGGGAAACATATTTTGAAAATTTCATCAAGTTTTAACTGCTTGAAATTTTACATTTTTGAGGCTGAGACGAGATCTTGTCAAAATTGCAAGTGGCGCAAGCGCGGCTAATGCGTTTATACAAAATGATTTCATTTTTACCGTTGTTTCAATACTCTAATCAAATTTCTTTTTCAAACATACCTCATTCTTTTTCCATTATAAATTTAAATGAATGTGACAGGTTTCAAAACAGAGATAAATAAGTTTGAGTTTAGCTAGTTTTCCGGGAATTTTGGGTAAAATAAAAATGGAAACCATTTTAATACGTAATCAATCTTTCATTTAAATTAGATTAAAAATTCACCAAATCGTGTCAAAGATTTTGTCATATTGATTTTTATTAAACGAGATTAACTATATAATTTGTGAAATATTTAATTTCTCACTGTTTTCAAAATCATAAAAACAATTCTTTAATTGAGTATTTTTAGGTTTCATTCTTTATTCGATTTTTATCTGACGATAATGATGAAGAATATAAATTTTTCATGTTTTAAATGATCATCGTTATGTTTCGGATTTTACTTAACCACAAATTTAGTGTAAGTTTTATAATATTTTTAATTCATTTTTTTTTCGAAATTAAAACATTTTACGTTCCTTTGTTACAGTAAAATTAAGAAAGAATTTATTCCAACAATTATTCACAAAAAAGACGATACACATCTGAACATGTCACTAAGCTTACACTCGCGAATTCGAAAACCTGAATTTTATAAATTACAATTATAAAATTGAAAATCACTACCACTTTTTAGAAGTGATTTTAATGAAAAAATACTTTCATAAAACGCCATCTTAGATAGAATATTCCTATTACAAATTTTTTCAGATATCGATAAGTTTTTTTCTTGTTTTATCTGACTCAAAAATGAAAATTATTTTGAGATTTAAATAAAGCCATGATGATGAAATCAGTCACCACTTTCAAAAAAATGTATGAAATTTTTGAAATTAAATGAGTGAAATTGTAAGTATATTCCAAAATTAATGAAAATAGAACCACGCGCACGCGCACATATGAACTCTTTAGAATCAGAATAACAATCCTCCATAATTATCGATAGAAAGCCAAAATCTCTTTTTGATTATTAATTTTATAAGTTCTGGGATCGAGTTATTGAAGTTAAAATATCGCGAAAATCAAGTACGCACTAAATAGCCAACAAATATAAAAAATATTACAAAGAAGATGTGAAGAAAAATGTTAAATCTTTGCTTGAAAGTCTTACGAAAAATCTAAAATGGAGTAGAAAGGCACCAAAACTAGGCTTATGTCGATATAATTAATAGACGATAATTACCGAAGCTCTCAATATACTAGTCTGCAGAAAATAAACAAAACTAACTATTATCCTATGGAACAACTACTTTATAAAAATTAATATGTTTTTTATCGTTTCTACTGATACTTTTTGGTTCAAGGTTCTTCATGTTGTTATATTTAAGTGACATGATTTGCTTGTCATCAGGAGACTAAAACTCATATATAAAAATACTAATGAGCTCTCTTGAATTTTGCGCGCACGCTCGATCACCTTGTCAAAGCTGACTTCTTTATTGTAGGTTACGCGCCACTTGAAGGCAGGTTTTTCATCGCCTATTCTCGTTTACATGAAAACCTTCACGTTCGATAATGGTGCGGATGTGAATATCTCTAAGTTCGTCCACATTTTCTCGGTTTGACCTCGATAGAGGCCCTAATTTATATCGAGCAAGAAAAGAGTCAATGATGTCGTCAAAATTGTTTGTGACCACATCAATGATATCTTCGGCCACCAAAGGGGCTGTTAAATGATTATCCTCCAGCTCTTCCTCGTCATCAGTCTTAATTTCCTCTTGGGTAGTTTCTCGCGTTAAAATTTCAGATACGACTTTGGTATTCGGCCTCAGAGAGAAGACGGTTGCACGTTATAGTTGAAACATAGTCAGCATCATAAAAGTACAGCGCAGGTATTAGACACAAGTCAGAGGATTCCAGAACGAAAACATACTTACACGAAGTATCTTCGTAGTATGACGTGGCGGATAAGTCTGACTTCATGTTGTTGCAAATGAACTAAATCACTTAAAAGGAAACTCTAAGCTCGGCAGATCTCTGTATTGTAGCGCTGCAATACGACCCATTTGAATAAGTTTGGTGATGAAACGCTTGCCGGTTTGGATTCGATGGAGAATTCTGAGTAAAATTAAGGCATACCAAGTCGTCGATAGTCCAGGCTTTTTCTCCATCGTAAATCCCAATCAGAAATTCGTTTTTACCACGGATTATGCCATCTTAATTTTAAAGTGTATGCCAACCATCATCCATATGGTACTGTGTGATGTTATGCCCGATACATATTGAAAAATTCCAGTAATCCCTAGTAACCTTTTATTGTTGTTAAATATACATAATTTACGCAAACTCCATGTAGACTGTGCAGAACCTCCTGGTGAGAGGGGGCAGGCCGGTCGGCTTTTCCCTTGAAATATAGGTCAACGACAGGGAGCTGGCAAAGATAGAGCTTATTTTGGAAATTTTCCACAATATAACTATTATTCGCATAGTATTCCTGATAAATCTCTTTATTTACCTTTTTCAAAACTGGGTGTGGTAGGATCTTGACCTGGTATTTAATCTCATCAAGTTCAACAGAATAAACAGTAGAAAAAAACGAATAAAGTACAAAAAGATTAAGCATTAAAAAAACTTTGTGCGCCGTATCCTATTGCCGCACAAGCAATAATCGCTGTATTGAAAGATTTGTATAAAAAATCGATAATCGATTCTTGATACTGAATTTTTGAAATATTTATATTCTATACGCCTGGAAGTTCACAGAATTCTGATTTTAGATAGCAATCTTATGTAGGTATTTTTATTAAATGCTAGATATTTGGAGCTATGTTTTCAGTTCTTTTGCATCTTAACACAACCGAACATAAAAATTTTTGGTTAACAGTCACTTTAAAAATGTTTTTTCATCATTATCTACGAAAAGGTGTGGATTCAACGAATAAATGTACTCTGAGAAATGGGCTATTTATCTGATACAAGTCATAATTTTTTATTTTCTAATTGACCTAATTTTAATCTTTTCCTCAATAGAAAGAATTTTCCAACTGAAAAATACTATAGTGTCATAAACATGGGTGTGTCAAACCCACTAATTTTTTATTGGTTAAAATCCTGTTTTGGACACATCGGCCAGTAGATCGACCTCCAATATGCCAAAATTTTTTTTTGTTCTAAGTATTAAAAAAGATTAAGAAGCTAGATCTACCAATAATCTACTGCGCAATAAGCGTGCGCTGTTTCACTTTGGGTTAACAACACCAGACTCTCACGAAAAATAAAATAAATTTTTTGTTTCTATTAAATTTTCATGAGTTAAAATTTGAAATTTTAATTGGAAAATAAAACCGTGTTTTTATTTCTATCATTTTTGTATTTGATATCGTTTCGTTAGAATATTATATTCTTTATAGTGCGGTAACATATCCGCGGCGATTTTTTATTACACCCATCTGATTTGCAATTTATTTTGATTGTTGAAGTGTATCTTAGTAAAATAATTAAGCCAATACTTACAATGTTTTTATATTTAGTAAATATATCGTTTCCTTATGGGATTACAAATGAAAGCTAACACATTTTGTACTATGTTTTCATTTAACTGTGTTCATATATAGTTTGTTTGGAATCAGCTTTATGAACTGATTCGTATGTTTTTTGGCAGTTTCAGATAAGTTTACGAGATATTTACCTCGTATTTATTTCAGCTTTTCATCCCCATTATGTTGTTGATTTAATAATTTCTTAGGCCTTTTTCTATAAGTGTTTTGTTTCCAATGGAGGTGTGATATCTTTAAGAATATAGAAACCATAAATTCATTCATTAAATTCTAAATATGCTTATTTAAAAAACTTACAACTAAGAGATCCTTAAAATGTGACAAATTTCAAAACATGATTTTACCGTTTTTTTAACGTGTCTCGACTTGTAAAATGTTGATAATTTTTATTGTCATGCGTCTTTACATCTTCGGATCAGCCATTTTTTAAAATACAGTGACATTTCAATCTCAATGACAATAAAACGACCATTTAGCGTTTTAAAGGAGCGTAATTCATCTATTTTACAGCAGCGAGCCTGGGAAATTAGCAAACATTTTTTTTAATTTTCGAATAAATTCCGTGAGAACACGAATTAACCCAGGCGGTTGGCTTGAACTTTAGCACGAGTCTGATATCATAGACCCCGTAAAAGAAACGGGGCATACACATGGTTAGATTTTTCTCGAATTTAGAGTCAATCGTTTCATTTCAAACCTTAATGGGATAATGAATACTTGATTCTCCAACGAAAACCTTTTTAAAATTCGTTCAGGCCATATAGTTTTGTTTGAACATCGGGGACGAAATTATGAAGGTAAGCCTCACAGAGAGATTTAATCATCATCAAGTTCTTATTGGTTTAAATAAAAAATTTTCAGATTATATCTCTGAGTATGATAGAGAAATTCCAAAATCAACCATTGATTCGTGACCCTGAATTTATAAGTTAAAAGCTTAAGCATCTATGACTCAGCGGGTTAGCTGTAGAATAAAAGTTATTTCTAATCAGATGAACCTTCGATATGACTAATATTGAATCCTAAATTAGCTCATCCAAAGTGTTTCGAGCTCTAGGTTTCTGGGTAACGATTTGACAAAGACAATGTCGATGAACCAATTAATCCATTTTGCCTCGTATAAACTGTTCCCTGGATAAAAAAAACCTAAAATTTAGAGCAACGGGCATAACAAATGTTTTAATATTTTGAATAAAAAAAACTTGGAAGATATTTACAATGAAAAACTAAATTCAATAAGTAACAGCGAAACTTTCAGAATACTTACGAACAAATAATTTAATTGTGTTAGATCAGAAAATATTGTAAAATATGGAGGATTTCCCCCATATTATTTTTTAACTCGATCTAAAAATGAAATCCTTTTATGTGATGTTTATTAGACAAAAATTGTCCGTTCCAAGTTCTGACTGATCCGTGTTTGGTATGAATTTCAAGTCAAAACTTCTGGTTGACCAAAGAAATCTTTTCGAACTTTCCCAACATTTTCTACCGAAAAACGAGATGCATGATAAAATTTGTTCGTAAATATGTTGTCGCATCATTTGGGTTGATTTTTTAGCAAAAATTAATTTTTATAATTTTTCGTTACTTATTTGTAAAAATAGGAAAAAATCTCAGAATCAAAGAGAATACATGTACATGTTCGTATGAAAAGTATATTTAAATAAGTCAACTTAAGACCATAAAGAAGAATCAAAGAATACCTACATTCTTTTTCAAATTAGAATAAGAAAAATAATTGGATAAATAGTTCAGAACTAATAATTAAACTAAATGACAGTTAATGGGTTCAAATTTTGTAACTGCCAAAAAGAAGGATTCAATGTAAAGTCTGCGCGTGGACTTCATGGGGTTAATTTTAAATTCGCCTTGCGCTCCTCGCATGCGCGATATATTTATGGCATTTCCTCACGATAGACTCATAGATCATTTTAATTTACATGATTGTTAGATTTACGGGGGTTTTAAAATCAAATTTAAGTTTATAAACCAAAAAATCTTCACGAGTTTATTTCAAGATTGGCGCCATCTTATTCACATTTACATTTCAGTAGTCTTCTGAATGAACATTGAAGAACTATCATAACAAAACGAGGTCAAATCAATGCAGGACTGCAAACTCTGTGATTATCATCTATCTTTAAATATGTATCTGCTTCTCGATCATAAATTAATTCCTATGACACCAGTATGAGCGAATAGGAATCTTTTCGTATCACAAAGGAATTTCAGGTCATCTTATCTGTAAATGCATTTATATATAACCGAAATAGATAAATTAATTTAAAAGGGATTTACAATCAATAAATAAATTGCATTGAATCTTAGTGATTAATCAATGGATAAATGTCTCTTCGTGATCGACCACTCGTCATTAAACCAAAATTATATCTTCATTCTTTTCATAGTTAATCGAATGATTTATTGAGATTAAAATCTTTATATGTTTGAAACACACAGAATAAACATTATTTTCTTGCCAAAATAAGCCAAGAAAAAAATAAATGCTTTTTGGAATGAAACACGTGAACGAGTCTCGCAGGTTGTCGTCATATTAGAATACTGAAAATTTTAAAGTTTATGTTACCATTTTAATGGATCTTGTGCATTCCTGAATGTTTGGTTTGAAAGAAACACCAAACTACGCCAAAATAATGAGATTTTTACACAAATTTGAACACACGGTTAACTTCTAGTGTGCTATGGCATGGAATATGCAAATAAATGCGTACACATCTCACGGAAATGTCAAAGTTATTCAATAAAAAAATGAAACAAAAAAAACTAATGGGATTAAATTTGATGACTCATGTTTAAAAATGTCAATATAACCATATTTATGTTTACTGTAGTTATGGAGTTGTGAATCCTTAATGTAAAAGCGCATCAGCAGAGCTATTTTGAACATGCGTCAAATCTTCGTCGTCTAGTATGGCGAGAAAAAGTAAAAAAAAGTCTGGTTGTTTTTTTTTATAAAATGAAGTAAACAACGGTTATGGTGAATTTAGATCATGAAAATTTATTGAGATTGCGCGTTAAAATACATAATTCTCACTTTAAGTGTCATAAATCGTAAGAATTACCATTTTTAATGGCAACTAGGGCCATAATTCTAGTAAATAAATTGGAAAATTAATTCGGATCAACTTAGCCATAATTTAATGTAAATTTATGCTTAGTTGTTATTTCACACATTTTGATCATTTTCCAGCTACTTATGCCATAACGGGTTGATCTTTTTAATGATAAATCCACGCTTGATACTTCACAATTACAATGTAGAAAATGTTAACACCTTTATAATGCTATATTTGTTATCAATGATTTTTCGTCAGGTTCAAGATGAAACCGAACCGTTTTGGAAGTAATTACTGTAATTACGCGATAAACTACCTCAAAACTAATAAGTAATTAATCGAATTTTAATAAGATTTAAACCTGAGTATTCACTGTATTTTATTCCTAGTTTTCATGTTCACTTACAAATAACTGAAAGCGTCTATATTCTAAAATAATCTGATTGAACACATTTATAAAACCGCGTTGTTGAAAAACAGATTGGTTTTCATTGTCAAGAAGTGCCTTCAAACATGAGATCTGAATCATTTGATTATTGTGGGAGGCGGTAATAAATAACTTTCGGTTAAACTTGAGATGACGACAACTGGTTTTTACCTTATAATTATATTCTATAGCATCTTATAACTGTAAATTACCTCAAACTTCTGTTCTGGCATAACGGTGAGAAGAGCTACAGTACGATCTTTTCCCACCATCTTTATCTATTGCGCGTGCTTTAGATGAAAATATTCATGTGGAAATCGAGTGAGTGTTTTTTATCTCAAATTTATATGTACTTGCTTCATACACAAACTAATGAGGATAAGAGCTGGCTGATGGGACCTAAGGCTATTTAAGGTACAGGTGAAGACAATATCGATCTAGGTTCTGTTTCGTTCGATATTACCCGATTTGTATCCTCTTTCTACATATTTTTCAATTTAAATTCATGTTTTATTATTAAAAAAAATATTCAATATATATCGAGCATAATTCTCTTTCGTTCAAAATAGCCGCCATTAAATATATGCGTAATTTCAAAACTAGTCATAATCATGGAAATAATGTCAATATAAGCATTTTCAAAAATATTTAAATTGAATTTGATTCGTTAAAAATAATGCGAGACTTATTCCCATTTTTAATTCAATGTATATATTCGTTTTTTTACATCCAGAAATGATTGAAAAACATACTTGTTTTGCCATCTGAAGAAAAATTCGGCGATGCATTCCTATTCGTGCTGAACATTTTTTTGACCATGTTTTCTTAGAAAACCTTATCAGGACCTGCAACATGTTCCAAATGTTTTTTTGTGGGGGCGTATGGTAAAAAGGTATCCACAAAATTATCTTCATTAATTACAACATAGTGTACATAACAATATTCATCCAACGTTGAATCGACCTTCTATCCATCGCTTATTATCTCCGTACGTGGCCTTATTCTCCTTTGTGTGATAGGGAGCAGTGTGCTTTCAGTTCCATCCTCAACCGTTTTAAAATGAAATGTTTTTCACAATTCTCGGTTCGCTCAACT
This sequence comes from Neodontobutis hainanensis, assembly GCA_024349245.1. NCBI lineage: Eukaryota > Metazoa > Chordata > Actinopteri > Gobiiformes > Odontobutidae > Neodontobutis > Neodontobutis hainanensis. Next base: position 53,237 of record JALDNG010000330.1, on the reverse strand, counting down.
TCTCCATACATCCACTGTTGTTGTAGTAGTCGCCCACTTTCATATTTTCTTTTGACAACTAGACTTTCGTTTATGTCTAAGTAATAAACTGCCAAATCCCTTAAGGTGCGAAACCAGCCCATTATAGTTGGTACAAAAAATTAATAATCCGCTTCCATGATATGGAATGAGAACATTTTTGACCATAAATGTACGAACACAACAATCTTGCAGTTGTATTTTATATGAGTCCAAAAACAAATTATGTCTGAAAAATCAACTCTATCGGCGCTTTTGTTCAGGACAGCGAAATCCTTAGTTTGACGATTTTCTTGCTGGAATTTTTGTTGTTTTCAGAGGATATCGGTAATTTGGGCACTGTGATCGATAGAATTTCAAGCAAATCCGGAAATCTCATTTAAAACAGAAGAACGTGTATCTACTCTAATAGCTATTGGATCCTTACTTTGCAGTGATTCCGTTATCACAACGAAAATATCTTTTGATAGATATGCTATAATTACCAAATATTGTGTCTTTATGGACTAAAAACTGGTTGACGTTATCTCAAGTTTTACCTAATTTTCTTTTTGAAACCTGGAGGCTTAGGGATTAGAGTTAGGTAATTTCATGATCTATCATTTATAAATCCTAAACAAAAAAGATGTAGAAAAATAAATTTTACTACACACGCGCAGATTACATTGAGAATTGGAATCAGACAACTAATCCTCAAAATCTATCTTTGACTTATTCAAAATGATGACTTTTTGCTATCATAATTTTTTGTTTATTCTTACTCTTATATGTAGGTACTGCTTGTTTTGATAAATAAAAAAATTTCAGAATATGTCTTTTAAAAGCTGTATTACCTATTTTACAAATATTTAACCTCTTAATGACAATCACTTCATGCCCAAAACTTCTTGACGAATGTTATGTTATTTCTGGAGAATTTTCTATGAAATTTTGAATTTAAATATTATCCTCGATTATTTAAGTTATCCATTTATAAAAAAGTGGAATTCAAAAACACTTATGAATACTTTTAATTTACTTGTTTATTTTTGTGATTAAATCAAATACAATGACTAACATACCCTTTTTAAATTCAGAAGGTTTGTTTGAACTAAACTAATTCTGCATCAACTAATAAATATCGTTAGAGGTAGTTAACTGAATATTGGTGTTATAATGGGTGAGGATATTTAGTTTTCATTGAAAGTGGGTAATAACAAGAAAATATATTTGAATATAACAATATATTATTTAAATCCAAAAATATAAGTCAAACGATAATTTAATAACGATCAGCTTACCTTTATCTAAATTAACAGAAAGTTCAATGTATCTAAGCATGCGCAAGTATTTTCTAAATTTATTTGATTGATCTCAAGTACACTATAATTCCACAATTTATTGGATAAAAAATTATTTTATCAGTGGTTGCGAATATAATTAGCTTAAAAATATGAGAGATTCAGAATTCGGTTGAGCATGTTCATAATTTTTTATCTTTAAAGAAAATATAACTCGATATTTTATTTTGAAAATAAAGATAGGGGTTTTCATATGGATATGATTAAAATGTGAGTTACTTTAAGATGGCTTTATTACATAATATAAAAATCGTGTGTTAATTTTATAAACTGAGAGGCATATTGTTTTAATTCACAAGAACAATAGTTTGGCATTCAGTATAAATCAACAATCCTCACCGCGCCTGTGCATTTAACACAATTCACCGTCATAATGAAACGTAAAGATCCAGCTGATAACGAAGCCTCGGGAGTTAAAGAAAAAAACAGAAAGGTATTAATTCAGTAATTTTGGACACATAAAACAAACAAAGATTTAATTATTATTCACGCATGCTTATATTTTAGAAAAATAAACCCGATTTTGAGTTCTCTTCACAAATGATGGAAATCGATGAAGGTTTATATTCTCGACAAATGTATGCATAATTTCGTTACCCAAGATATGTTATGGGTTCAGATGCCATGCATAAAATGAACCGAACTAATGTTTTTGTATTTGGGCTCGACGGAGTCGGGTTGGAAATTTGTATTGTATTTTCCTTTATTTAGCCAAAAATATTGTGTTAGGCGGCTTGAATTCAGTCACCCTTTACGATACTAGATTGTGTCATATCTCTGACCTTTCAACACATGTGGGATTTTTTAATTATATTTAGTACTATTTATCCGAATCCGACATCGGAAGGAATATTGCTGAAGCCACGCGAGAACCATTGTCTAAATTAAACGAATATGTAAAAATTAAAACCCAATCTGGACCTTTAAGGCGCGAAATGTTCGACAATATTCACGTAATCGTCATCGTGAATAAACTTTTCACTGAAATATTTTCTATCTATGATTTGGTTGCGGGTTCCTCGATTAAAATCGTCATTGCAAATGTATATGGCTTGGCTGGCTTCATATTTTGCGATTTTGGGAAAGATTTTACCGTCTTTGATAAAAACGGTGAAGAGCCTCTTCAGGCAAGGATCGATACGATTGGAAATGTATGAATATTGTTTTATCAGACAACTGAAGGAGTTGTGACCTGCCTAGAAGAAAAGCGTCATGGATTCGAAGATGGGGATTTTGTAACATTCAGTGAAGTTGAAGTATTTGATATCATAATCAAAGGGAATGATTGAATTAAATAATTATAAGCCTTTGAAGGTTAAAGTTAAAAGTCCATTCAGCTTCAGTGTTGGCGATCTTTCCTCTTTTTCTAATTTCGGTACTGGAGGGATTGCTACTCAAGTTAAGATGCCTGAAATACTTCAATTTAAAAATTTCAACGAGTTTCTAAAAAATCCAGTTTTCGTTATCAGCGACTTCGAAAAGGCTGATCGCTCGAATTTATATATTTTATGTTTTTGTGCACTCCAATCATTTTTTGAAGATTTTGGACACCTTCCAAGGCCTCATGATACTAAAGACGCTTGTTCTTTCATTAAAATTGTGCACCAGTTGAATGATGGCTCTGGTTTCAAGTTAAATGAAATTAACGATGATTTAATTAAGCAGTTTTGTTTCCAGTGTTCTGGGAGTGTTTGTCCTGTTTCTAGTTATTTTGGAGGCTTCGCAGCTCAGGAAGTCTTTAAAGCAGCGACCGGTAAGTTCACACCAATTCAGCAAGCATATATTTATGATTGTTTTGAATGCTTACCGGACGAATACCTGAAATTACCTTCCATGGATTTCCAACCTCTCAATTCTAGATACGATGGTCAGATAGCGATATTCGGAAGGGATTTTCAACGAAAATTGTCCGAGATTAAGTTGTTCATTGTTGGATCGGGTGCAATTGGTTGTGAACATCTTAAGAATTTAGCAATGATGGGAGTTGGTTTAGTGGATCATGGGTCAATCACCATCACTGACATGGATACCGTTGAACGAAGCAATCTTAACAGGCAGTTTCTTTTTAGGAATTACGATGTTGGACGCTTCAAATCAGTTGCTGCTTGTAAGGCCGCACAAAGTATTAATCCTAAGATTCAGTTAACTCCACTTATTCATCGTGTTGGAGTTGAAACTGAAAAGATTTTCACATGTGATTTTTATCATAAGGTGGATGTCGTTTTAAACGCTTTGGACAATATTGATGCACGAACATATATGGATCGTATGTGTGTTATTTACCAAAAACCACTTTTAGAATCTGGCACACTTGGCACAAAAGGGAGCGTTCAGGTTGTAGTTCCCCACCTTACTGAGTCTTATAGTTCATCTTACGATCCTCCCGAGAAGTCTATCCCTATGTGCACTCTAAAGAATTTTCCATACCTTCCTGAGCATGCTATTCAATGGGCCAGAGATCTGTTCGAAGGTCTTTTTACTCAGTGGCCAACACTTGTTAAAAAATTTGTCTCAGATCCACTTTCTATACTTGACAACATCGGATACGTGGATAAGGAAAAAGTAAAAGTTATTGAACATTCATTGGAAATTTCAAAAACATGTAACTTTTTTGAATGTATAAAATGGGCCAAAAATATCGCAAAGAAACATTTTAGTGATGAAATAATTCAATTAACGTTTTCATTCCCTAAAGATAGGCTTACGCAGTATGGGGTTCCATTTTGGTCTGGAACAAAACGGTTTCCTTCTCCATTCGATGTAAACGATCATGAAAGTCAAATCTATCGAAATTTTATTTTATCTGCTTCAAAATTAAGGGCCTTTAATCTTGGAATCACATTTTCGTTGACAGATGATGAAATAATGCTGTATGAACATACAATTCAATGTGAAAAGTTTATTCCAAAATCTAACTTCGTTGTTGCAACAACAGATTCTGAGTTGAATGCTCAAAATATGGCCGAAAATCCCGATAAGCCATTTAGTGGTGCTCTTGAAGATTTTCATTCAAGAGTTATAAAATTTATCAAAGAAAATTCATTGAATGTCCAAGATATTATTTTTGAAAAAGATGATGATTCCAACCATCATATCGAATTCATATATTCTGCATCTAATCTTAGATCATTTAATTATCGAATTCCTTCTTCTGATCGGCTGACAGTTAAACTTATTGCTGGAAAAATTGTACCTGCTATAGCAACGACGACTTCAGCCATTAGTGGGTTAGCGTGCTTGGAATTTTATAAGATCGTACATCAATTTAGACATATAAAATATTATCGAAATGCTTTTTTGAATTTAGCACTCCCGTTTTCTACATTTTCTGAGCCTATTGCCTGTCCTATCATTAAGGTTGTTTTTATTGTTTGAATAAAGTTTCGTGATATTAGTTATACTTTGTGGGATAAATTCGAGGTCGACGCTGTTAGTTTTTCAAACGTAAACGAAGAATGTACCCTCCAAGAATTTTTCCAATTGATTCGAGTAATTTAAAAGATTAATTTATAGCTAAAATATAATGCCGATATTGATATGGTTTCTCATGGTACATGCCTAATTTATGGGTCTTTTATGGACGCACGTCGACGAAGCGAACGACTCTTTTCTCCGTAATTTTGTCAATAATATCAAGTGTTTCTAAAATAATCGAAACAATCACAAAGAAAAAACTCGAGGATCATGTGACATGGCTTCTTCTTGAATGCACTTGCACTCCAATACGCGACGACGGTGATTTAGAAGATATTCCAACAATTCTTTACCGACTTCCAAAGCAAACTGCACAAATTCAAGAAGTCAATTCATAGTTATTGCACCTAATTTTATTTACTTTCCATAAGTATAAACTATATCCTTTAATTTAAACTGTTGGTATTTTTCAGTTGCTAAAATAAACTTACACAATTTCTGACCATAAAGTAAGTAATAGTCGTCTTAAATGTTTTTCGCTGTGGCATTCGTGACATGTTTTATTTTTCTCACATAATTTAAAATTGTTTCTTGCTTAGTTTGATTTAGATTTTTGCACAAAAACATGATTTCTCAATATTTGAACCAGAAGTTAAAATTTTATCTTTAAAATATTGTTCCAATCGAAGATTTTATCGAAATATTATTTATGTTTCTTTTTCTCAATATCTAATTTAAAAATGTCGATGTCTTTTAGTATAATGAAAGCATTTCTGGCGATTTTGAATATTTACGATTTTTTGGCGTTGCTTAAAATGTATGTAATAACAAATAAAAGCCTCACCGCATGTTCAACAAAACCACCAAAATAGTTGACGCAGCCCCGTATATTTTCATTATTGAGAGCGACTACAGATAAAAATCTTCAGTGGCAGTAGTTTTTGAGAGATTACTCTTACTATTTAATTGCATGGATTGACTTAATTTGTCATTCTGTGCCAATAAGCTTCGTCAAATAGAATTCTTTGAGTTATTCTACACTTCTCTGAAAGCGTGATTTTTAAATTATTGGCTAACAGTGCAATCTTACAAGTAGATCAGCCCTACTGAGAGATTTATGACTTTTGTTGATTCGAATCATGACAAAGTTGTAAGTCATCATCGATGAGGGATTTATTTCGATAAGAATGGTTGAGTGACAAGAAAACTCAGAGCCCAAAAAATACATTCATCGAAACACACGTGTGAAACAAAAGTTTCATAAACGAACAGTTACTGTCCCTTTAATATCATTCATCTTGTTAGATTTTTTGAATTTCAGTTTCATCACTGAATGGATGTGAAACCGCCAAGTATCCTCACCCATGACAACTTAAAACTCATTCATTTAAACGTTTCTCGTCGAATTACTCATAAATGTGGGAATTTACACATAATTTAGGAAATAGTTATCAACGGAAAATTGAGTGTACTTCTAAATAGGTTACCTTACCATTTGACGTTTAAATGTAAGTTTTTAGAAATCATGTTAATATGTAAGATATTGATGACACTTATCTATTTTAACTTTAAGAAGGTTAAGGCCAGTTTGGGTTGCCATTGAATTCGTGTCATATTTAACAAATTTCAGAAAAAACTCATCTCTAATTTAAGATATCGAAACTCTCAAAAACAAAAAAATTCTACATTATCCATATTTTATCAAAATATCATACTCCAACAGAATATGCCCTAACGTGACTAAAAATGAAGCAAAAAATTTTAATATAACAAATATAGATAAAAATGGAAACCTTTAGAGAAGAGAATCTTTCTATTTCCTACTCATTTTATAAATTAACTGGAATGTTTACATTCTAGGCATGCGTAGTTACCGGTTCCGACTGCAGTCGTGTCCGCAAAACTACAAATTATGTAAAATGGAATATTTCACAATGTATCTGTCCATTTTAATTTTAAAGTTTTTCGAGAGGATTTCCCTTGTTTTAATTTTCTTTTCTACTTAAATCTAAAATCGTGGAGTTGAGTTGCACGATTAGCTATATAAGCTAAAAAGTTAATTTTTCTATCAGGAGATGGCCGGGTTTTAAATCTCAATGCATATTATTGTGACCATTGCGGGTTTTATTTCGTACCATTTTCAACAGATATTTCAAGGTGATAACATGATGTTTCATGATGATAGTTAAGGCCAACTCCTTTACACTTACCAATTACAGCTATTTTAAAAGTAGATTTTATTTATTCATAATGTTACCAGCACAAAGGCAACTGTTCTCCTTCTTTACCATAAATTGTAATCAAATGTACGCGAAACAGCCCATATATACATATATTTTAAATATATTAGTTTTGAATAAACCCATCTTCAGTTCAAATAGGCACAATATTTCCTCAAACAACTCTCTTATGTTTCAAAACCAAATGATTATTTTTTATTGAAAAATGGGCACTGTAAAGAGAAAGGTTAACTAATGACAGAGAATATAGTTTTGAGAGTAAAAATTCAAATTCGAGAAGGAATTATCTTGAATGACCGAGATCGTAAAAAACGAGTTAAACTAAGAAAAGAGCTGTGCAGCTCTACAGTCTGTCTCTAAGGTACGCCAAAATAAATTATCTTTCTAAACATAACATAGAGACAGGTTGTTCCGACATTTTAATATAATCTTATACGTGGTTGCGCATGTGCTACGCTGTACAACCAATCAAATAATCAATTTCAAATTTCCAACATAATTTTTCTGACGTTAACCATTTAATGTCATAAGGCAGTATTTCTATTTTAAGTTAGACTTAAATGCACTTTATAGTGATTAGCTAGTCTTTTACTGAAATTTTTTTCATATTCCGAATAAATTAATTGTGTTTAAATTGTCACTTCTGATAAGTGCAAAAGAAAACAGGAAGTGAAGAATTAGACAATGGGCTGCATTAAATGGCGGGAAAACGTGTTTTGCAGGGATTTCACGAATTATAAGGGTGATGTTAAAAATTTTACGTTAATATCATATGCCACGATGGACGCCAATAAATAATTACTACCAAAAATAATGCCATAAGCATACGTCAAGCAGCCTTAAAATTGTTAAAACCCGCATGAATCTGAAAATTCTGAAGAATGCCATGCGGAAACTACTGCCTGATCTAACTGTCAAAAAACATCCTATTGTTAGAAATGTCGATTTGAAGAATAATAAAAAATATTTTATTCTTATGATCTTGTTGAATCTGAAATGTAGCTCTAACAATATTATTACTCAGAAAATACCATTCAAAGTAAGTAGTTCGATTTCAATTCTACAGTTGATAATGTAGCTACAAGACAAGACACCCTGAAAATAAATTATTTACGAAATTATCTTGAAAAAATTACCAATTTTTTATTCTCGGACTGATATATTTTTCTATTTTAAAACAACCAACTTGCTCCACGTGTTTGCGCATGGTTTCGATGAATGGAAAACCAAATTTAAAATACTACCTCACCTGAAATACCAACGGATCATATTGTTCATTTCCGGGGATATTTAAACTCTAGAACGCCCATGAAATCAACAAGGACTGTAGAAACAGAGATTTTGCCAAAACTTAACTTTTACCGAATAGGAATAATTTAACTGATCGAACTCCTTGCAAAAGAATGTGAGCTATTTGTTATGACATGATCAAAAAAACTGTTTTAATAATGGAACCAATCTTTTTTTCATTTACTTTAAAGCTGAATTTGATACTTTTTATTTAGAACGATCTGAGAGACATTGAATGGACGGAAAGGAGAATGTATCATATATTTCTTCAAGTATATACGATAAATTCATTAATTTATATGTACAAAAGTCCTTATGTAGATAATATCTGAAAACAGCTTTGATTCAACTCCCGATTTCGGTTAAGTGGTCCAACTTATATTTTTATGCTACGTTCTTCAAAATGGAAATTTTTCAGAATCCTTTCGAGTATACTTCAATTGAACACCGTGGTAGTGAATACCTTAAAGATTTTTAGGTTGATTTATACCTCGAAGAATAGATCGCCAACTTTAGGTCATTATAAATAATAATGACAGGAATATTATTTTGATTTTCAAAAGTAAAATCTAGGCTGGGCGGTTTGACGAATTGAATGGGAATAGAGGTAGAACAACCGGTTCATTCCTAAATTTAGATTGTTCACTTATTTTTATAGTTTTTCTGCTGGAGATAACAATTTTAAAATTTTTCACTTTTTCAAATTTTTTCACCTTCACCGTTGTGATGGTTGAACGTAAGGGAAAGCATGAATCTGAAAACCTCTGTGTTCCACCGACTCAGCCACTACGAGGTTCCACGAATCGATTCTCAAGTACCTTTTTACTCCATTGATTAGGAAATCCTTTTTTCCCGTTTCTGGAAGCGAACGTCAGTAACGAGTAACTTTCCGTATCGTAAAACCATTAATAAAACAGAGGACTTTTCCGACACGGTTTTTATATTATTTATATGGATGGACTTATGTTCAAATTAGCTGTTGTCGAAAAGTCTCTTAATGCGCCAGAAAATGGCTTATGTACACCCATCAAGTTATGCGACAATATTATCCTCCAGTTTCGTGAAGCACAACATAAATTTAAAGTAGATGAAGTCAGGGCAATATCGTTAACATGACCAACAACACCAAATGCACACAACTCAAACGAGTAACACGCCAGTTTCTAAATGATGTTTTGTGATAATATTAATCGATGTTTATGCTTAATGGCTATAAATAAGCCAAACACTCTGTCATTCTAAATGATCTTTGAGAGATTTATTTCAGAAATAGCGAAACGGTGGGCGCTTACGAACACCACACGAATGCATAAAGTCCCCTTGCCAGCTCGTGAAAACTGATAAAACATAATTAAAAATCAAGGCTCTTTTTGAAATTTATCATTTAAACCCAAACTAGACATTATTTTTTCACGAATTCTTCATGGCAATTGAACCATGTCTGAGGTGATAGCTGCAAAAATGGTGAATATGTACGAGGCAAAACCCTAAACGCTGAATTGTTCAATTTGAGTCGATCTTTCATTGTCCTCGGAGAAAAATTTTCTCTTTATAACAGTGATACGAGCACGAGTTCTGCTGCTGGCACTACTCTAAGTATAAAATGACATTCGAGAACGTAAAAACGCCCAATGTTGACATACTGTGGCACAAACCATGAGATGTCATGATATTTTTACAATTAAAAATATTTTTTAATTTGTCTCTGTTTTTTTCATGCCATCTTTAAAGCGAAAAAATCCTTTTTTGGTGATCAAACGATTCTCAGGTCTCATATTTAATGCAGTGTTGCTTTCATTCGTCGTAAAAATTAGGCTTTATTGATTGAACAATGTAGTGCAGGTTACACTGCTACTATATTCAAAAATTCGCGTTCGAATTTTCACATTTATTACCGTGGCTATAAATTGGCAAGAAAGTTTATTTTTAATCATCGCAGAAAGAGGTTAATAACAAGACGAGATTATGCGATAATATCATGTTAGAAGTTGTCACAAGTACGCCTTAGTTGGTGAGATCTCTTTCAGAATCAAGTCAATTCAGAGTGATGTACTTTACCAGCCAATCGCCTTTAATTTCGTAAACGGAGGTCAAAACAGCACCGTAATAATTTAAGTGACTGAATTGACAAAATTAGTTATTTTTGAAAACTTATTTCAAGAGAACTCACTTGTGATCATGTTCGAACATTTCTGGTGATGCAGAAGTTCAACCTTAGAAGGGCGGTAAAAATCTGCAAAGCATTTCACAAGAGTGGTTAGAACAAGGATTTTCCGAATGGAAAAGGAATGAGCAGATACAATGTCCTGGACGAGAGTCGAACCTCTAAACTCTCTCATCTCTTACACCCAAAGGCATTGATAAGACGATAATTCCACTCATGAGAACTAGTGTGAGCTAGATGAGCGATTCTCAAAAATGAATGTTTTTAATTTACTGTGAGAGCGTAAGAATGAAAATTGCTGGTCTTCTTAATGATAAAAGATGAACTGACTTAATTTCCCAAAGAACGATGCAGCCCAACTAAGGTTGCGTCCATGAGCCGAGGAAAGTGGCAATATTTAGTGGAGGCGACTCACACTACTCTGACACGCTCGTCTAATTGATTAAATGCTTAAATGACAAAAACAAAGTCAGTAAAATTTCAGAAGATAACGTAGATACATCCACTCACTTTGAAACATGAACGAACGTGTTCAATTCATTTCTCAATAATAAAGATCAAGAAATAAATCATTATTTTTAATGAGATAAAGAAATTATTCAACATCTATTCTAATAATTTAGAAAATTTTAAAACGGTATAACAATATTTTTAGATGGTCGGTCCTTATATCACTTAATGTCTACTTTCTTTGAATACGAGTCGGTTATTATGAGGACATTTTTTATCCTTAAGAGTCTAAAACACTTAAAGAGTTAAATTGGATTAATTTCTCCCGGATTTTAACTTCATGAACGTGATAGTATTAAAGCTGATGTTTTACAGTCGGTTTTGTTGAATATTGACTTCGAAAACATTTACAAATCTGATTTATGAGAAGAAATGATATTTATGAATTAAAAACGCGTTATACTTCCAAGACTCAATTCTTGTGCCGAGAATAAAATCTATTTATTTGTTTATTTTGATGATTTTTTTCATTTTTACTTGAATCACATATTATTTTTTATATCAACATAAAACACAAAAAATTTTCCCAACCTCACCTTATTTGTAAAATTTAATAACATTTTTAAGCAAAACAGGAAAAAAACAGCATTAACTTTACACAAGAGTATAAAATATACATCTTACGTTACGCATGGGTAAAATATTAAATTTAATTAACTTGACAGGTTTTTAAGGTGTTATAGAAAGAAACCAAAACCTATGAAACATCATGGTTAATGCACTTTTGAAAAAGGGTTTACATTTACCAAATGGTATAAATGACACTTTGATACAGTGAATATTTCGAAATGCTGGTGGTTGGAAATCTACCTTTCACAAATGACTTCAATCTGAAAAAATTGAACTTTCAAATCATTCTTTTAGCTCGTGAATTTAAAATTATTATCATTTAAATTTGTTCTAATAAAAAAGACACCATTAATAATCTAGCACATGCCTATTACAGAACCTTGCAGGTGCTGAAAGTTTAAAAAGTAATTCTTGAATGGCAATTAATCGCAGAATTTTAAATTTTTGAACGTTGATAAATATTTCTATTTTTCATTATCGGTAACGTTCCAGAGTATGCGCATAAATTAAAATGGTCAAACCTGTTTGCAGCAAAGTCTATCAAACTCCGAGAAGGCCATTCGAAAAAGCGCGTTTGGATCAAGAACTAAAACTCGTAGGTGAGTATGGGTTGAAAAATAAACGGGAATTATGGACTGCTAAATTTACACTTGCCAAGATTCGTAAAACTGCCAGGCATTTGCTTACACTTCCGGACGATGACCATAAGCGTATTTTCGAGGGAAACGCTCTTTTGAGAAAACTCGTGCATTTTGGTATCTTAAAGCAACAAGATATGAAGCTGGACTTGGTTTTGTACTTGAAAGTCAACGATATTTTAGAAAGACGATTGCAAACGCAGGTGTTCAAAAAGGGCTTGGCAAAGTCAATCCATCATGCAAGATGTCTGATTACTCAACGCCATATCAGTATCAGGAAACAGATCGTAAATGTTCCTTCTTATATGGTTCGGCTTGATTCACAGAAGTACATTAACCAGTCTGAGCGATCTACACTTTCTGGTTGTGGTCGTATTGGGCGCTGCAAGCGAACAAAGCTAAAGAACAACCAGGGAAAGGAAGAGACTGTCGAAGAATAAATATGCATCCTCAATAACCTTATCATTTATTCTATCTTTTTAATTTATTTGAATCTTTTCACTTATTTCGAAGTACTATATTTCTTCTCTTGTAAAGAACTTTAACATGGTTTAACTAAGTTAAACAATCCCATTCTATGTATCCATTTTTAATTAACATTTTTTACAGGTTACGATAATTCACTTAATTGTAAATGACTTAAAACTTTGTCTTATAAAACTTATTTTGTCACAAGTTTCTCAGTAATAAACTAAAAATTGTCCATTTCGTTTTTTCGCTCGATTGGGATTATGCTTTGTTATTTGTGGTATATTATATACTTAGGGACATTCATAAATGAGATTTTTATGCATTCCTACTTTATAAGTTAGAAAATTAGTTTTTTATTTCGCTGCTATTTAACTATTGCTATTATCACACATTTTGAAATCACAATAAAAGACGTGCTTCCTTTTTTACTTTTATCCATCAAAAATTTAAATGGCATCAAGCACTAGTTTTCTGGTAAAAATAGCGCAATCTCTATGACAACCTTCGAGGAAAGTCATCATTTATGTTGGATTCCTTTTTATTGAGAATATTAAATACCATTTACAATTCAAAAAATACTGTATTTATCCTAATTGCCTGTCTCAAATATGTTAGGCGGCCAGACTAACATGGCAGATATCATAAATAATAACTTCATAAAAACGCTAGGTTCAATTTGAATGTTAGTATATAAAGTATTTACATTTTCCAAAACCCACATAGAATACGAGAGTAATCTGTAAAAATCAAACTATGCAATAATCAAATAATTCTTTTGGCCTAAATAAGTTTTAAATGTATTTCTTTTTATAAAGTCAAAGACGGGTAGGAAAATCTTTTTTGCTTTAGACCGATTTGAAAGTTTTCACACTTTCATTTTTATCACAACCACAGTCAACAAATATTTTATATTCAACGGGAGGGCCATAATCATAAGAGCTTATGATCGCTTTTTATCTATTTTTAGAAATTGGAAAATTAAAATTATATCACACATATTTTACTTACTATACACGCCCTGAAGCTTGCGCATTGAATTCAAAGATGCATACGACGAATGGTTGTTTGAGTCTAAAATTTCTACCAAGTTAAAACTTATGTGTACAAAAAACTACAACCATGGCTTAAGCCATGTCTTCCTAGATCGACTTTTTACGACGATTAAACAAAAATCGTATTTTCTTCATTCAAAATGATTAAATTTATCTGAATAATACTCAACTCGCCAAGATATTTTTACAGGTACGTTTTTGAGATTTTGATCTCATTTATGGGTTAGGACCGTTAATTACACGTGTAAGAAAACTAAGCCCACTCAAAACATTCAATGCAATTGTCGTTTAAATTAGACATTCTTCAACACAACTTGTGTGAACTACGCGCATAATCGAAATTTGTTTTACTTTGGTAAGTATGAGTAAAAATGATAAAGTGCATGACCAAGAGATTAAAAGTAAAATAAAAGTTGACTTTATTTATTTTCATTAAATCCCCTAAAAAATTTAACGCATAAGATAAATTACAACGAAGTTCATTTGTTTCATGGAGTGCTCAACGCTCTCTCTTGAATAGATAAACATTTGAAGTCGTTGTGTATTTTTACTCGTTAATAGGACATCTGAAAAAATAATTTTATTTCATTAAGTTTCATGGTAAAATTTACGATTTTTTGTGCCTATTAAAGAAAAATTAATTGACAAAATAATATTTACCAATATGTTAAAATTAAATAGTTGATATATTTGGTAATTGAGTCTTCATTTAAAAGAAAATTTTGGAAATAACTTCTAATGCCGATGTCTTTTTAGCTCCTCAATATGAAATCGTTTTAACTTGTGAATTTAAAATAGGTAGGAGCGAATTTAATGTTGCTTGAAATTTAGAGGAGTGTGATTTTCGTTGAAAAATTGCAAAATATTTAAGGAACATCAGTATTCTCAATATACCAGGAAAGGGATTTTTTATTTGAAAAATCTTAAAAGATTATTTAAAAATTATGTGAATCACAAAATACAAAATGAAATGTAACACAAAATAAGTTAACCATAGTCGTATATTCTCGTTGAATAAACATAAATGCCTTTTAATATCAATACATTTGAGCTGTACCTTTAAACAATTAAAAAGCATAAAAACTTAAATTATTAATATTTGATAAACTTAGAAAAAAGATTTTAACCATTTTGATGGATAATATTTTCAGATCTATGAGAAATTTATGCTCGTAGATGAATACGTTTACAAGATCATAACTAGAGATGAAAAAACTTATGCTTAAGTACATCTCATTTTCCTGGGCGCAGTAAAATAAAACTCTTTCTGCTTTTTGGTTTAATTTAAAGCCATTTTGTTTATCTCAACGAAAACAAAATATTTAAAACTAATTTGAATTATGGTCGAAATTGTCTTCAAATTTTACGATATCAGCCCAAGATAAATTATTAACTTTAATCATAAGAGCCTCTTATAAGAAAATAGAAAAATCTCACACTAGTTTGAGACAACTACTAAAATCGGGACAATCTAAAAAAGGTGAATTAACTATGAGGCCATCGTCTTCGTGAACAAATTGACACAGTTCCATTCAAGAAAAAAAATCACCATAAATCCTTCCAAACATGATCTTGTTTGCCAAGATATTATAATAATTTTTGCAAATTTTACTTTTAAAATTTTTGGTAAAATATTGATTTGATTTTCAACAATTTAAAAAATTGAAAACAACAACCTCATTTAACCGAATAAACACGAGCTATATGCAGAGCTTTTGTCATTATGTTCATAGATTTTGTATATACAACTAAAGGAACGAGTTTGATGTTCCCATTTATAATTTTTTATTTTAATCTGTACTTTGATTCATTTAAAGTTATTTAAATTTCTGAGTTTATTGCAGGACTTGATTGTGATGGAATTAATAATTTGGTCGTCCGTTTTCGTTAACAGTTGTGCATGATTTTTAATAATTCTTTATGTTAATATAAAATACTGCACATTTTGCAATCCACAAAATACAATTTATCAAGCTTTTCGTTCCTTTCGGCATTATTTTATAGATTTTATCAAAATACCGAGTCATAAATTATTTTAACTTTATAAAAAGCGTCTTTATCATCTGAAATGGTGGGTAATAATCCGATAAGTTGCGACTTTCTTGAAAAGGAAAAATAATTACCTTTGATATAAATTCAAACGATAAAAAATTTGAAAAAAATCTTAAGGGTATTGAAATATCCTCGTTTCTAAATTATAAGAGAAATATCTCGTTTAAATTAAATCAAGATTCTTTCGTTTATTAGCGCAAGATATTTGAGGGCTTTTAAGTTTGAATTGTCGAAAAGGTAGACTAAATTATGAATATTTTTGGAAACATAAATTAGCAAAAGAGCGCTGAAACTCTTTATTTACTGAACTTCAAGAAAAATATTCTTTAGCTTTTCAAATGAGAACGACAACGAAAAAAATCGAATGTATTGTACACGTTTTGGGAACGAGAGAAATTTTTAAATTCGCAAAGGAAATATTTTATTCAATTAAGAATGAATGAAACGGCATTCAAGATTAATATCAGAGTAAGTTTTGAAAATATTATTTCGACGGTATGTCTGTTTATATATGGTATACTTTTCATCGTCGTTTATAAACACAACAAAACCCTGTCATCTTTTTTAGATTTTGAGGATAAATTTGAGGAACTGACAGAGAATTACAATAAGTCTTAAATTTTCTTGGATAATGAAAACAAATACATTCCCTTTTCAGTTGCACATTCTTACATATATTCAAGACTTATGAGTTAATGGATTTAAATGATTAAAACCATGAGAAAAAGTGAATGTATGTCGTATCTAGGATAGATTCTGAATTAGGTCCAACTATATAGAATTAAATTTATGCGCAGATCAATCCTGAATATGAATAAATGGCGAAAATAACACAGGTTGTATTGTCTGCGCACACTCAAATTCGCAAAAAATTAGGAATATTAACTTTAGAATTTGAATATTATTTACAAATGGCCAAGTAGATTCATTATGATATTCACACTATTCTTGTAATTTTCACATTAGTGTATTTTGAAGGATATTGAATATGTTTCGATTTTGCGTAGACTGAGAGTATTATTTTGAAGTTTATTTGACTCTGTTACTTTTCTTTGTTGTTGTTCAACTGTTCGCTCAATGTTATGCTGACGCATAAGGATTAATTTATCAATACCCACATGATAAAATTTGCTGCATTTTTTAGCAACTCTTTCAAAAAAATTTCTTTTATTTTGAAGTGTGAGTGTTAATAAATTAAAATGGAAATTTGAAACGCTTTTCTGATGATGCATAATCATTCGAAAAAATTTCCAATGTTGAAAACATAATAAAGCCATGTTTTACTTCCAAATATTTATCTAATGGATTTGAATAAAGGAAATAGTCCCTGAACCATTTGTAATTTGATGTTAAAACAAACTTATAACAATCTCAACTTCAAGCTATTTCATTGATATTAAAATTTTAGTCATTTTTTAAAATCAGAGAAATAATGCATGGCGTTAAATGTATCTTCCATCCATTAATGTTTTCTATGGTCGTTCTGATATCTGTGAATCAACTATGCCATAACATACGATGAATTCCTCATGTATTCTTAACCAATTCTTTAGATATTTCAGAATTTACGTTCTATCACACAAATAATACATTCTTCACGACCATGTTACCCCTGAAATTCTTTTGTTAACGCTGCATAACTTAAACACACAATACTCTCACCGTAACTATTAAATGTATAAACGTTGATTACTTATATATTATAAAGTACTTATCGGGCAATTACAATGCTAATCTAATCGATACTCATTTGTTGATATAGTTTCACGGCGGCATTTTACGCATGACAGTTTCGATTTTCGAAAATTCCAGAACATTCAAAATTTATAAACGCTTAAATCAACCAAAAAATAAAATAAATCACTTTGAAATGGTTTATCATCAATTAATGCAAACGTTCACATTTTTATCCAAACATACAATTTAACAAGTCAAAAAACGTAGAATTTTTAATAAATAGCAAACAGTATAAAAATTCAGTTCATTGAACAGTTTATTTTATCGAGTGAACAGTTAGTTTTGAAAACACCTTTACTATGTTTAACTTAAATTTGCAATCCGCGTTTTCCTATTTTATGTAATTCATGTCAATGTTCCTCTTATTCATGTAACGAATGATAAACTTAATTTTTTTTCTCCAAAGTTTATATAAAATATAACATAGAGCGTATTTTTTCACCGGCAGTGATGTTACTTTTTGAAGTATAACAAATAAATGTATATATGTTCCGTGAACAATAAATAAGAAATGAAATACCTCGAAGATATCTTAAAACGTTAGAATAAGAAATATTTTTACAGTTCATCAGATCTTTTTTGATCTCAAAAACTCTGAACTGGTATAGAGAGTGTAGAATACGGCGGGTCGATCATCAAAACTTACCATTCTATGAAAAAGAGCTTCAGGATATGCCTTCTTAACATTCAAACTTCTTTTTGAAATGAGTCGTCGCGTTGATCGCCACTGCCAATACTGTAGAAAATAATATCTTTAATTATTTTAACTATTTAATAAGATAGGTTAACAATTTAGTTGTTTTCAAACATTTCTCTAGATCTAATATGAGAAGTCTTAAAATTATAAAAACGTGATTTTACCCGAATGACTGTTGATTGAAACATGTTAATGTCTGAAAAAGGTCAAAAGAATTGGTTTCTTGGCTTTTAAGTTTTTTCAAAAAATTACATCAAATATTGTTCATAAAATAATAACTGTTCATAAGTAAAATTGAAGTTTACAATTAAATGTGTAATTTAAAGAATAAGAAACATGTATTTGTACATAATTTTCTTATTTTTTGAGTTGTTATTTATAAAAATGTATTTGTAGTATTTTAAAGCGCCAATATACATTGTTCGTTCAGCAAAAGCGCTAATAATTAAAATTTTAATTTAAGAATTTTCGAGAATTAAAAAATGTGAGAAAATAGAAATTTGTTTCAATGATATAATATAGAAATAAAAGTACCATGGAAATGTTCTCTCAATTACAGAGTGATAAATTGTAAAAAAAGATTGATGAAATAAAAATTTAAACGATTAGTACGCAGGTGTGGTTTTTTGAATAAATCTATTTGTAGTATGTGTAAAACACAGACAAACGCAATAACTTCCACGTGCACGAGTATAACTTAAAATACTTTGAAAATTTTATTCACAATAATTTTTAGTCGCAGAAAAATTTTACAGAAAGACACTATGTATGAAACCCAGAAAACCCGGTTTTCTAAATTACCACGCTCGAATCTAAAAATGCCGGCAAATTTTGTGCACGAGGGGTTTTCACATAGAAAGAATAAGATGACCAATGAAAAAGTATTATGTACGTTGCAAAATGGACAAAGAGAGTTGTTTTCCTCGCTTCACGCGATAAATTTATTTTGACCAGAAATTACGCTTGCAAGAATCAAACGTTGCTGTATCAGCTGAATAAAATCGAAAAAACTCAGTGACTATGAGCAAAATTTTGTTGATGAAATATCACATAAACTAGAAATATATCAAAATCAGACATAAAAGAAACTACTGGCAAGTATGGCTGAAACCTTTGAGTGATATCCTACTAAATTCAGAACAAGCAAGCTATGTACTCAAAAATATGATAAAAAAGGGGAGCAAGTTATCGAAATTAAATTCATCCCGAAACTATGGAACCTTTGAGATTTATAGGTGGATCACCGTTTCTGAGAAAGCAATCTTTTGTTCATATACGTGGGGAATATCATAAAATACTTATTTGTGCTAAAAACGAATCGTTATCGCAACTAACATTAAATACGAACGCGTTCATTGATTGCACTTTCATGTGTACACCTGCCACAGTTTCTCAATGCCTGGTTGTTATGTCATACGACCATGGCCGAATTATTTAGACAATGTATTTTTTCCTTTTGACCGGAAAAAGCGAGTATTTATATTCGTCAGTCCTCCATGATATTATAGTTATGCTTGAATATAATTGGATGCCTTGAGCCATCACAGTAGATTTCGAAGTGGCTCTAATCAAAACCGTGAAATATGAATTTCCAGAAAGTAAATAATATGGATGTTACTTCCATTTCAAGCTATTCATACAGTGAAAATTGAAAAAGTTCAAAGTGTTGGATTCAAATATTTCAAAAATTCAAGACAGTTGAAATATAAAAAATTATTGAGCGAAGTAAAGTTCCTTAAGCGATTTATTTCATTCAACCAAATCTGGAATCAGACGAAAATATCAACAAATTTTGGACATACTTCGATAAAACTTAGCTTAGAGAGTTCGATCCGAAAATGTTGAAAATTTATTCAGCTTCAAGCAGACTTCATCAATAGAACGAATAATGCCCTTGAAAGGTTTAATAGAAGCATAAACGAAAAATTTTCTCACCCGCATCCAAATTTACATTATTTTATCGGAGTTATAAAAGTTGAAGTAATTTACTTTGAAAATCACGCAAGCCAAATCCTTCAAAATTCTACAATACGGTACAAAATGAACAAAGATTGATCAAATCTTCATTTATGGGAATTTTATAAATTCGAAAAACAACAAAATTCAATAAATGGAAAGTATTTTTTCGATAACTTTTGCATGAGATTTTCTGCGTTTTCAACACTCTTCGAATACATTTCGTTTCGAATAAAATTAGAATAACACTAGGTCAATTTTCAGTTTGAAAAATTATCTGATTCAGCAAACATTATTTATCATGTTTAATTGCAGTTAAATGATAATCAAAACCGTGAAAATTTCATTTTAATGTTGAGAAATTATAAATTTAATCGGATACAATGCATACGAAAATTATAAATTTTAAAATTCATACTTTTTTTATGAACAAAGATAGTTTGAAAAATCAAGCAAAATTCACCAAATCTTTCGTGATTTCCCTTTATAAACATTTCCTTATTTAAATAATATTTAATTCAAAAAAATTAATTATAAATACTGAAAGTAAACGATTTATTATTTGCTTAAGCTCCCCAAACTGAAAATGCCTTCATGTTCTGCATTATGTAGGGTTTTTCGATCAACTTATTAATTTTTTCAATAAAAATAATAAATTTTGCGATCCACTTAATATTTTTCTTATTCCAATAAATTTCTGAAAAGGTTCAAAACTATTTTAATTTATTTAATTATTGAATTGATAAAGGTTTTCCTTTATCATTCATTATGGAAGACATGCAAAGAGAAATTGAAAACAAAACAGAATGCGTGTCAAGTGAAATTAATAAAGACAAAAGAAATAAATTAGCCCCAAACCCAGTAGAGGAAATTGTAGTGTTGTGTAGAACCCGGCGACGCACGATAGGATAAAAGAACAAAAATATTTAAACGAAGAATGGAAAACAATGATCACAAAGCCATCAGAAGGTCATTCTGTGTCTGCTATAGCTTTAACTTTTGGTTGGAATATGACTATCAATACAATTGCTCAAAATTATTGAAAAACTGGAACCATATTTCAATCAGAGCGTTGAGGGGATAAGCGTTCTCAATCAACTACTGAGGATAAAGAGTAGTTACTGGCTTATGTTGATCAAAAATGTACTGTAACCGCGGTAGAACTTTCGAATTGGGGTTAAATTATCTCTTAGCGAAATTGACAGATCGTTGTGAAATTTCAGTATTCTTTGAAAAATAACATAAGAGACTGAGCGTATGGATATGGACACAACGATAGAGGCCAGGGCAGCATATGCATCGATTTACTGTGATGTGGAAACATAACATGATGATCTAAACTTCGTCTTTCTCGATGAAGTTGGATTCAAGGTGGTCAGCAGACCCATAAGGAGTTGAAGTATTAGAGGGATATCAGCTTCTGTGACTGTTTTATAACATAGAAGTCAAAATATTTATGTAGTGGCAGTGATGAACCGCTATGGGATGATAAATCACAAAATTTAAGAGAGATATGCAAACGGCGAAGATTTGAAAGAAACTCTTATAAACCTGAGAGCCTTTTGTGTCACAGAAGGAATAATTTCTCCAATTTTTACCATGGAAGATGCTCGAATTCAACGCAATTGAGGATTGGTAGATTACCAGGAAATAGTTTAATATAATTTCAAGTATCTTCCAGCCAATTCCCCTGTCTTAGAATCTTTTGAAAATATTTTTTCAGTTTTTAAAAATATGATTGTTCTTGGTGATGCAACTCACCAAATTCAACTGAGCGAACTAAGAAATAGAAAATTTGGAGCAACTACTTCTGCCCATTGCCGGTCTTTTTATCGTAAATGTTGAACTAGTTGGGGAAATACATGAATAGAGAAGAGATAAACGAATAGATTAACAAAAGTCAATTTATTTAATGTATTCATTTTTTCACAATATAATTTTAACTTGATAGAAAAAATTGTTAAATTTAACTGCAAAAATTACTAGGTTAATCGTAAAACCTTATCATAAGAGAGATTAGGTTTGGATGACAGTTATTTGTAGAAAGTCAGTTTTCAACTCCAAAAAGCTTCATAGATTGTAAAGTTGATAATTTCAAACGTTGTATAGGACATATGAATCTATATGAAGGCACGACTAGACGATTCTGAGCTAAAATCCTTGAATATTTTTCATCACTAAGAAGATTGAAAATAGTTTTTAAGTATTTTATTAACGATTAGATTATATTTGTGGTATATACGTATAACTGTGGTTCGCGATAGAAGAGAATACGATTACTCCTATGGCGATGAAGAGACATTTCAGATCATTTTGAGATATTCTACAATTTCAATGAACAGAGTTCGACGACAAAAAGGAAGATTTGGCTTAAATACATAGGTTGGTTCGAGTTGAAGCTGAAAGCTCAAGGTTTTAAGGAAACTGCTTTTGGTTCAAATGCGTGCAAGAGGAACCTATTACTCTGCTCAATTGCGACATCGCACTTCCAACTGTTCAGAGAACTGACAGGAGGGAATGCCGATGCAATAACTTTTGAAGACCTTTGCAACATCATGCCATTATTTTTCGAAAAAGCCCAGTTATTCGTGGAAATACGAGTGGGTATACTACAAGCGCATTCGCCAAAAAGATGAAGAAGTTCGAGAATTTGAATCAAGACTCAGACATGCAGTCACCTACTATTCATAGGTGACTGCATGAACGACATATTAAGGGATCAGTTCATAATGTGTCTCAATGACAGCAAAATAAAGTAGGAGTTATAATCCAGATTTTTTACCAAAATAAATCCTTGAAAGAAGCTGTTGAGGCTGCGGGATTATTATTTAAGACAGGGTGCAGGGTTACTATCTCAGAACGGTACAGGGATCACTCACTATGAAGGGGCCCAAAGAGAAGTAATGAAAATTACAAAGAAGCCTAACCATCCAAAGAGCTGTCTCGGGTGCGGTCAGGAGGGTTTCACAAAAGTATGGCGATCGCCATGATCTGACGGCTATGTTCAACGCCAATGGAAAAATTGGTCACTACGCTGAATTCTGCTCTTCTTATGAAAAGAAAAATAAATTAAAGTATTCAGATAAGTTTTCAAAGTATTCTTCTTTAACGTTGGTGGCTAAATACTCTTTAGCATGAGACAAAACAGATTGAAATAATGGTCAGTATAAATGGAAATTCAACTAAGACGTTGTGACACAGGTGCCAACATATCTTGCATCGATAAATCATTGTGGGAATCAAGAAATACTCTTGTAAGGAAAATATCAGCTTAAGGGACAGGCTACATGTGAAATGAGATACCGATCTTTCAGTACTCTCCTGTAGAGGTTCAATTTGTCAGTATAAAAAAAGATTTGCAAATCTTGGTTTATAAAAAGTATAGACATTTCAATATTTGAACTCGCTTGGCTCAACACTTTTGGAACAAGCTTTAATTATTCTCAGGCAATCAAATTTGAAAAGATACTGAACGTAAATGGCATCAATTCTGAGCTGGACAATTTGATTAATAATTAGAAAAATGTATTTTTTGATAAACTGGGCCACATCAAGGATTTAAATGTCAAACTTTGCTCACATGAGAATGTCAACAAAACCAGCTGGAGTCTTCTCCCACTACCTTTTTCTATTCAATAAAAAGTTCAATATAAATTCTTCCGTTTGGTGGAAGAGGGTCTTTTGGAATATGTTAATCCTTTCACGACATAAATATCATGGACCTTACCCATTGTGGTGACCAAAATGTCAAACTAGGATATACCGATATGTGGGCTTTTCGAGTCACTATTTACCCTATTTAAAAACAAACAATTACCACCCACTGTCATGGTTCGAAGAGATAATGAAAAAATTGTGTTGTGGCAAGCATTTTTCAGTTAAAGATTTGAAGGACGCCTAACTTTAAATGAAAGCCGAACCATCTTCAATAGACTTGCTGGTAGTATCTACCCATGTTGGATGTTTCAGATATACTAGATTGCCGTTTGGGGTATCGATTTCCAGTTCAATAGTTCAAAAAGCGATGGAATCCCTTTTTCACGATTCTGATCATGTATCTTGTTTTCTAGAGGATACCATTAACATTGGTGCTTACGAAAGCAGATATTTTAAAAACTTGGCAACTATACTTTCTCGTCTGGAAAAATAGGTTTGACAACCCAAAGATCGAAATGTAAAGTTTACCAAGAGACAATCGGATATATTGGTCACGCCAACGACAAGAATGGGATTCATCCTGATAGGTCAAGTACCAAACTCATTCTGGGTATACCAGTACCAGAAAATAAAAGTGAGCTTAAATCGTGGATGAGCTCAAAAAGACTATTATTCGTGCTTCATTCAGGACCTACTACCAATCGCATCTGACCTGTACATGCAACTTCGGTATGATAACCCTTGGAAATTGAGTGAATTCAAACAAAAAGCCCTTCTAAGTGTTAAAGAGAAGCTAAGGAAGTGGGATTGTTTGGCACATTACGACCCTGAACTGAAAATTACCACGAATACAGATTCGTCAACTTAAGAGATGGGGGCTATTTAACTAACTATCGAATCTGATGGTGTGGAACGCAAAATAAGTATTGCGTCAATCACACTTTCATCAAATGAGTCAAGTTTTTCTCAAATTGAGAGGGAAGCTCTCGAAATCTTTTACTGCTTACAGAAATACAACAAGTAACTTTTTTGATGAGAATTCATGACCAGAATAGACGACAAGTCGCATGAGCAAATATTTTCAACAAAACTTCCATTATCTGCTCTGGCTATTTCGAAACTCCAAAGATGGACGTTACTCCCAGAAGGACACTAATTCAAGTAAAATATAAATCAGGCTTTTCAAATGTTTTAGCAGAGACATTATCGCGTATGTCAGCAAAAAATTAGAAAAGTAAATGATAAAATAGCAAGGATATGGAAAACAAAAGTGTTCTTTGTCTTCATTTAGAGGATTTAATTTCATCAAAAAAGAAGCTTAAATGTCATCCTTTTTTAATGAAAAGTTCATCACAATTGTTGAGTTCCTACAAGGGGATCACCAGAAAAGTTCAAACTTGGTCGACAATTTTGCCATATTAAGAAATAATGGACAACCTCTCAATCAATGAAACTGTGTTGATGTTTGGACATTGGAAGGTTATTCGAGACACAATGAAGGAGGATGCATTATCCAAGCTGGACGGGGGTTATCCTGGTGTAAATTCAATGAAATCTATTGCTAAGTCGAATGTCTGGTGGCCTAACATGCGTACTGATATTGAAAATTGAATAAAGGAATGTCACCATTGTCAAAAATACCATTCTAAGGATCCAGAGACACCGTTGTATTGTTGGTAAGTACCTGAAGAACATTAGGAACTTCGAAATATGGATTTTACAGGTTCTTTTGATCAACGATTATGGTTTGCAATCATGGACTTATTCAAAATGGAGTTAAAAGTATCCAGTATATTCTACAGGTACATCGAATGTGATATATTCACTCAAATTAACTTTTTCGTATTTCGTTGTTCACAGCAAAATTTTATCATAGAATCAGAACTGTTAACTTGAGACGAGTGTAAGCGATTTTGAGACAAGTTTCAGGTCAAAAATCCCCACAACACCGTATCACAACCGCAGCAACGGAGTTGTAGAGCGGGTCATCAGAATATTCAAAGCCATATACAAAGCCGAAAAAGAGGTTTGTGAAAACGTTCAGGAATGCCTTAATGGTGTGAGAAATACAATCCACATGCCGACACAACGTGCAACTGTTTATATTCAACTGAGAAGAAATCCGAAATGACTATTCGAAAACATAAGGCACAACCAACGAAGAACAATGCACGAAGCTTAGTTAACCAGAGTTATATCATGATCAGCCACACAAAGAGAAGAAATTATAATGCAACTATACTTCTTGGGTTTATGATAAAAAGGCAAAATATATATTTCTGGGTATGATTAAAAAAATCTGGCCCATTATCCTACAAAGTGGAAATTGAATGGGAATATCAGAGAAAGTACGTGAACTATTTAAGAGAGAATGGTCACGTTTCATACATGGGTCATACAATTGGATGAATCATGGAATCCATCGAAGGAGGACAATATTGAATCAGTCAAAGAAAATGAAACTGCAAGATAAAATTTCCTAAAATGTTAAAATTAAATAGTAACCCAAGTAATTCCCAACGAGGAGAGGAAGTCTACACATTCGATATCCACATCAGAGGGGTTCAAACCACTAACATCAGAACGCTTCAAGAAAATGTGGGAGGCCAGAGCAGGAAAGGAGGGAGAAAACTTAATAAACGATAAGATTATTATAGTAGTATATGCGCATTACCGTAGCTCTTGGTGGTACAGAAAAATATTATGGTAATGTATCAAATTATATCTATAAACTTATCTGAAAATCCACCGGTATCTTAAATTATTAAATTATGAAAATTATCATGAATGGCCTCATGCTAACCGACACCAGACGAATCTAGACGAGGGCGAAACAGAATATAGCTCTATAGAAGGATATATGATATATAACTCACGTAGAAAACGCCTGTGAGTGTTTTAATAATCCTACTCTTCAAAAATGTTGAAAGGAAAGGAAAAAATTACTTCTTCAAAAATTCTGCCACTATTATTTTAATTTTCTCGGATTTTTCATAACCTTAAACGATATCATAAATTTCGTCAACTTTTAACGTTTTTAAAAATTTAGTATTTTTTCGAAGGCAAAATGTTGGCGCGTTTTCTGTGCTTCGATTATAGTTACCAACATAAAGAAAAAAAGGATAGGAAAGTGATTAACTTAACAATGAGTAAAAGATGTTTAAAGTATATATTTTATGGTACTCTCGTGTGAATTTAACACAAATAAAAGAATTACACATTTTTAGTCAGTTTATTTTTCTAAGATTTTTCGTTTGGAATTAGCATATTTAGTAAAAACGAACTGTAAGCTCTTCATATTTTTTCAATAAGAATAAAATGAGAATTTTTCAACAACAAATCACGCTCTCAAACATAAAAATGTAAAATTTTCACCCATGAAATTTTTAACATTGTCAGAACGATTTGAGGAAAGTAAATGAAAAATTCCTAACATTAAAAACTGATAAAAATAATTTTTAAGAGTGGAGAATAATAAACTTTTTAAATGGAGATTTGTACATTTGAGCAATCTTTGAAAGACATTTTTACGAATTTACTCGTTTTTCGTTAACATCGGAGCAGATCGGACAAATATTTGCATGTTGCGTGTAGAAAATTTTTATCACCAAAACAATTGAAAACCTTATCATTTGAATTTATAAAGAATTACGTGTTTTTTATAGGATAATGTGAAGTTAAATGCATAAGAATGGAACTAAACATTCTTGATATATTTTAATCTATTATTTCAAAGATATCGATAGGATGATGCCAGCGCATTGAAGCTATAAATGATAAAATATCGATTTAGCAAAGAAATCAAATAATTTTTATAAAATTTCCACTTGAAAGCAATTATGAGGCTTGGCGGTTACGCAGAATGAATAAAATACTTTAGAGAATAATAACGGATCTAATTATTATCTCACTATAATCAGAGGCGGTTCATCTATAGACAGAAACCGAAATTTTATCTCTTAGCTTTATGTTATACTAATTAGTTTTCAGGTTAGGGAAAAATAATCAAAGTAGCTAATCCATACTAATTAAAATTGCAATTATAAAATAATTATTCAACTGTGTAAAATAAAATTCCTAAGAAAATCTTTTGATTGTAAACTGGTCGCCACAATTAACTACTGTTTTAAAGGCGTGTCAGTATGTGCTTAAATCTTCAAGACATCATCAAGAGATAAAGGAATTGTATGCACCAAATTATGTCAATTAAAATATAACTACAGGTTTGATAAATAATGGTAAAAATCCTATACGTATGAACTAATTAATGTTTGGGTAATTGCAGCAAATAATCTATAAAGTCAAATAAAATTTATTGAGAAAAAGTTTAACAAAAAATCTGATGAAAAGTTCTTTTATGTTTCATCGAGAGTTTATAACTTATAATTAATCGTTAAAATTTTTTATACCTTAGTTATAAAAATAAATTTAACTACTTTATTCGAAAATAAAAATGAAGCGGTTAAGTGTTTTAAACAGAAATAAAAAAGCGGGATAAAAATTTTTAATAAAGTAGATAATCAGAGGATTGATAAGATGCGCACCAAATTACCATGTGGGTAATTTGTTGCGCATGTTCAGCATGAAAACCTTATATCAGTTAATAAGTGGTAGTTAAATTATCGGGAGTGAATCAATTTTTATCAAGTCACTTATAGATACTTCGCGTTTCTCAAAAACAGTTTGCAAATCTCTGTTAATTACTTTGAAGTGGATTAGATTGTAGTATCTAATTATAGCAATTTTAACCGCCGCGAATCCTCATTATTGGCGAATAAAAGCTTCTGTCGTTTGGGTGTAAAATGATAATTTCTTATGTCACTTGTTTTTTCGTATTTGCTTTTTTTGAAGAATTCCATTCTTCGGCGAAGGACCAAATTAGCTCAAATGGAAATCTTATTCCAGGAGTAAAAACAGTCAGTATTTTTTGTGAAAATAGGTCGAGTTCGACGATGGTAATGATGTTTTTGAGGCTTTCCATAGCTCGTTGGAGCCACACTTTAGAGTTTATCTGAGTAAAAACAGTCAAGATCCAAAAAAGAACAAGTTGTATTTTTCGAATGGTAATTCTTCTGTGATGGTTCGTGAAATAACCTTTAATTCAACGAATGTCACAATTGATCAAGTAATTCCTGCTGAAATGGGGATATTTATGGTTTCCTATCAGAACAACGTCTCATTCTATATGAATTCCTCTTTTCACATATCCTACAAAAACAGCATAAACATTACATACGACTACCTGCCTCACCCAAGATTTCAAAACTTAATACTTCGTGTGCCAAAAATAAAAAACGTAAGAGTCACCTTTTACTTCAAAAATAAAAATAGCTTCGACCAGGTTTTAACATGTAAAATTTCATATTTGTGCAAAATATTTAAATTACTGATGATTTTACGGACGGGCATTAAAATCATTTAAATGTGAACCGCTGATACTTCGTATTTATACACATGCGCGAAATATTATAATATAACGGCGCGTACTGAGCTTGCGCAGATAATACTTTGTTTTCGTTTATTAATTTATTTTTTTAATTCTTGTCATTTTCTCGTTTTATCCTTCATTCGTGTTTGGCTATATATTAGTTTACCAATAAATGATAAAATATTGAACACGCATTTTTTGTATTTTCAATCTATTTTCTTATAATGATCTTTATTATATAAATAAACTTCGTCTCTTGGGTACTCTGTAGTTGGGGTTCAAGTTTTTTCAAACTCACTCATTAATTTTTCACAACTGATATTTTATCCAAACTGGTCTCGTTACATGTTTCAAAGACACGCATTTGATGCTTTTTTGAATATGTATGAATGGTTTTACGCGTTTTGTTATTTTTGGATCGATAAAAGACTTCTCGATCACTGTACGTTGATCCAGAAGAGATTTTTCAACTTCTAAAATATCTACATAACCTCCGATAATTTGAAGCTTAATCTTCCCTTATAGATATTTAAGTTTTTTGAATGTTGAAATTGGTCAACCGGCTGGAAGCCTAATTTTAAATTTGCTAAATTTGTTCTAGTCTTGTTGATAATTTACTGTTTTCATAGTTTCATAAAGGTTTTTTCGAATTTTATAATTTAGATGCGCTTCCATTATTTTAGAACATATTTTTATTTCCGAATATGTAACATTCATTTTATATGAGAATTATTTAAATTTATCAATATATAGTGTTCATTTAATTATTTAAATCGAATATTTTCAATTATATTTTCCAAGTTCCGTCAAAAATTCGTTAATTCTATATTCACCAAAAATAAGCAACACGTGTTATAATTTTTGTGAAGAGCGCAGGCTAACTTTTAATGGAGGTGGTTATAATTCACCAACATTCAATCTTCATCCGATTTTCGGAATAGATATCGTTAGTTTTGAATTCGTTCAGATAAGATCATTCACAAATTTTGCTTAATTTTAATCATTAGCAACTTCATACATTGCCATTTTAATCCTATTAGTCACTTATTTGAGGGGCGAAGTTTTTGAACCAGATTATCTCGCCGATTTCGTTTTATATTCTCTATTTTTGTGAATATTTTTCATGACTACTTATCTGCTGACGAATAGCTAATTGATATAAGGAAATAACATTTTTTGCTTTACAAATAAATTAAAACTGAGCATTCTCTAATAACTTTAAAAAATTATTTTTACTTTAATAGAATACGTGTTTTCCTGTCGAAATCTGTTCGAATTATGGGTCAAATTTCAACTTTACAATTCCTTTTGTAACAAAATATGAGTGGTAATTTTATTATGTTTCACAAGGATAAATAAAAATTCTTCCATTGTTATTCACTCGTCTGACGTTAACAAGACACTCATAGTTGTGCACTTTAATAATTCCAATCATTCAAGCTCCAACTTTCAAGATATAGAAAGGTTCCTTGTGGTTGAAAATAAGGTCGTCCTCTTTTCTCGCAGAGTATCGATTGTTAATTTACTTAAGATCGACAACACTTCTTTGTCTATTAGTATTTATGATCACTCTTCTGATGTTATATATCAAACTGACTTTCCAAAATTTTTACGTATTGCTGTATTCGTTGATATATAATGTAGAATGTTCACAGCATTTACTACCAATTCGGTTATTATTATGTAGTTATTACGGATTCTTCCGATGAAACCTGTTTATGGGGAACTGGCAAGCATAAGTTACAATTCATAAGAAAAATTTGCAACGTTCGAGGTCACAATTCTTCTTCGATCCAAATCAGAATTAGCAAAAAAATTGAAGGAAAAATTAATGCAAAAGTTGAACGCCTTGAGGGTAAGCAGACGCTCTTAAGTTATAACAACGGGGGATTTTGGTTGCCATTGAATATCACAGCTTGCAACTTGGTGGAAAGTAATACTCCATGTTTCGATCTGGAGGATCACAGAAGATTGAATGATGATCATTATGGTGAGTGGATTGATGTGCTTCATTCCGACAAACGAATAAATGTCGAAGTTACTTCAAAATCAACCTTCTTAAGTTTTGATGGTGGTTTTACATTCAAAGAGATTCCCTTCTCTAATTTTAATGCTCATATTCTGAATAATGGAGCGGCTATTATTTCAATACCACAAAATACAAGCCAAATTTATTATACCTTTGATGAAGGCGAGCATTGGTATGTGTATACTCTTGGCAATATCTCTTATAACGTTGTTTACTCGGATCATTTGGATTATTCAGATTTGGATGTTATCGTCGTCACCAGACAAACCTCGAATCAAACTCTTAGATTCACTACATTAAATTTTTCCAGCATACTAACAACCCCTGTGAACCTTCCGATTTATATGAGTGGTCACTTCAAACAGTGGGGGGTACTTGTTATAAGGGAAATTCCACAACTTATTTACGCAAGAAACCAAAATCTCTATGTATTGACAATTTAGAAAACCACGTCAAAAGTTCCGAACCCTGTGCCTGTACTGTTGGTAATTTTGAATGGTATATTTTCTTTTTATTCAGTGATTTTAATTACTATAACGTGGACGGGCAATGTGTTGTTGACCATCTTTCTGGAGTGATTGAGGTACCTAATACGTGTGCTAATGGATCGCGTTTCTCTGAAGAACAGCTAGGATATTTGAAAATAGCCAATGATACTTGTGATTCTCGCGAGCTTTATATTTATGTCAAAAGTGACCACATTAATACATGTATTCAAAATAGTATTTATTTTTTTTTACTTTCAGAATGGACAAATTTTCTTATGTCTCTTGGTCAAGATGGACAATATATTTCTCAGCTCGATTCTCGTGGTTCTCCTTTCTCAAAGTCAAACGTTTTTACAGTTTTACCTTTTCCGGGAGGCGATTATCCATATCTATTGGCGTATGGCAATAACTTTTTGGTTCTTTATGATTTCGATGCCTCGGGTTCTTTTTTCAGAGAAAATTATGTCAGTGAAGGTCATGATCCCCCATTTTTGCGATACTATACCGCTGAAGATATCCTTTCCATGGAGTACGTGTCTGTTTCTAATTCGCTTATATATTTAACAATTTATCAATCGTTGAGAATTATTTCCCTTTCGACAAACTATGAAGTTATTATTACTGACGAAGTCACTTCTTTCACATGGTCAGAAGACCAGAATATGCTTTTCTATGTCCGTTCACACCGAGAAATATGTAGCACATACCTGTTTGAAAATACCTTCTGCCGAATTATGGCATTCGACGTTCTTCAATTTTATATTGATATGGCTAATTTCCGGTTATTTCTCAGAACTTTTGGTCGATCCTTGTCTCTCTATAGCATAAACGGTCCTCGTCTGTCTACTATGGATCTATTACAGACGATAAACGATGTTGATGACTTTGTTGTTTATGGACATAATCTATATTACATTTCAAACGGTCTAGTTCTATATAGGAATATTAATGACTTCAATAATTATACAGATATTGGTTTTCTTGGAAACATAACCAAGCTGCTGCTTCATAAGGTTAATTTACATGGTATTTTAATTTTTATTAACCTTGAATATCATCAGCTCTGCAAGATCAGTGATTGTAGATTCGTCTGCGTTCTTTCTTCCAAGTTGAATCCGAAGTGTGTATGTCCTTTGAGCGCTGCTTATGATTCTGAATCATGTCTTGAAAAGCCGAACGAGACAAGATATTTATGTATTTAATTTATTTATGATACA
Source organism: Neodontobutis hainanensis (assembly GCA_024349245.1). Lineage (NCBI taxonomy): Eukaryota > Metazoa > Chordata > Actinopteri > Gobiiformes > Odontobutidae > Neodontobutis > Neodontobutis hainanensis. The sequence goes on along the minus strand of JALDNG010000330.1, from coordinate 20,269 downwards.
GCGAGTTACTGTCGTGGATTTTATTGTCCAAATTCAGTTTGCAAACCTAACAATGTTCGTTGCAACGGAGTCGATGATTGTGGAGATAATTACGACGAGAAAAACTGTTCTTGTTTATTTTAATTTAAATAAATTAAGCTGTTTGTTATAACGGTACGCATCTGTGTGGTAGCGCGTGCTTGTCGAAAAATGTTGTCTGTGAGTTGTATCTTTTTATCTAAGGCGATAGAGATACACGTCCTCTTCCTATAATACCCCACGATACACCTGTTAAACCAAGAACGGTGGGCTTCTGGGTATCCAGTAAAGTTGAAGATTAATATTAAGTTATTATTTCTTCTGTTCTGATTGGAATTTTGCTTTTCCTCCTATTTGGGTATTTGGGTATACGTTTGCGAAGGTCTTTTCCTTTATGGTATCATTCCCGAGATTCTCACCACGATCAAGGTTTTTTTAATTTCAATAGAAGGCCATTCTCACGAATATCAGCACCTTGTGCCAGAGAATTATTTATTATGTGTGGATCCCTAAACGCTTTAATTATAAATTACGATGCTTAAGTTACATCATCTAAATTAAAAATTAAATAAAGCTATGATCTGAAATATCGTTCCTTTAATTTTAATGGAAATTTATTGATGAGTTTTTATTCTTGGTGTTTTCTTGTCAGCAATTATTTTCAGTAAGTAGGTTATCAAAATCTGTAAGTGTTCAACTACCTTCTATGTTAAAGTCCGGTATCGAGCTCTGAAAAAGTGAGGTTTGTAAATGTGCTTTCATCTGATATCCTCGCCGTGTTTTTTGGTTGTTTTGTTCAATTGTATTTTTATTTGGTGTTGTCTTGAAAATTGAAATTGATGTGGCCCTCTATTGTTAGATTTCCATACACGTGGATGATTTTGGCTTCTTGCATTTGATTTTCATCTTAATTATTTTAATTACGCGGTTCTATATTTGCTCCCATCATTTGAGGCGTGAGTTTCTCTTTTGATGTTGTTAACTGTTAGGGTATCCTCTGGAACTTACACTCTTTCAGGTTTATCTGATACTTAGACCTTCTATTCAAGCTTTTTTTTAATTTGTATAAATTTTTCACTGAAACCCTGTTGCTGTTGTCTAAGTGGCCATTTTACCAAATGTTTGTAGTTGAAAGATTATCAAACTGACTAGCTATATCGACTCAACACAAGGTTTGTCACACAAATCCGTTTAAAACACCCACAATTGTCTTTTAATAGTATCTGTCATCTTTCTATTCTCAAATTGTTGTCAACTTTAGCGTTACGATACAGGTGTTTTATATGCAGTATATTTTCCAATTTACTTTTTCAAATTAATCTAAAAAGCCATTTTATCGTGTTTTTTTTGCTCAAAATTAGCGTTATAATTGATAATTCTACGTGTTTTTTATGATTTAAAAAACTACATATTCATTTAGAAAAGTCACCCTGCTTTTTCTGATGAGTTAGATTTTTGTAATTAACTCTTAAATGTTTTCTACTCTTACTAATTCTAGCTTCACATTGTAACTTATCTATTTTTACTTTCCTTGTATCCGTAACTTTTTGATATTTTTATCCGCAGTGATCAAATTCAAAGTTGACTATTGAGGGACTTTAAAGGTTGTCAAAAAATGCCAACTCTTCTGAACGATATATTTAATCATTTTTTTCTGATAATTAGATTATTTACAACACTATTTTTATCAAGAGTAGATTTGTATTTGTTGAAGTTTTATAAAATATAAACTATGGTGAGTTAACGTTTATTTAATGACATAAGGACAAAACCAATTTTAAAAAGCAATCAATCATTCATTGAGCTAAAAAAACAACCTTTGATTAAAATTTAAATTTATTCACCGAATATATTGGAAATAATGTATAACGCAAAATTATTTGAAGTATTATGTTGAACTACTTTTCGCATACGATTTGTATTTTTAATGATGAAATGACAAAAATTATTTTTCACATTTTTTGGTTTTCTAATTATTATTTGAATTTTATTTAAGCATTAATGTTTTGACATATTTTCGACGTTAAACAACTTTTCATATTGTTTTAATTTAAATTTATAAAAATGTTTTGATTCAAAAAATTGACATTAATTTAGATCAAAAGTATCCCCTCATCTTGAGTAACTTGCATATTTAATTTTTTCCATGTAGAGTCATTTCATATAATTATAACATTTAATCTTTGATCTTTGTAAATATATTTGAATGCTGCCACATTTGATTTTGAAAAATTACACATAAAAGTATCATAATGTGGGCATTTCAAAGATTGACGAACCGGTAAAGTGAAACTTTCAGTGTTTTGAATCTTTTAACTTTTCGATACATGTAATCATAGGCTTACCTCTAATCTCGTATAATTTGCCATCTAACCAAATTACGGTCTCCTGTTTGTGTTTTGTGGAGTTCAAGAGTATTCCAAGTAATGATTCCCCACAGAATCGTTTGAGAAAATGTTAATTATATTATTTTAACTTGTTATATTTGAATTTTTCTGAAACTTTATATATTTTGAAGTAAATATATGAGGACTATAAAGCCATTTATCTGACACATCGAACAAAATTATAATTTTATCAAAGTTAACTAAAATGTTACATATTTAATTAAACTGGCAATAATCCTCTACTTGATTTTTCGGTTTTGCTATTATAAAAAATCACAAAAATTACTACTTTATTAAATAAGACCATTTCTGAACTTTGGTAACTTTATCCCATTCTAAGAGATTTTCTTTTTGTATGATTTATCAATTTGTCATTATAACATCTAAAACTGACGTATTCCAGAATTTTAACTTCATTTTGATACATTTAAACATTATTCTTCACGAAGAAGCATTCAAAATTCATATATGTTTACAATCAAAACAGATTCAAAATAGGTGATGTAAATTAACAATTGCGACGTCCATTTATGCAACCTTTGAAAAATATCATGGAATATCAAGTTTAAACGCGAATCACACACAATTTTCAGTGTGTGTGAACAACGACGGTTTATTATTTTATCTGCAGTATTTCAATTTTCTGCAAAAAAGCATCAAATTCATGTAAAATTAATAGTCTACTCATCTTTATAGTTTTTGCGCAGGTTGATTTTCACTTTAAGTTTGTGATTATTAACTGGGATGGATAATCCAATATTATCAAATTAATAACATCATCCTTTTCTCAATAATTGTTATATAAGCTCAATGTCACCATTTTTCGTCAATAGAAATAATTTATATTACTGTGGCGTTTGGCGATTGAGTTATTGTTTAAAAACATGAATATTGTTGAAAAAAGTTTTTGTGCATCAATCAACTGATTTAATGGAACAAGATATTTAAAATAAATCTTGTTTATATTTCACACTATTTGACAATCGAATGTGAGTATTATTTATAAATTCATAATAGCAGAAAGTTGTTTCGGTTCACGTTTTTAATCCTGAACTAGGATAACATTCTTTCATTTTAAATTTAAGAATTTGTAAAATTCTTTCGAGGGAATATAAAGAAAAAATACAGATTTTTCTGAACACAATTGGTGCAAAATGGTCAAATTAGGTGAGCTTAATTGTTTTAATTATTTTTTAACTTCATTTCACCAAATACCTGCAATATCATTGAATGAACTTATGATCAACAAAATAAAGAATGATTCTTTAACAAATGTCAAAGTTTTGTCGAACGAAAAGCTCGAACCATCAACAAATTATCAAACATAATTTTGTAAAAAAAGAGGTTTTCTAATTTAAAGAAAAATTTGAATAATATTACGTCTTAACATAAAGGTAAGAACAAATTGATTTTTAAGAATGGCATATTATTTTTAATTCTTATTTCTCAAAGAACTTAATGGCCAAAATGACAGCTTTTAACTTTTGAGTATAAATGTAATGATTTTGAAGCGTGCAGATCGATTACGGGAATGCCGCCTTATTTAAGATTTTTCATTCTTGAAAAAATTTTAATTTACAAAAAATAAAATATTTTATAAATGTTCTAAATTTTGATAATTTTAGAAAATTTTTGTTTTTCATTATGTTCCGGTGAGATTTGTTGTTAAGGAAAAAAATTAATCAAATATTTGATATATTTTGAGAAAATTAAACAAAGTTAATAATGGATGGTATAATTTTTAAAAAGAATCACCGATTTTCTACGTGTACTTGTATTGTTTATTTGTAATTATCTTAGATTTTTTATTGATATGACTTAATAATATTTCTTTTTTTATGCCTTTATTTATCATTCAACCATTTTAATATATAAATATTTTATTTTTATAATTTTTAAACCTAAAAAATTAATTTCCTATAATATCATTTAGTTATTCTCAAATAAATAAATAAACATCTGAGGATTTTAAAAATGTTTTACGATTCTTTTAACTTCAAAATTACTTTAAATAACATTGTAAAACTAAATTAATAACAAAATAATATCATTAAAAATTACTCGGCTGGATGTAAAAGATATAGGAGATTTACAAGGTCCTTTCTTAAGCATTTAAAAGCTATCGATATTAAAACATCGTCAGAAATATAAAATAACATAGATATTACTTTAATCTTTTTGATTTGATCATTTAAAATGGAGGTTCGTAATCCAGAAAATAAATGTTTTTTATCGAGTGATTTTGTAAAAATTAGCAAATTTGTATTTTATAAATACGTAGTATATTCTATGAAAATCGAAATTATAGGAATCTTGATATGCACATTATTTAAGAATTCCTAAGCACGATAATTTTTTTAAGATTTGTAAGAGATATCTATCACGTATTTTAATGCTGAGTATAATTTCATTCCTACTTTTGGATATGTTCAACAAATCAACTTTTACGTTGAATATAACGTTGAAATAATAGCTAAATAAATGCTATTTTATACAAAGTAAAAAATAAATTACTCGAAATTCATAATTCAAGAAAATTCAAAATTCTATTTATGATCCGATTTATCAGAAAAAAACTTTAATTAGATTTTCATTTTTAAAGTCATGTTTTTATTGAGAGAAGCGAAGAAATTTTATTTATGTGATCGGTAAAGATATAAAAATTAAACTCGAGTTTATCCTTTAATTTCTATAACTCGCAAGAGTCTTTAATAGGTTTTCAAAGCTCAACTAAGTTTTTTTTCATTTGTTTAACTTCACTAATTACTTTATACTATAACGTTTTTCCCTTAAAATCCAATCCATGAATTGGATTTATTCATAACTTCAGGTCCTTGAATAAAAATTTGGCATATTTGTATCAAAGAGAACAGTCGTTTTGCATCTCATTTTGAAATAAATTACTTTCGTTGATTTTAAGATTGAAACTGCATTGTATATAATTATATTTCATGAAAACCACGTATGTCAAAGTAATAATCATTTATCACAATATTTTTTGCTGCCATCAACTCCAGATTCTTAAATACTTCGTAATGATAAACGTGTAACAAATTATCTGAATTTCTATATTCTGGTTATTTTGCTTAAGGATGTTTTGTCTTTGTCATAGGTCTTGAAAAGAAGCTGTTTCATTACTCGTTATCATCTCTACTCGAAAGGAACTTAAATATGTCACAGACGAACGTTTATTTGTTAAAATTGTTCAAATTTATTTGCGATTGATTTTTCCATTTATAAATTATATCATTATGTTTAAACTTGTGTTCGTTAGATAAATCCTGTAAGTCAAGCATACAATGAAAATTTTAAAAAGATTTCAGTTTTATTAACCATCCAAACATGACAATTAGAAAAGTCCCAAAATTTTGATTTAAGTGTTTTTGAAGAAAATAAATGTCGCTAAAAGTGTGACTTTTGGAAAAAATAAAAATAGAGATGTAATCAAACAAGAACATTAATTCGAACAAATGTTAGTGTATTAAAATTTGCCAAATGTGTCTTTATCATATAAATGTTATTTTAAAAAAGATAAAACAAAAAATTTTGGCTATTCGAAATAAAATCAAAAAAACAAATTTTTATGACACATCTTCGTAACCAATATTCAATTATTAACCTTTAACACAAGTGGGTAGAAAAAGACTCACGCGACTTTTAACCGAGAGAGAAGACCTGAACGTTTCGTCTCTTAATATTCACAGAAATATTATTTGACATATGGATGGTTATGATCTCACTATTTAATAAGTGGAATAATAGTTCATCATTTTAACTTCACATTTATTTTAAAAAGATATAATTATTGCGATAATCTGAGGTGCATTTTCTAATAAAATTATCACCAAATATTCCCCTTATTTTTATTATTTTAAAATAATTTAATAAAAAGTAAATAAAAATAAATCCAAAAAAAGTAAATCAATAACTCTATATGAGTAAATTATCAACAACTTACAGAATCCATCTAAAATAAAGAGAAACAGAAAATAAAAATGATTGAATTCACATTTGTTGGCTTTTTAACTATCTAACGTAATTTCCATAAAAATAAATAATTAAATCAATTTCTTTGATAAAATATCACTAATAAATCTTAATTTTTCACATTATGTTGAAAAGTACTTCACAGTGAACCAATACCGCAAAGGTATGACTGACTTAAAGGACCGATAATATGGTGAGAGCTTTAAACTACTCGACAACATATTTTGACATCTAGAAGAAGCTACCGGGCAGGTGGAGGGCCCGAACACTAAATTGAGGAAGCAGAGCATCATCAAAGAACGTAAATTAACTAAAATCTAATTCGGAATTGCTAGTATGGGTTTGACTTATCCATTTCTAAAAATTATTTTGAAGTTGAATTTTAAACCTCAAAATAAATTTTAGTTTTTTAATCTTTTTCATTTTAAAATAGAACTGGTTTTTATGACTTTTTAAGGCCTCTATGGGCAAAAAAATATTTTTTCGATCTCAGTTTTTGTTGTCACCTTTTCAAAGTTATCTCATTTTCTTATTCCCCAACGAACCAATTCCGCACGGTAAGGTTGCTCTTAAGGGCGTAGAATAGAGTAAGGGTTTATGTGAGGTAAAGTCTCACACTTGCCGGTTACTAGTTTATACACTATGAAAGGCCCAGACGTGGCCTACAATGCTGAAATGTGCAATTCGAAAGGTCGTATTTGTAAGTAGATATTCTTCGAAAGAAGTCCCGAAAGGTTTTCCTCATACTTGCTCTTCAAAAAAAACCTCATTTTTCATGAGAGAAACAGGAAATCTATTGATAAAATTACAGCAGGAAGTTTATCATTTGTTATGTCAAATAAACATCAATGAAAATATTACGCCTCCAAGATTAAGATTAAGTATCAAAGGTGAGGTTAATATCATTAAGATAAAACTATTTTTCATTCAACAACATATTCTAATGCTGTAAAATTTTGGTCGTTTTAATTTAAATTTGTAATTCTAAAGGTTACTCAACGTCTTTTTTTGAATATTCATTTTCTGCGTTATTTGAATAATAGCTCAACAAATTTTGCATTCATACCGGTAATTTTAATGCGATTCATAAAAATGTAACCTTATAGTTGTCAGTTTATGAGACAAAAATTATTTATAAAATTATGGCTAAATTAAATCTTTCATAATCTGTAGGTTTCACCTGTTATTAATTTACTCATAATTGTGTTTACTGTCAAGCCAAAAGCCACAAGTACGAGTAGTTAGGAAAAAACAGGCAAATATTTTTCACATTTACGGTTCCATTCGATTTAAGAAAATAAAATTCTGCACAATCACAATATTGGTGTAAATTTTCAATTTAAAAATATTAGGCCGACGACTTGAATGAATTGTAGAATCTCGACTCTTAACTAAAATATAAAAATTACTTCAAAGAGTCATTTGAATTCATTTCGAAAGAATCATGACTTCTGAACATAATCCTTGTTGTTGAATGTTCAGTTCTCATTTTTTGATAAATTGTCGTGAATTTTAAACACTTTTCTTTTTCTCATCATAAAACGTAATGATACTTTAAAATATTGAAGTTCCTGCAATAAGACTGGCGATGTTTCAAATTTGGATGGTAAAGAGATTAACCAGCTGAATTAGAGTTGAACATCCTCTTGCGTGATCATTTGTAACTTCGAAGGTTATGATCTTCCATCTTTATTCGTGTTATTAAAGTGGAAATACATTTGTCTCAATGATAAAAAAATAGCCTTTTTTGACCTTTGGGCATACGGAAATTTTGCCAGTCAACGTGGCGCGTGCGCGCGAAATAACGGGAATTATTTTGCCGCTTTAGTTTTAGAATTTAGTTCGAAAAGGAATCTTTTCCAATTTACTGAAGAACAAAAGAACCGATTTTGCTATTTTGACTTGTGTCTGGTTGGAAATCTGTGTGCTGTTAAAATTTATTTTTTTGAATAAAAAATGTAATATATTTTTTAACGATGAAATTATTTCATCGATTTAATTAAAAAAAAGTTTTCATCGTATTCTTTCAAAATAAATCTTCGTTATTTTATTATAAAGATAAAAAATTTCTTTTAGAAATTTCGTTTTGGATGAATCAAACAAAATTTGTATGAAGACGGAGACAACATGTTTTTACAAGCTTTTACATCCAATGTAAATTATAAAAAATGAAGCGAAACCAAATTATAAAAAAATTGACAAATTTAAAAAAGTGAACTTTAAATTCCACTAGATTATCTTATTTTATTTAAATTTCTCAATTCTATTCTGATTTAACGTGAAATAGAGGCTTTTTCAAAATAAATTTTTTTTGTTTTGAAAACCTAAATTTATGGTAAAAAGAAAAAAAAATGTCAAAAATCAAAAAATCATTAAAACGTAAAATTTTGATGTCTTTTCCTAACTTAAAATTTTAAAGTATTTCTCATTTTTTTGAATAAGGATAAAAAATTAAAAATATATTAATTTATTTTTACGAATATATAGAGCTCAAAATGAATGGGCTTTCACCATTTCTCTTTGCTATTTTGCTCAACTAAAGATGTTTTACGACATATATTTTCAATTTAATAATTATTGATGTCTTAGGTTATAATTATGTTTATATTTAGGTTTACGACAAATGATTGAATTTGATATGTCGATGTTTTAATACATACGATTCTTTGAATAATGACACGAATCATAATAACCTTTTGTTGTTTATATCCTAGTTATTTACGACTTTCCAGGTTTAATTCCTTTATTTTTTACCTCAAGGATTATCCTTAAAATTACCGCATTGAGATGGGACATGACATCAAATTTTTCAATATTATAACACATGAAGACTTATTGTTTTTTTAGACAACTGAAACAGTCCCAAAAATATGTTAAAGTGGTATTCAATAGCTTGATAACATCCCCTGCTCCTTGCATGTTATCTAAGGAAGTCTACCCAATACTTTGAATTTGACTAAATTAAAGATCATCAACTTTTATTTAACTAATGTTTGAGCCAATGGAAATATTTGGAAAAAAAACAATTTTAAGAGTTGATATTTTCATTTGTTCCCACACAAGAAATCAAAATGATAAGATTCAGTGAAAGTTTTTTTTATAAGAGTTATTATTTTACACAACTTCACTCAGTTAAATATACTTTTTAGAAATTTGCAGACACTTATGTGTGTATCAGATTAAATGGATTATTGACGGTGTGAGTATAAAGATGGTGAACACAAAATATTTTTTTTAACATGAAATTGGTGCTCATATTGTTGGAACTTCGTCTAATCGCTTGTTTTTGGATCAATAAAAGAATTTTAGCTGATCAATTTGAAATTGATTACATATAAATTTTTTTTCAACGGTTGTCAAACCATATCTTTAATTATATTCCCTTCATGAAACGAGGGGTTGATCCCCACATAAATTCTCTAGGGAATTTTTCAAATAAAAACACGTTTAGTTCTCGAATGTACTTTTTCCAGACTAAACCCTTAATGTGGTTTAAATTTAATTATATCATCGACTTATCATACTTTTTTATTTACGACATAAAATAAAATGACTAATTTATATTTATCAAGCTGAATTTTCAAAATTTCCACAGATTTTTAAAATTTTTCAAATTACATGTTGAATTATCGATTTATGTCTCCGTGCAGGTAGTTTTGAAAAAAAAATTTCCGTAAAGTCACCGTTATTCGTTTTCCAACATTTGGTATCTTTTAATAATTTTTCAAACGATCTCCTTTTCACCCTTATACGTTTCAAGGAATGGTTTACTTAGATTTGTTCTCAAACTTAGTTGTATTTAAATAAATTTATTCGAAGGATCGATACAAATATTTCATTCTCAAAAGGATAAAATATGAAAAAATTGGATTCCACTTAGACAGTGGTCGGAGTTATCTCACTGATAATTATTCTTTTAGTTTAATCCATCAAGCATGATGTCCGAGATTTTACCTGCATGTTGGCAATATAGTTCAAATATCTGATTAGATTCAACAAATAGCCTTTGAAATTTTACCTGCTAAATTTTATGTATAAGGCATTTTAATGAAGTATAATGAGATTTAATCAAATGTAGATTTTTCAGAGTTCAGAAAAATATTTCCATTTGACAATTTTTAAGAAAAAGTATTGTCTAAAATGTGAGAAAAATATGAATTTAATTTTTTAACACTCTTGAAGAAATACAAATTTATCGTTCACAAGTAAAGGAGGACAATAAATTCAGTTTTTGGAATATTTTCAGATTTGAGAAAAAATATTTTACTTAAAAAACTCGTTTTCTATTTTTAAATTGAAAATAAAATAATTCTTATTTTACTTTAACCAAATACTTGTAATTTAATCCTTATTTAAACACTTTAGACTACGAAGGATAATTTTTAAATTTTGTCAGTATTTGAACTTAATTAATCCAAATTTAATTTTTTCTCAAGTTCAATTTTTTCATTTTTTATTCTATTCAAACAATTTTACAAAATGTTGATGAATAAAAATTTTAATAGAATTAACACTTTTATTTCTGAGCGTATGAAGATCAAAAAAACTGAAAATAGTTATAATTTTGAAAATACAAAAATGAGGAATAGAATTTTAAAAATAATAAATCCAAGTTTAAAAAGTTATATTTAGACACGCACCTATACCCGTGCGGTCTTAAAATATCATGTAAATTGAAAGTTATGGTAATTTATAATGTAAAATAAAACTCAATTTATTGTCAATGATTTTTAAAATTTTATCATTTTACAAAATATTTGAAAATCTCTGGAAAATTTTAGAATCATTTCAAACAGTCTAAAAATGATTTTTGTGATCATCCCGGCGATTCATATATCTCATAATCAGTGGGATCAAATCAAAGAAATTTTTTTGAATAATGTGAAGTTAAACCTTTTGAGTAATTTCTATTTTTGATAAAAGAATAGTCTGAATGCTTTGTGAAGTTTTTTTCGAAAAACTGAAATCTTGTTTGGTCCACTTATCGAATTAATTTTTCATAAAAGTATATTTAAAACTTATTATTGAAAATGTTGATGATAATTTTGAAATTCTTCTTCAACGTGCAACGTTAAATAAAAACAATTTTCACGATCTCAAAGATGGTTAAAAATATTTTTGTGTTAGCCAGAGGTATGGATACGTTTCTAGAATCTAAATTTCATAAAATATTAAGTCCGGTTAATTTTTATAACCTATTCAAGTCTAAAATAAACAACTTAAAAAATATTAAAATTCTTATAAAATATAAATAATCAGTTTCAATATGATTTAAAATTTATCAGGGAGTAATTTTTACTATTATTTACTTTCTACGTAAAATGAGTTTTACTTAAATTTATGTCATTATTTTTTTTAATAATTGCCTATATTTTGATATACGTGGACAAACATAGTTTTAGAAATTGAACTAATTAAATATAAAAAACCATATAAATTACCTGACGGAATAAAGGGAAAAGATGATGTAATTTTATGTTATGTGAATTGCATTTTTATTTTTATAAAGACGGGTTGTTATTTAATCTTACGTAAAAATTTTATGAACTTGGCAATTTGAACCTGATAAGTTATATAAAACAGCTGCTAAACACGAATTATTAACAATTACCTTAAACATTATTTAAAGTTGATAAAAGTGGCTGAAGAGGTATTACATGAAAGTCAATAAAATTGCATTACTTCGAATCGAAAATGAAATAATGTTAAGAATAGGGGGTTAAGTATTCCTCTTATAATCACGTTTTAGTTTTTACTCATCTCATAAACTTCAAAAAACGAGACATTGATGTTTCGATATCAAATTAGCTCGATAAATAGTTGAATGTCGCAGGTAAATATGCACTAATCTTCGTTTTGTTCCTTAGTGTATATTTAAACTGACGTGTAACATATCCTCGATTATATTTGGAAATTGTTTAAATTTTTGAGAAAAAAGGCCACAAAAATAAAATTAACCTTAATTTAATGTCTGTATATTAAAAATAAACAAATAATAATTAGCAGAAGTTCACCGTATAAAATGATGAAAAATATTTTTACAAGCGATCTCGATTTTTTAATTAGAGATTCATCTGAAAATTAATAAAAAATTCACAACGCTTATCACAAAAAATTCCATAATGACCATTTAAACAACGACATCCTATTGTTTTCTTGAAGTTAACAAAAACATACGTTCACGAATGTACATAATCCGTTAATACATCGATCACAGCTAACTTGACAGAGCTCCCCAAATGTAGTGTCCTCTTTGCATTGGCATATACGTTTATTTTCCTTAATTTTGCACTCTAAAGTGTTTTGGAAATTACTTACTCGCACCATTTTGGCAAAAATCTGGTTCACATACCGGTGTTTTACAATCTTTTTCTCCCCATCCGCGATAACAATCTTCTGAGCAGTTACTATAACCAGTGCAGTTTTTGTTCCTGTAAGAAGATTTACATTTGAGTAATTCATAATTAGGTCGATATAAATCTATTTTTACAGAATTTAGTTTTTTATATTTTTATAATCAAGCATTTCTTTAAAAGCTTATAAATTTATAACAGTGAAACTATTTTCGATTTCTTGCTTACCTTCTGTTCGATTTTTTCTTTCAGGACTGTTGATTATATATTTTTTCGCGCTTCTTCTGACTTCATTTATTGAATTCAAAAAGTATGTTTTGAAACTTTTTTAATTTTTAAAATTACAAAATCTCCACTGCCTTTCCTGAATGTCTTGCTGAAGTGTTAATGGAATAATATGATTCGAATGGATGCAAAAACGTATTGTTGAATACTAATGAAATAGGTTCTGTTCCCGTGATGGACTTCAAAGATGTTTGACTTCCACATTTGTCTGGAGATATCATTTTCTATAAGTGTAAAACTGATACTGAAAGAAAGCGAGGTCTATGTAAGTGCATATGGAAAGAGTATGTTGAGTTATTTATCTGTGGTGAGATACAAGTTGAGTATGAAAGTAAATTTCCAGTTTCAAAATAGATGCACAATGAATAACAGCAAAAATTAAGTTCCGAAGGTTCATTTTTATTGCTACAATTTGGAAAAATATTTGAAGAACTTCTTTGATATGTCTTAATGACCAATGCACGTGTTGGAAAAATATTAATATCCATCATAAATGTTCTTACTTAAAAAAAGATTATACTTCATATACCCCCAAAACATAACCACATTCTTCCTTCCCATACAACCTTTGCAATTTCTACGCCAAAATTCAAAAGTATGATAAAAGAAAATTATATCGATTTTAAAATTGTTCAGATTTTTGTTGTTTTTTATTCCACTACATTTCGAAATTAAATAGAAGGAAAAACTTCTTGAATATTTCTAATTAACATCGAAATGTACTGTATGAGGTTTATATGAAGTTACAAAGTTGAAGGACCTTAGCCCATTCGATTTACTTGTTTCAAATATTTTAATCATAGTTTGAGATGGAATATCGATATAGGCTGCTATTGGATATTTTTTGAAGTTTTTCAATTCTTTAGCAGAAATATTTTCCATTACACATTGATTGGAATATGAATTTTTGAGCTCGAAGTTAGAAATTGAGACTATAAATCCAACTCTTTTCTAAAATTACAAATTACGGTAAGACTATCAATTTATGAAACATTAACCATACAATCAAAATTATAGAAATAAAACAACACATTTAAAATGAAATATTTATATCATTAAAAACCTGATTGATGGTATTCCTCAACAAGATAAAAAATAAGTTCAAGTAGAAAACTGATAAGCCCATATTGTTCTTTAATACTTCCTGCTAAAAATCCTATAATTACTCATCAAATGATTCATTCAAAATAAAGTTGAAAATAGATGTATATTATTATGATTTAAAGTTGTTTTTACTCGTATTCACAAATAAATATGATTGAATGACCTGAATAATAATAAACTATTTAAAATAAAATTCTTTCATTTTTTATTTCAAATGATCATTTTTCAAAATTAAAGGTTAACTCAAACTAAATCTATAATTAAAATTTGATTGAAAAAATCGACACCGTGCTAAATATGAAAAAATTGTTCGAATAAAATTTTTTATTTTTAAAAAATGGCACAAACATTTTAAAATTTTTTATTTTTGATATTCATGAGCTTTTACTAGTGAATTAATTCCAATCATACTTGGTAATAGAAATAATATTTGAATTAATCAAACGATATAAAATATGATCATGAGAGATTAAAATTAATCCCTAGTTGCCCTAAAAGTAGAAATATTTCAATAACAGGACTTATTGAGGCATTCATTTTTAAGATGTAAAATGTGATTAAATATCATTCTTTATCTACTTTGTTTCTTATTTAGGTTAAAATGGACCAGTTTGATGAAAATATTTTATTATAATTCCGAAAGGATCATTTTAAACATATATCTCACTTTTTTTAAGAAAGATTTTAACTTCGTGATAAATTCTCACAAAATAAAAAATAATGTTTATCTAACAATACTCAGAAGTTCAACAAATATCATACTTACCATTTTGAATTTTTTTAACTGGTTGAAAAAATTTTCACATTTATATATGCTGAAAATTATGATTGTAAAAACTTTGACCTGCCACAGCTAATTGATCGTGTCTTCGAGGGGTAAATTATTTTAATGTTGTAACACTTGTATGTATATTTTGTATCTTTTTCAATTATTTACAAAAATGTTCTTAAATTATGTAATATTATATAAAAATATGAAAATTTTTTCATCCATTCTTCTCAACAGATTATAAAATGAATTTTATACCCTGAAGAGTATTTATCAGGTAATATTTTCCCAAGAGTTAGAGGAATATTTTCCACGTACTATGACAATAATTTGTACGGTTTCGAAAAAAAATGGCAGGTATCGATAATTTAACAGCTTAAATTGTTTCTCATAATTATAATATTCATTTTAGCAACAGCTTTAATGTCTATTTGTAGCTTAATCATTCAAAGCATCTTTAAAGTATTTTTAAATTTTTAAATTGTCTAATTTATATGACTTTAAAATACGTTAAACTGTAATTAATTTTTTGCAGTGAAAGGACCAGTTAAACCTACCAGATCTTATCTTGAAGAAAGTTTGTCACAATACCCACATTCAGTACCCATCTACTTAATTAGTCCCGCCGTTCAGTTCTCTACCCCCTTTCCCAATGTTAACTCTTGTAATCGGGCTTTATATAACTTTTACCCTCTTCTAGGCATATAAGAGCAGACGTATCCAAACAGCATTATTCCCACGAGGAATGCTCTTGAAGAATTTTCGAATTCTCAATGTAAATCCAAATTTGTAACCCAGATCTGATAGGTTTAAAGGGTTCCTTGATAAAATTAAAATTCTTTTGTTAGAATTATGAAAATATTATCAATTTTTTGAAGAAGTTTATTTTGTCTAAATCTTCTCATGTTTATTTTTCATTGGTTATTGACAGTATCTTTACTGTGGATATGATTTATTAATTTTTCCTGCGGAATGCATATATTATGTTTCAATGACGTAATTTCAGAACCTTTGTTTTTTTCACATTATAAACATGGGAAGTAAGAGTCTAATCACAATAGAAAGTTATAATGTGGAAATAATTGTCAAATTCACGAGCTTATGATAATTTTGTTCATGTTAAACTATCTTAATTTAATTATTTTTCTGCAAGATACCGTTTTAAGTGAAATTGCAGAAAGTGATATTACAAGTACAAATAATTCTCAGAAAACGTTATGAGAGTGAATTCGTTTTCTATTTCTATAAATGAGAATTTCAAATAAACAGTTAGCAAGTGACCTTCATATGTAAATCTTCGATTGAGAAATCGCTTTTCCAACAATAAATATTTTTTGAAAAAGTTAATTTTTTCATTGTCAGAAGTCTTATTATCATGAACAGCGTAAAACGAGTGGGAGCATTTCTGAATGTTAAATCAAACACTTAGTTTTCAATATTTTGAAGTATTGAAAGTTAAAAATCTTTATTCAAGGATTTTATTGTGTTCATGAAGATAGTTGTCGGTCAAATATCATCTCATAAACTTACACAAATGTTCTATCTCCTTCATAAGATCATATATCATGAAATTTATTCTATCCATAAGTCCTCCTGTCTTCTTCTTTCTCTTATGACCACACTTGTAGCTTTTATTTTGTTAAGCACAAATTGAAAAAGAGAAATCTTTCTTCTTTTTCTAAAATAAACTTTCGTTTCTGAAAAGGGAGTATACGTAGATTGGTTCATTTTTAGTTGATGAATTCGTTTGCTTTATCATCAGAAGTTATTGAGGATTTGGGTTTATTCGGATATTTCTTAAAATTAACAGTAGAATTGCACTATTTTGCTCTGAAAGATTTAATGAATCGTTTTATGTCAATCGGGCATGTCAAAAATCTCGTAGTTTGAAAATTTATGCCTCTTGAAAAATATTTATGATAAACTTTTATTGTTGCGTTACCTTGAGAGGCTTTATTCTTGAAACTACTGTTTTTGAGGATTGATAATCGAAACAATTCACACATCTTTTAATATTCTGCTAAAGCGGATCACGTTAAATATACCTTCAGAAACGTTAACTTATTATACGAGGGTATTAGATGAATATATAAATTACTAAATAACCCCTTATTTCAGGAAACAACCAACCAGAAGAAAAATCCTGAAACATACAAAAAAGCTACTTATTAATCTGATTTAAATGACTGAAATTTACAGATACAAAGTGAGCTCAACTCAAGGAAAGAGCGAAAAGAAGATCACAGATAGCACCAAAAACGATTTAAAGTCTCTGGGGATCATTTACAAGAAATGTATCAAAAACATTGAAAAAGTATTTTGTTTCCCCTAGCTTCAACAATAAGGAAAATATTCCTACTTTTAGCACTATTTTTACAGAACGATTTATACATTAAACATTATGTCCTTATAAACCTGGAAGTGATCTGTCACTTTGCGTTGTTTTTGGAAAATAAACTTTTACTTGCCAATATTGATAAAATTGCACGGCTAAACTGAAATAACTTAATTTTTGGGTGTTAAGTAGTTTAACTTTTTAGGTTCAACACGTTTCGTTGATTGATGTCGTTTAACTTCGTACCTTGAGTGTAATATAATAAAATTTATCCAAGAAATTTGAAACAATGAAAGAATACTTGATTCCAGAGTGGAATAGTGTCTTTTTATTTATGTTTGAAAACAGAGGAATACGACAGGTATTTTGAATCTAAGCCGTAATGAAGGGATTGTAAATACATGACCCTGGTACTTCCAACTTTTCTTTGTCTTTTAACCAATAAAAATCAGCTTTCGTGACTTATACAGAAATATTTATGTTGTAGATACAATAAATTAAAATTGAAGTTCGTTTCAAAAGATACACGAACGTGATGTAAATGGTGAGGATTTTAAAACTATATATGGGTAATAATGGGATTATGCTTTGATAAAACCATTAAATCCACGTTTTTAAAAATGGAAAATGAGAAAATTCACCGTTATCGAAGAACATAAGATGAGGAAATTGAATATACTACATTCCAGTAAAATTCAAATTTTTAAATACTTTCGAAAATATTGCCAATATGAATGAATTTTGCAATGAGTTGTGAATTTAAGTTTAACACAGAATTAAGGGGTTAAACCCCTCTATTTGAATAAATTATTGAAGATTAATGAAGATGATTGTTATAATTATGTTACTCTAAATGAATTTATCAAAAGAAAGAGAAATAATGAATCATAAATTTGGAGAATTTTGATGTTAATTGGATTTATTTTAAGGCGAAGTCAAATTAATTGATGGAAACCCTGCTTAATTTACCTTATTAAAAGTTCAAATTGAAAACCCCTTTACAGCGCCATATTGAATCGTTTAGCATTGACTATTTGAAAGTAATTCAACAATTTTAACTCATATAATTTAACTGTGATGAGAATAAAGATATGTATAATAACATAAATGAGATATTTTGTATTTAATCCCTTTGAAAATCGCACCATCACTTTCTCATATAATTTTTCCATTTTTCAACTTTTGAAACAATCATTTGAAAAATATTATAAATCATTAGTTTTTGCACTTATAAATTAATTAGAAAATCTTTCGAGAGGAAATTTGATATGACTTTGGTAAATATTATTTAAAATACCATTTTTCATCAAATAGACTGTCAAACAATGAAAAATACAATATTTTTAGACATTTAAATCTCTGAAGAGAATTTTGACAAATTAGAACGTAAACTGGAAATTAAAAAATAACCATCACTAAAATGTACACGTAACTCTTACAACCTATTTTAAAAATTCTAAAACTGATTTTTTGAATTATGGAAGGAATTTTAATTAATATTATCAAGTTTATGGCACAAATTCATACGCTTAACGCAAAGAAGTCTTTATAAAATGATGAATTTCTGAACAGCGAACGCAAAGTTCAGATTTAAATTCATTTAAAATAGATTTTAATGTTTTGATTTCGTAATCAGGATCTCGTTAACGTTTATAATAAAACGAGGACATGCTCTTCGATGTTACTCAGACTATTTTAAAGTTAATGTCGTTGATTCATTTCATTGTGACTTATCCAAAAAGAAGAGAGTATAGAAGGCTTTCACTCATCTTCAGAGTTATAGTCTCAGATAAATCAAATCAATTTCAATTCGTATAAAAGATAAAGTTAATCAGAACCACTTTTTATTTTTGAAAAATAAAAATTGTTTGATTTCCTCTAATTCTTGGGTAAACTGGAATTAGGTTCAATGTTGATCTCGGCTACAATTCGTTATTTTATCAAAAGTTATTAAAATACAGAATATTTTTGGCTGAAGATATACACTTTTGCCGATTTTTAACGAATATTTGTGCCTTTTATGCGTATGTCATTTGTGTCATATCTCACGAACTCAAAAGTCGCACTGTAGAATATCTGCTTTTTTGATGCAGGAACGAGATTTTTATGAACTTTCCATGTTTTTAGCATGTTGGTCGATTCGAACTCATTGCGTCTACAGTTAACCGTCGTGACTTTTCTTCGAGTTATTCCTAAAGTTTTTAACCTCAAATTCAAGAGTTCTCGGTTTATGTTAAGATAAGTTCAACTTTATGGATATGTATGGGTAACTTCCTTTATTTCTGAACTTCTATATTTTAACATTTTTCAG
Organism: Neodontobutis hainanensis; assembly: GCA_024349245.1. Lineage (NCBI taxonomy): Eukaryota > Metazoa > Chordata > Actinopteri > Gobiiformes > Odontobutidae > Neodontobutis > Neodontobutis hainanensis. Next base: position 720 of record JALDNG010000330.1, on the reverse strand, counting down.
ATACTTATTGACATCGTATCTCAGGGAATTCCTGACAGAAGATATATGAGAATTACCATCAGTACTCCGTCTTTGATGGATATATAGCATCTGTTTTCTTTTAACACAAATAAAATTAACGAATAACTGAGAAGTATCAAACAGTACCACTAAATAACACAGCTTAAAAATCATTTAATGATCTGCCACAAGAAGAGAAGGTGAGGTAAATTGATTTTAAACGGTTCCAGAGGATATATCATTGCTTAACGGCAAATCGGTTCAAAAAATCTGATATTTTACAAAAATAGTACTCGCAATACACTTTCTCGTACAGAATCCCATTGCTATCAATTTTTAATTTTTTAAATGTCATTTTGATTATACGCAAAGCTAGGATTAATTTTTCACATTATCTTAAGGTCTTAAAATTCTATATATTTTATTGAAGGTTTTATGATAAAATGATGAAAAACCCTTTTTGAACAGGTATACAGAGGCACAATTTTGAACGATATTATATAGTTTAATAATTAAAGAATGAATACTTTGAAATTTAATGATGATTATCTATAAGGTGTGAAATTTACAAATTAGAAAAATTATTTGTAGAAAATTTGACGTTGAAAACATTTATTTAGGTATGTAAATTTGGGGAATCTGGTGACTAGTGTTTTTTTCAAAAATATTATTTGTGATGAACTGAAAAAATTATTTTTCGTGTGTTTGAATATTAGGATT